>JAVJAP010000335.1:0-566100 GCA_034770075.1 Aralia elata | reverse complement strand
TATTGACATAAACTAGATGAATTTCGTATCTTAATTTTGAGTATTCTTTATCGGAGCCTTTACCTACGCTGGAAGGTGAAGGTGCCTTATCTTAATGACTGGTTTCCAGATTACTGCACGTATAAGCAAGTCTTGCACCAACTTTAAATTTTCAATTCCAAAAGTCAACAAAATAGGGATTGACTTCTCATTTTCACCAAAAAATAATATGAATAAATTTAAAAAAGAGTGGAGAAATAGAAAACGAGCTCAATTTTCTTGAATTATACTATATAAAATAATACCTAGATTTATTTTTATATGCACCTTCATCACCTCCAGGTCAGGGACGGATCCAGATCCCGTAATTCTAGTGGAGGGCAAATTCTAAAAAAAAAAAAATCTTCCGCCAGAGTTAAAGGTCCTCGAAATTCCCCTATCCAATGCCTCCGTCGTCCAAAAATTTCTCTGCTTCAAGCGCTTTGTCGTTGCCAAATATTAGCTCAGTTCAGTTGTCCGGATCAACTCCTCATTTCGGCTCGGACTTATCCGACTCTAGATTCACCGTTTTTGAAGTTGCCGGAAATCAATGTTTCACAGCTTTCGATCAAACAAATCTAAACCTCCTATCGCCATTGACTTCTCTATGGTTCTTGGCTTTTTGCTTTGTTCGGCTTCTACAGTTTCTTCTAAATCTCTATTGCTATCGATTCTCCTCGGGAGCTCGGCACCAATTCTCTCTTTCCTTAGCTGTTTCCCAACATTTTTTCTTCCGAACAGTTCTTCTCTCTCGCCTCCGGCGATTTCATGTCTTCTGTTTTCGGCAATGAACTCCGCCGCAGTCTGGCAGAAGATTTTTCTCGACTTATGATGGAGGAGGCTATGTGCCTAACTACCTGACTAGCCTCTGCTGCGAATTTGGAGTCTTCAGACTTGGAGACTTGTAGTTGTTGTTGCTCTATTGCCACCTGAACAAATGAAAAACTAAGAAATTAAGATTTAAAGATTTAAGAATATTTAATGGAGTATTCAGAAAGGGTACTATGGGAATGGGATAATGGGAGTTGCATCTTCTTTTGGAGTAATCAACTATTGAATATGAGTTAACGGGTTATTTTTTCGGAGTAATAAGTAATAGGATTATGGGGAGATGGGATAATGAGGATTGCTTTTGGGTTTTTTTTATGTTAAATATAGCATTTCATTGATCAACACACCTGCTTCAATTTTTTATTTTTTTTTAAGATGCCCCGCCTGACTTCTAAAATTTCAATGGGGGCAGGTGCATCCCCCTGCCCTTGCCTTGGGTCCGTCCCTGCCTCCAGTTAATAGCAACTTGACACGAGAAAATTTTCAGTGAAAATTGAGTTTAATTTATATTTTGAAATTACCTAGACAGTTTTAAACAATTGTTATATATTTCATTTATTATTTAGGTTAGGCTAGTATTAAAAAAATATATGAACACATCCTATCCTATGCGAATCCTAGGATAGAATATCATATTGGTGGGTGAGAGGTTGCATGTGAAATCATAACTTAAACCCCATCCACTTGCAGTTATTTACCACATAAAATCAATATGATTGATAGCCCTATCAAATAGGATTATTTATTTTATTTTATTATTATATTTTCTCTCTTTTTGAAAATAAGATTACTAGTTTATTTTGTTGTTGTTAATTTTTTCTTTGATTAATGAAATTAAAATGAGATAATGAATACCATACTTGTTTCAACAGTATTTTTATGATAAATAATTTTAATCCTCAAAATTCAATATTTAAAAAATTATGTCTAAATAGAGTAATAATATAATGCCTCAGTATTTGAAAATTAAGAAATGTTACATTAATTTTTAGAAGGATGCCAGTAAAATTCTTTTGGGTTTTAAGTGCGGCTGCTTACAATTCCAATAAGGAAAGTGTTGACTAGGAAGCAGTATACTCAAGGGTAATTTGCTGCGTTCTAACAAAAAGTAAGGGTTATTCTATAAATTTTATTCTCGATATATTGTGATTTCCAGATTACTGTTTCTAGAATTAAATAATTATACTCATAGTTTTATTTATAATAAAATTATTTATAAAATAATTTTAAAATAATATCATATTACTATTTATTTATTTAGAAATATTTAAAAAATTTAAAAAAACTTATTGTTTTAAACTATTGATTTCTTTACCACCAATAACAAAGATATTGTTTTCTCAATATTATGAGTTTATATAGATAACAATAGGATACACCGGTTATTTTTTTAAAATAGAAAAGGTTTAATAATTTTGTTGACAAATCTATTATTCCAATTATGGTAGATATTATGATATATGATTGAATATAATATTTAATTATCTCTTATTTCAAGTCCATTTATTACCCACCCCCCCCCCCCCTAGTAGTTATGTATCAAACTCAAATTTTAATATAAACAATAGATTTAGAATTTATAGTCTGTCCAATACTCTAATTCCAAGTGTTATTTGTTACAAACAAAGATATGCTAAGGTTACACTCCCTCCGTTTCTTTTTATTTATCTTTTTAGATAGTAAAATTATTATTTCTTTTTTATTTGTCATTTGTAAATTTCAAAGATGTTAATTGATGACCTAAGTTTATTATATTATTCCTATATTAAATATAAATTTATTTATCTTTCATATTTATTCAATAAATTTCAATAATTAATATTAAAATTTTATATTCATTTGTATATTAATCAAACAAAATATTAATTAACTTTTTTAATCCTTTGTATTTTCTTCTTAATCATTAATTAAATGGGGCATGTATTTTATAGTTGAGGGCACTTTAGTATATTCCTTTAATTTTACCGTGACCCTAGGTTGTTCCATTTAAATACCCGCATATGTCGTATGCAACAGACAGCCGCACGCCCCCGCACACACAAACCAGAAGCTCCTCTCTCTTTCAAAAACGAGATCATGAGATTGATAACTCACTTATTAGTTTTATGATTCCGATTGTTATTTATGCCGGTGATTATGTTAAGTAATCAATTCTCCGTTGCTTTTATCTCGATCGTGATTTCTCTGTTTCAAATAATTGTATTATCATATAAGATCTCACCTTTTCGGGAGCGGTTTTTGGCTGATATTGTTGTTTACGATGGTATTGAATTAATGTTAATTTAGATTTATTGTGCTTTTCGATTTTTTTTTTTATTGCTGATACAATTTATAGGTTCTGTGTGAAAACTTACCAGATTGATGCTAATTGCCTTATAAACTCTGTTTACATAGTATATATATTTATAAATATACAAATATATATATATATATATTTATTGGTAGCCCTTAATTCATGTTCGTGAAATGTTTTAAATATGTTTATCCATCATTTTGTGTTGAGGTATTGTAATTGCCTGGGATAGATTTTCCTTTTTTTATGTGTACGTGTGGTTAATAAATTATATAATGTTAAAGTTAATCTTGCACGTTAATGTTAAAACATACGTATTATTTTATGTTTTGGTCTCTGCTTTATCATGTTATTGAATTACTGTTATATTTTAAGTTGGATACCATTTTTGTTTTTCTCATAAATGGGTTTTTTGGTTACTATCATATTTATATGTTGGTTACTATGTAATTGTTAGGTACATGTATGTTGGTTAAATTATTTTGATTACATTATATTTCTGTTTTATTTACATGTCATATGTATAATTTTGGTTATAGTCATATTATTGTTTTTGGTTACTAATATATTATATTTTGGTTACTATCATGTTAATATCTTATTTTTTATGTTAATGTTTCATTGAAGTAAAGTGTTTGTCTATCTTTATTATTATATTTTGATTGATTACTTAGGTTTTTGTTTTAGTACATTACATGTTGTTTATAAATTATTATTGACTAGATGAGTGTTATTTTGGTCTACTTTTAAAATTATTTTATGGTTACTATTATTTTATATTTTGGTTATTGTTTTTGTTATTTATTGGTTACTATTTGATTATGGTTATTATATTAATATTTGTTGGTTACCAGGTTACTGTTTACAATTAAGTTGTTGATTAGTATGTTAATTATTGACTGTTCAAGTCTGATTTTGGGTAGTGTATACTAATACGGTAACTGTTAATGTTAGCCTGTATACTAATATGCTTTTATATTGAAGGACCGAAAAATTCCCTAGAAAGAATGATAATATTGAAGCTGCATTTGTATTTGGGTCTGTCCCAATATCATCAAAAATGTGGTTTTACAAATTAAAAACTCTTGGAGAATGGTTAGACGACGACGTGAGTTCTTTTTTTAAAAAATTATGTTTTTCTAGATATGGTTACATTCTTTAGTTGGGGTAGTAAACTAGTGTTGAGGTTGGTTACATTCATTACATACTTACATTTTTCAGCAACTGTGTACTAATATATGTTTTTTTCTGGTTTCTACATATCAATATTGCGTTTCTATTTAGTTTACGTAAATTGGCCACACAGTCCGTCAGTGTTCATATAAGGGCATCGACTACGGATTTGTTGGTTTCATAACAAGATGACTGCGCGTTGCGAGGAGTAGACAAGTAAAAAATGTAGATATGTATGTTTTGTTTAGATGGTGATGTTGATGAATACATCCATGAGGTTGTTTATTGGATGTCAACACACCATAAAGATATGTTTGACTATGTGTTTGTTCCCCTTTTCATATGTCATCACCAGAACATTGGTGGTTGTTGACATGTGATGTGCACGTAGACGTCTAATCGGTTTTATAATTCTGCCGCGGCCAAAAAAGAAATCCCTGCAAACAAAAATTATGGATGTTTGTGAGCCATACATATTCATTCTTCTTCCACTTTATTGCGCAAAGATTGGTTTTTGGAGGGATAAGTCTGGACATTTGACTTTAGCAGTGAATCGCTAGCGCAACAAGGAGCAGAGAAACCGTATCCCAACAAGGAGGAAGATGATATAATTTAGTTGGAATTTGCAGAGGCGGTTCCTGAACAAGTCGATGGGTAAGGGTTACATTGGTTTACATTTTTTTAATTATAAACATATAGGATTGATTTTTAGTTTTGATTTTTGTTATCTTTTTTCTTTGTGTGTAGTGATCTGCGGGATGTTACACGATATGTTTTCGCTGTTATTCCATTTATCAGAAATTTGATGAAATTCCCTATTCCCATTTCTCCATTGGCGGCAGTAGTCGGGAAGACAGTTAATGGCATAAACCCTTATTATATGCATGCAAGGAACAAACAAGTTAGAGGGATATCGAGACTGACAGAGAAATTTTCAGGAAGATTTGTTTCCAGATTTTGATATAGGTTCGGATCTCGTTGTTTTGGTATTATGAATTGCGCAGTAATCGAAAGAATTATGCAGTAAACCTATATATGCATGCAAGAACAAACAATTGGAAGGGATAACGATTTTGAAGGAAACTTGACAGAGAATTTTACAGGAGAGATTTGATTCCAGATTATTTGATTTAGTTCGGGATCTCGTTGTTTTTGTATTTATGAATTGTGTTTTTATATTTGTTGTTTTTTTTGTTGGGATATACACAAACATTTTTGTATGGGTTACTGAGTTTGTGATGTTTATAATGGAATTACATATTTAAGAATTTTAGCAGTAATGAAAGTAACAGTTTATTTTGTTGGTTGGTAATTTGTTTCTCTTTAAGTTGTTGTTGTTTGCTACATTATTTGAAGATGTATCAGGTTGGTAACGAAATTATGTATATTAAAAGGTAACCGGCTATTGTTTTGATAGTAACCAAGAGAGTTTACACAGCTTGTTTTCAGGAACATATATCAAATTGTGAAATGTACATTTGGTTTCCAGTAGTATAACTTGGGTTTGCCTAAAAATCAAACAATATTACTTTCATTATATGATGTTTGGATACACAAGTTGTTTTTATGTTTTGGTTAACCATTAATACATGTTTATGGTTACTGTTATGTAACTATTTTTGAATTACTTAATTTATATATATTATGTTTTTACTGTTATTTAATGGTATTTTGATTATTATATTGTAACAAATCAATGAGGGATTTTTAGCTTTTTTTTGTTAATTATGTAATTGTTTATTATACATGATTTCCCTAAGATGTATTCTTGTTTTGTTCTAGTTTACCAATTTATTTTTATTATACTAGGTAACCATTTTATTATTTTATTAGTAAACAATATTGACATAAATAATTTTGTTAAAATCAGTGAATATCAAGCTATTTTAAGTTGAAATGTTAGGTAAATATCCAAACCTAACCATATATATTAACAATGTTTTGTTTTTGTTGGTAAGCCTAAACCCAGTTATAAGTTTGTATCCACACGAAATGTGTTAATAAAAGTGTTAAATGTATGTGGTGCTGATTTTATAGTCAAAATGCATCGTGTACATGTGTTGGGTTCCCATTTATCTAGCTGATGTAATACTTTTAAATTAACATAAGTTATCCTAGCTGGTTAGTAATTAAACATTTAATGTAGTAGTAACTATTTTATTTTAGGTGGTAAAACAAATTTACATAAAAATTTGTTTTAGAATAGTTAACAATTGGTACAATGTATATATATGTGGTGCTTTGTATATTGGAAATTCCATAATGGAAATCCAAGAAATCAAAATATTAATCATATTAACCAATTTTGTTTACGTGTACATAATAAAAAAAAATGTTACCAAACCATATGGATAATGATTACTAGATAAACAAATTATATAAGCTCAGTTGTCCCCCCCTCCCCCGTAAGTTGGATTGTATGAACGTTCCATCGGATTATAATTATTGGATAAGTCAATGGTTCCTATGTCTTGAATGGAAGCTCCAATGGCAAAAGAATAAATACTTGAAACGACCCATTTGATTTTCAACTCAAGGGATTACTCTGTGAACAGAGAACCTGATATGAAACATGAGCATTAGTCAATGTAGAAGATTACAAGTAATATACAATTATCCAAATCACTAGTAGTTGGTTAGCCATTCAGTTGGCTAGATGGTAATCCAAATCAGTTTGAGTTGGCATAACCAAATCATTTTAGTAGGGTAAACCAACTAATTATGGAAAACCAAACAAAATTGTTTTAAAAAATTTTTGTTTACTTGGATTTGTTTTCTTCAACATGTGTAAAACCCATGATGGTGGGATCCATTGAGTTCCTAAGTCGTGTGGATTTTCTCTCTACTTTTTCCAACGCTTTTCCTCCTTTCGATCTCCCATGCTTTTTTGGTAAGAGATAGGACACATTTATTATTCTGTCATCCATGTCCGCCACAATTTAAATTGGTTGGTGTGTATATTTTTTTTTTCAAATTTGTTAATTTGTGCATTATTGCATTCACTGACCAACTTTAACTATTTTGGCCTGTCTGTGAGTCTCCCAAAAATAACGTTGACCGAGCACGGTGTGGAATTGTCGTTGAATTCTCTCACCTTGAACATTATACTGGTTTTTTTCGAAAACTTGATGCTCTCATTCCCTTCCAGTTTTACAATTTTTCATCATATACCGCACACATACTCAACAACAGTCATCTATGACCTGTTCGTTGTTGAACTTTGCCGTTGTCTGTTTTTTTCCTTGAATGAAATGCAGCCTCATAGCTTGTGATAGAATTTTTTGTACTTTGTAGGTTTTGATGTAATTGTACTTCACATTCATGTCAGATCTGTTCATTACATCATCATATCGTTTCTTGCTGTGTAATGATCTGTCAATAGTTGTCTTTCTTCGTTGTTGTTCAATAATTTCCATTACAAGGTGATCGGCATACTGCGTTCCAATTTGGCAATCGTGTGTTGGTAGTGAAACTAGTGCTGAATTCCCTTGTGTTGATCTGATTTGGCGTTACGTTGTTAATTTGTAGTTTCTTTTACATTTGTCAAGTTATGCAAGATTGTTGTGAGTCCCCTTCTGTGTTCAGCTTCTATAATCACTGGGAATTTACCTTGCTCATCAGATTTTCTACTGACTTCAATAAAGAATCTTAAGGTTGCTTCATCTGATATACTGATTGGTGGAATATTGCTTTTAATTTGAAATTTGATTGACAATGTTGTTGAATTTGTGTCTAGCCGTAATGCACTGCATATCATGTTTTGCATTTCTGTAAACGAACAAGTTGATGGAACTAGTATGCCGGTAACTTCAAATTTGGTGTATTGGTTACTATCAGTCCATGTACCGTTGAAATATAAAGTACAACTGGAATCATCTCCATTGTCTGATAACAGAATAAGTATTGTAAAGTAACCAAATCAATGTTAGTTAGTAAGCAAACTACATGATGTTAGTAACCAGAACATAAAACACATTTGTACATTCATCTTACAATAGAAATAATCAGTATGTTGATATTTGTTACCAATTAAATTATAACAGTTGTATGCAGGTAACCAATGTAGCTAATAAGTAGCCACCATATTAAAACAAACCAATATTATAACACCGTAACATTATACAGTAATCATAACAACTTTATACAGTAACCAAATACATTTTAGACTGTAACCAACACATATTTATTTAGTAACCACAACATAAACACATTTTTCTTTCCATTGCATTTTTATAGTAAAAAACAACCAGTATAATTTGTTTGTTACCAACACAAGGCAAACTTTTGTAAAAATATAACCAATGTAGCTAACAAGTAACCATTAATATAAAAAACATAAGTAGAAGTGTACATTAATATGCTTCAACAACTAATAATACAGTAACCAATTAATCACTGCAGTAATTCAGTTTGCATTAGTCAGTAACCAAGTCAGTATTAGTCAGTAACCAAGTCAGCATTAGTCATTAAATAATATTTTTACACAGTAACCAAGTCAGCATTATAATTTTACACAGTAACCAAGTCATCATTAGTAGTAACCATTACAGATGTTACACAGTAAGCAAGTTAACATTAGTCAGTAAACCAATATAATGTTACACAGTAACAAAGTCAACATTAGTCAGTAACCAAGTCAGCATTAATTAGTAATATTATACAGTAACCAAGAAAGTATTAGTCAGTAACTAAGGCATCATTAGACAGTATAATGTTACATAGTAACCAATACAAAATAGTCAGTAATCAAGACAACATTAGACAGTAACCAATTTATATAACCTTAGTAACCATAATATAAAAACATGTTTTCAAATACATTTTGCAATCACAACATTCAGTATTCAAACTTTGTGACAATTTTAAGTTCGAAAAAACTTAAGAAAGGTAATCAATATAGAAATTCGTAGTAACCATAGGTAACTATATGTATATAAATTTTAAACTCACATACCTCAGTATTTGTATCGAAGTTGATGTATATCTAGTATTCAACAATCACTGCAGTAATTAAGTTTTTGGTTACCGAACTTGTAGGCGATGCTGATTTTGTATGTTATTTTCGATCTTAGAGATGCGTCGCCACAATAGGTTTTGTCTTCTCCGATTATGAGTTAAGTCGCGATAGGAGGCTTCGTCTTCTCCGATATCAGAGTTGTGTCGCGACAAAAAGATTTTTGTGTTCTCCGATTGATTTGGCGTTGATCTGTTATTCCGATATCAAAGTTGCATGTTTTCTCAGTTGCTTGAATTTAGGTGCGGTTAGTTACAAATATGAAAGTCGATAACTTAGGTGTATGAGTTAATGATACGTGATTTTAGCAATGTAATATATTATGTTTTGTTATTTTTGTAATTATTTTTTGTGTGTTTTATTTTTGTAATTACTTTTTAATTTTTGTACATTAGTACCCTAATTAAATTTTAGTTTCAAGTGGCCCAAACTAGTAGGATACAAGCTTAATGGAATTAAATTAGAGCCCAATTTTTAACCTAAGCAATGGGTGACTTTTTAGTCATTTGTCTAGGTAAATTAACAATTAAAATAAATCAATAATGGGGCCAAATTCCTTGAGGTGGCCGGCCATGTGGGTGAATAAAAGGAGTAATGATTTCATTTTTTTTGATCTTATCTCTTTAAGCTAGGTGTCAAGCTAATAATTAATCCAACAATTTTGTTTTAATTTTTAGAATCAACAAGATAAGGATGAAAGAGGGAGAGTGAGATATTAGTAGATTATAGTTAGATACATAATCTATATCTAACATTTAAAACAAGTAAATAAATACTAAGTTGCTTCTATTCACTTCCTTCATTTCCTAGAGAGCTAAAAAAAAAAAACCAAGAGAAAAAAAGTGAGAGAGCTCACGGCAAGGAGGGGAGAAAGGGAGAGATCAAGCTTCATGCACCCAAAGTTTATAACTTATTTTGGAAGAAAAATGAGAGTAGGCATCAAAGCAAGGTAAAGATAGAAATTTTTTCTAGATTTAGTTAAAGTTTTATGTAGTTTAGTACTCTTATTTTTGATCCATGAAATTTTATGAACTTGTTAGTAAAAATCCTCATGAAGAGGTTGGATATTGTGATATATGATGTATCATGTGAATATATATGAGATTTATGTTGCAAATGTTAGAGAAAAAAATGAAATGTGAATGAGTTTTTTCGAAAATATTTTAGTTAATAGTTATGATATATGTTATTAATTTTGAGATCTATGTTTGGTATTTGTAATCTTCTTGTTGGGTGTGCTAGAGCTATAAGTTATGAGCAAAAGTCCTTTGGAATGACTCAAAAATATTGTGGAACGAACAAGATATAGAAGTTATACTAAAACACCTTCTTGATGGAAAAATAATATTGCTGACCAGCCCACTTTGGTACTGTTTTACGGGACCAATACAGTTCCAAATTTAGTGTTTGATGAATGAAAATTGTAGTTCAGGAAAATACGAATCCAACGCTTCTGACGAAACTCGATCTGAGTTGTAGATTTCATTTTATGGGTGTTTCCGTGAAGGACCCCAGAATTGAAAATGTAATGAAAATGTTAGTAATAATAAATTTTTTTAGTAAAGAATAATAAGTGATTAATTATTATTTTAATTCATATTAAATAATGATTAAAGAGTAAATTAAGTGTTATTGTATAGTAATGATATAATAACTTAATTATGTGAACAAAATAATTATTATTATTTAATTAATATTAAGTTATAAATAAGAGCAAATGCTAATTAATTATTCTTTGAGAAAGAATAATTAAAGATTAATGAAGTGAGTTAATTATTTATTTTATGATAAATAAATAAATAATTATTTATTATTTAATTAATTATTAAATAATAAATAAGTTCAAATGTTAATTAACTATTCTTTATTGGTAAGGAATAATCAAAGACTAATGGAGTAAATAAATATATTATTATTTGAGGATAAGTAATTAAGTAATTATTATTTGAATAATAATAATAAAAGACAAATGTGGCCTAATATGTATATGTAATTAGTTATTATAAATAATAACTAAAGATAATTAATTGGTTACTATTTTAACTGTTATTAAATAGTAATTAAAGAAAGATAAAGTTATTAAATTAATTATTTATTATTTTAATATTAAATAATAAATAAGAATAATTAATTAATTAATTATTATTTAATTATAAATTAAATAATAATTAAAGACAGCTGAGATTAATAAATTAATTATTAATTTTTTGATTAACATTAAATATAATTAGTTATTATTTATTATTAGATAATAACTAAAGGTAATTGATTAATTACTGTTTAGCTAATACTAAATAGTAACTAATAAAAATAGAGTTAATTAAATAAAGAGAATTTAATCGACTCATTAATTAAACAATTATAATATAATTAATTGTTTATAATTGTTTAAGGGTTTAATAAGTGTTTATTACTTAAGAAAAATAGTATGACTGAATTAAATTATTAACCTAAGGTCTATTAATTGTCCAATAGACTTAAGGATAGTATAAGAGATTATAAGTGTTATGTGATTAATTGATTGTTAGTAAATGATGGAGGATAAATATTCAATTATACGCAATGCTAATTGACCGGCCGACATTATCAATGTTAGGTCATTTGAAGAGTTTTAATTGAAGCTAGATAATTGTAGTTCGTCGAACATGCAAGTTCCCTAACTCAAACTTGCGTTGTTAATTTCAAAGCATGTTAGTGAATAATTATTGATGATTATTCATATCTTTAGTGATTATTGACATTCGCACTTGTGCAATTACATTTCTGTTCTATTGGACTGTAAATTATTTAAAATTCTTTCATTCATGAACTGTTTATGAAATGGATCTATACTAGTTGTATCAGCTAGATCAAGCAGGTTTAAATTTGTTAAATCAAATTCGTTTTAAAAGCTAATCCAACTAGTTGATTGGTATGGATTCTTCGACTAAAAAAAGGACTATTTTACTAAAGCATTAAATTGGAAAATAATTATTGCTCATTTATTAAATGTTTATGCATAAATCAACACGGGTTTGAAAAGGCTGATCCTTTTGATTACCAAAACTTACTAAAATGACCAGTTTAAATACTTAAATACTGACAACCTTTGTATATGTTCATGGTTATTTATGACCACTTAATATCTATTATTCAATTATCGAATTTTGTTAAATGTTCTTTCACAATTGAATTTCATTGATTGAACATCGATAGATAAATTCCTTTTCTAATCATGATATATCATCTTTGTAATTAAACTTGCTAAGCAAATTAATTATTTACTCTTGTCATATCATGACGTTTTATTTCAGCTAAGCCCGAAAGTTCGAACAAGAAGGATAAGGGCAAGGGCAAGGTCTAGGACTACTTTGCGTTTGATGTAGAGATCGCTGAAACGATTCGGGTTGAGGATGTTTGGGTCAGGGCAGCGAGGCTAGTTTGATCAGTTGCGAGAGGAATTAGTTGATAAGGATGTGAGGATCGACACGTTGGGGCTAGCCTTAGATACTTCTTACATGAGCCAGCGAGCTAGAGTGGCGAGACTGCACTATGAGATTGGCGAGTTGATGAGGGTGTATGCCAGCGAGTTGATGGGGGTGTATGCCAGACTCAGGATCATGGGCATGTTGATGGGACTTCTCAGGGCGAGTAGTGATGCTTGGTGGTTACGTTATGTAAATAGATGCATTAGTACCCTTTTTGTATACTAGGATTATATGTTTGTTAATGTGAACCTCAGATGGTGTGAGGTAGTATGTAAATATGATATATCCCCATCTTATGTGTATATGTGAGTATATCTTTTGGTAGATCCTAATTTTGATGTTAAAATAGGATAATTGGCATTTATAGAAATATGCCAGACATGTAAGTGTATAACACTAAGATTTGGTATATGAATATAAATGCAGTATTATGATTACATGTTTGATTAAGTAAATAAGATTTGAGAATCAAGTTAGTATGTTGTCCTATTTTCAAAATCCAATATTATGATTATATAAGTTTAAAATACGTATTACATTTTAAAAGCTAACACTAATAAGCCTTGACATAACATAAAACTCAAAAAGTAACTTAAGGTTTTGTTTATTCAGACAATGCCGCCAAGAAGAGAACAACAATGTCGAAAAATAGATGAATTCAATAATGACGAAGGAGGTCAAGCAAACCCAATGCAAGACTTTGTTAACATGCTTGCAGAGGCTATGTAGAATCGAGCATTAGCCACAGAAAATCTGCTAAAGGAATCAATTAACGAATTTTAAAGACTTTAAGGCAGTAGGTCCGCCAGAGTTTAAGGGGAAAACTGACACCATTGAAGCACGCAAAAACCATGGTTAAAAGAGATAGAAGAAAGCCTTTGTCCTTGCAAGAGTTGTCGAAGAATAGAAGACAACATTTGCGACTTATCTAATGAAGGGAGAAGTAAACTTCTGGTGGCAATCCAACCAAGCTAGAGGCCAGTGCAGGAGTAGTAGCATGGGAAAAAGGTTTTAAAAACTTTATTTTTCGAAAACTATTTTTCGGAAAGTACGTAAGCAAGAATGGGAGGGTGAAGTTTCTAGAACTGAAGTAGGAAAATATGTCAGTGTCAGAATATGCCGCCAAGTTTAATGAGTTAGCTAGATTCGCTCCACATCAGGTGGACACAGATGCAAGAAAGGCGCGTAGATTTGAGAATGGCTTAAAACCATGGATTTATAGCAAGGTTGCAGTGTTACAGATTACTACCTTTTCGACTCTGTTGAAGAAAGCTCTCATTGCAAAAGGTGAGAGTGAAGCAGTATCAAAGTATTATCGAGAGAAGAATAAGAAGAAGGTTGAAAGAGGAAATTTGAATGCTAGTAGCGGCGGAAGTGATAGTAAGAAGTGTAAGTGGAACAATGGAGGTAATAATTTAGAGAGTCAGTAAGGAAGTGTACAACAGAATAAGCCAGCATGTGAGAATTGTGGAAAGAATCACTCGGGAGAGTGTGTGAGGGGTAATAATGTATGTTATAGCTGTGGGCAGGAAGGGCATATTTCGCCAAATTGTCCTAAGGCAAAGAAAGGTGGTTGTTTTTCATGTGGAGGAACGGGATATAGATTCAAGGATTGTCCTTTGAAGAAGAATACTAATGGGGGAAGTGGCAATAAGGACAGTTACACCAAACTAACCATTGGAGGGCCAACACAGCAGAGCAAGCCAACAACTAGAACATTTAACATGACAGTTCAAGACGAAGTGGCATCTAAGGAGGTGGTGTCAGGTATTATTTCGATCAATAGTATGAATGCATATGTATTATTTGATTTAGGAGCTACCTGTTTATTTGTGTCTGATGATTTTTCTAGAAGGTTAGAATTCCCTCGTGAAAAGTTAGAAAACTCAATGATTATAGAAGTTACAAACAAAGAAGTGATCCTTGTAAAGTTTATCCATAGAAATTATTGTGTGGAAATAAGGGGACATAAGTTAAGCGTGAATTTAATTCCGATACGCTTAGGAGAATTTGATGTAATCCTAGGAATGGATTGGTTATTTAACCATGAGGCAGTTATAGACTATCATAAAAAGAGCATACGCCTTAAGACACCAAATAAGTCTAAGGTTGTATTTTATGGTAGCAAGTTGCCAAGACAAATGAGTTAGCGAGTTTGGGGATGTTTTTCTAAAGGAATTGCCAGGACTTCCCCTAGACCGAGATATAGAGTTTGTAATTGATTTAGTACCAGGGATAATGCTTTTATCAAAAGCATCGTATAGGATGGCTCCGGTAGAAATGAAAGAGTTAACGGTTCAACTGTAGGATTTATTAGAGAAGAAATACATTTAACCTAGTGTATCTCCGTAGGGGGCACCGATGTTGTTTGTAAAGAAAAAGGATGGATCGATGAGGTTGTGCATGTATTATAGAGAATTGAATAAGGTGACAATCAAGAACAAGTATCCGTTACCGAGAATAAATGATCTGTTTGATCAACTTAACAGAGCGAAGTATTTTTTGAAGATTGATTTTAGGACTGGTTATCATCAATTGAAGGTGAGGCCAACGAATGTACCAAAGACAACATTTAGAACTCGCTACAGCCATTATGAGTTTCTAGTGATGTCATTTGGACTGACGAATACGTCAGCTGCTTTTATGGACTTGATGAACAGATTATTTAAACAGTACTTGGATAAGTTCGTGGTTGTGTTCATTGATGACATTTTAGTGTATTCGAAGACTGAAGAGGAGCATGCAGAGCATTTACGGATAATACTGGAGACATTGAGAAAAGAGAAATTATATGCAAAATTTTCAAAATGTGAATTTTGGTTAAAAAGAGTTCAGTTTTTGGGACATGTTATCGACAATGAGACAATTTTTGTTGATCCAACAAAAGTAAAAGCGGTGAAAAATTAGGGACAACCGAAGATATCTACAAGAGTCAGAAGTTTCTTGGGGTTGGCAGGATATTACCGAAGGTTTATTGAAGATTTCTCAAAAATAGCTAGGTATTGACGAATTTGATAAGAAATACGGTTAAGTATGTGTGGACTGAGAAATGCGAGCAAAGTTTTCAGATAGTACGAGAGGTTTTATAGTGTTCAGTGAGGCGTCACACAAGGGACTATGTTGCGTGTTGATGCAGAATGGTAAAGTCTTTGCGTACGCGTTACGATAGCTGAAGGACTATGAGAAGGGATACCCTACCCATGACCTGGAATTGGCAGCAATAATGTTTGCCCTTAAGATTTGGAGACATTTTCTCTATGAAAAAAAGTGAGATATACACAGATAATAAAAGTCTGAAGTATATCTTTGCACAAAAGGAGTTGAACATGAGGTAGAAAAGGTGGATATAATTGATCAATGACTATGATTGTGATATTTTATACCATCCAGGAAAGGCCAATGTAGTGGCAGATGCTTTAAGCAGAAAGAACAGAGAGAAGTTGTTTGTATTGACAGAGCAACAAGAGTTAGTAAAAGAGATGAAGAAAATAGAGTTAGAGGTGAAAAATCCGAAGGATTCGGAGAAAGTAATAGAAATGAAAGCAAATCTGACCTTATTAGACAAGGTGAAGGAGACTCAGAAAAATGATGAAGAATGTGGTAACATCAAGAAACGGAGGTGAAGAGTTGAGGTATAAGATCGATACCACCGGATTGTTGAGATTTGAAAACCGAGTTTGGGTACCTTCAGTACCGGAGTTAAGAGAAGAGATTTTACAAGAAGCGCACAGTACAAGATACTCAATACACCTAGGAAGCACAAAGATATATCAGCCACTGAGCCATATTACCTTGCTCATATCTTGATTTTTTCCCTGGGATAATAAAGAAAGATCAATGCTTTTGGGAACTCAAAGCGGTGCTTAGCTCCGACGACCAAAAACAACGAACCACGAAGGAAGCAAAACCTTGTAGTTGGACCACCCTAGGTGGCTGAACCTTAACACTCTGTTTTTGAGTTTTGGACGAAAAGAAAAGAATAGAAAACTTAAAGTTTTCTTTTGTGATGTTTTTAAGTTTTTAATAGAAAAAATAGAAAATTTAAATTTTTTCTTTTATTGCATGTATTATTTAATAAGTTTATTTGATTTATTTAATTAGCACTAAAAAAAAGGTACATACATGCAGTACGTACTGCATGCATGTATTATTTAATAAGTTTATTTGGTTTATTTAATTAGCACTAAAAAAAAGTTACGTACATGTAGCGCATATATGTATTATTTAATAAGTTTATTTGATTTATTTAAATAGTACTAAAAAAAATATAAAAAAAATAAAAAAGTTAATAAGTTTACGTACATGCAGTGCATGTATGTATTATTTTAAAAAAAGTTAATAAGTTACGTACTGAATTAGCCAAAAAAAATAAACATGCAGTACGTACTGCATGTATGTATTATTTAATAAGTTTATTTGATTTATTTAATTAACATTAAAAAAAAGTTATGTACATGTTGTACGTACTTTCCTTGCATATATGTATTATTTAATAAGTTTATTTGGTTTATTTAATTAGCACTAAAAAAAAGTTTCGTTACGACATGTATTTATTATTTAATAAGTTTATTTGGTTTATTTAATTAGCACTAAAAAAATGTTGACATCATAGCCCTCATATGAGTACGTACTGCATGTATTTAGTAAGGTTGAAGTTAATTTTGTCTAGAAATTTTTAGTCCCAAACGGTGGAGATTATAATACCTGGTTGAACATGGTATTAAATAATCCTTCATATTAAGCCATTTTATAATCCCTAGATTAATAGTTCCAAGTTCAAATTTAAAAATAAACAAGACACTTGGGATTAATAGTTCTATAGTAAATGTAATATTTGCAAACAAACATAGCCCTAGAATAAACAAGAGATTTAAAATTAGTAATTAGTCCAATACTCTAATTCCAAGTGTTATTTTTTACAAACAAATATATGCTAAGGTTATACTCCTTCCATTTTTTTATTTGTCTTTTTAGATAGTAAAATTTATTTCTTTTTATTTGTCATTTGTAAATTTCAAAAAAGTATTGATGACCTAGTTTATTATATTATTCCTATATTAAATATAAATTTATTTATCTTTCATATTTTTCAATAAATTTTGAAAAATAATATTAAAATTTTATATGCATTTTAATTAATCAAACAAAATATTAATTAACTTTTTTAATCTTTGTATTTTCTTCTAAAACATTAATTAAATGGGGCAAGTATTTTATAGTTGAGGGCACTTTTAGTATATTCCTTTAATTTTACCTTGACCTAGGTTTGTTCCATTTAAATACCCGCATTTGTCGTATGCCACGTAGCCGCATGCCCGCACACAAAACCAGAAGCTCCTCTCTCTTTCAAAACGAGAACATGAGATTGATACTCACTTATTAGTTTTAAGATTTCCGATTGTTATTTATGCCGGTGATTATGATAAGTAATCAATTCTCCGTTGCTTTTATCCGATCGTGATTTCTCTGTTTAAAAAATAAATTATCATATAGGAACTCACCTCTTCGGGAGCGGTTTTCGGCGATAATATTGTTTACGAGGTATTGAATTAATGTCAATTTAGATTTATTTTGCTTTTTTCGATTTTTTTTTATATAGCTGATACAATTTATAGGTTCTGTGTGAAAACTTACCAGATTGATGCTAATTGCCTTATAAACTCTGTTTACATATATATATATATATATATATATATATATATATATATATATATATATATATATATATATATATCGGTCCGGCTCTAAAGCGAACTTTAAAGAGCGAACCAAAAACGAACCGTCGTCTTTGGTGTCTATGACGACGGTTCGACCCGTCGCCATAGCCATGTAGTATTTGGCGACGGGTCGAACCGTCGCCAAAGACACCAAAGACGACGGTTCGTCTTTGGTTCGCTTTTTAAAGTTCGCTTTAGAGCCTCTCCGATATATATCTATATATATATATATATATATATATATATTGTGGTAGCCTTAATTCATGTTCGTGAAATGTTAACATATGTTTATCCATCATTTTGTGTTGAGGTATTGTTATTGACTGGAATAGATCTTCCTTTTTTTATGTGTACGTGTGGTTAATAAATTATAAATATTAAAGTTAAAACTTGCACGTTAAAGTTTTCTCAAAAATTCAACTTGTAGCCCCCCAAAACACCCAAAAGTTCTTTTTTGTAAACGAAATGCACCTCCTGCGTTAGTTTTTGAACATTTTGTTGTTGGATAAGTTACAGTCGTGAGATAAGTTACAATTACCCATTTAAGTTAATTGACAAATTGGTGATTGAGAATTTTCTTATCAAACACGATGGAAAAAACTATTAAGGCATTTATCCATTCTATATCTCAATCTCCCTTTGAGTTTTGAGGTATTGAATTTCATCTATTTGATCTGTTTTAGTTTTAACCATAGTTTAGTCGAGTATTTTATTACTTTCATGGTTTATGTAAATATAAATACTCCATTATTATTTCAGACATTTCCTTGCCAGATGCATTAAAATTTGGGGCAAAAAGTATAAAACTGTAATATTTTACCCATTTTACTTTTGTGGTTGAGGAAATTTTCCTCAAAACACTTGTGGGCAGAATTATTTGGTATTTTATCCAATCTTTATCTAATTTATTTGTACTTTATTTTGTAGGTTCATTTTGAAAATAATAGATGAACGGAGTAAACACCCAACTTACGGGACAAGATATTAGCGAAAACCTAGGTTTGCTACCCCACATTCAGACAAGGACATCGTTCTCCTCACGAATGGTATAATATTTGTTTGATTTCAGTTTTTCAGTTATTACCGTAGTTTTTGTCCGAGCATTTTATTACTTTGCTCTCACGTAAGTATATTACTCCATTAATTTGAAATATATAATTTTGTTAAGTTAGTTATAATTTTATAACTAAATAATATTATCATTACCTTAATCTCAATCTCATTATTAGCAAGTTAGTTTACAGCTCTTTCTTGGATTCATTTCATGGCATCATCTTGGCATTTTAATATTTAGTTAGTGCAATCTAATTCCTACTTCTAATGTGTAGTATATTTGTTTTTAGCATCTTTAACTATGAATACTTTTTATTTTATTTTTTCCATTTTTTGACTACAATGTATTGCAATTAGCTCCTTATTGTTCAATAAATCCATGCTATATTTTAAATACTGGATATAGAAAGTCAAATACTTGGTTGATAAGTACCAATTTTACTATACACATTGAGAATAGCTGAATCATAATTACCATGCTATATTTTAAATACTGGATATAGAAAGTCAAATACTTGGTTGATAAGTACCAATTTTACTATATACGTTGAGAATAGCTGAATCATAATTAATGTGCATATAAATGTATTAGATGACTTTGTGTTAGTACTATGTTCTTATTTCTAGAACAATTAACTATACTCTAGAAGTCTTAATTATTGTTAGCAATTCTTCTTGTTGTTGCTCTTAAGGAAATAATTTGTTTTTTGCATCCCCATTCGTGCCATATGCAACAGCACGACGCAAGAAATTGCATTTGCACCGCTTTCACACCGCATCCGCGGTTTATGAATGTGATTTTAAATTTTAGTAATCACACAACGGGGGATGCGAATGGTGTCTAATCCGCACCATGCTCTCTCTCCGAGTTTTTGCTGGGATTTTTATTACCTTAGAACAGAAGGGGATTCGGTCTTGAAATTTTTTCTATATTAATTCTAATTGATTGACAAATGAATATTGTTAGTTGGGCAATTGCAATCTTTTCTAATCAATTTCTCTCAAACCACTCCCAGCCACCTCTCACTCTCTCCTCTCTCCTCTCTCCTCCCTTTCAAACAAATTCACAGTCGATTTCATCGATGGTGTGAGTAACTGATTTGGAGTTACAAAGAAAGGATAAATTAGAGAATTTTTTTAAAAAATAATTTTTTCACCTCATTAGCAATTATTAGGAAAGTAAAATTAAATATAGATGGAAAAGTTAAAATCAACGATTTCGTCAAATATATGGATGTTACATTCAATTGTATCCTTTTAGAGTTGAACCGAGCTGTTCGCGAATAAGGCTCGGCTTGGCTTTGTTCGACTCAAGCTCGTTTATCGAGTCAAACAAGGAATCAAGTTCGTTTATTTAAGCGTGCCAAGCTCGAACTATTCTATGTTTGACGAGCTTGACTCGTTGCTAAATCTCGGCTTGTTTAGTATTTAGTTAATGAAAACAATTATTTTCAAATATTATTATATAAAAATATAAAAAGTTAATTTAATTATTTTAATTTGGTTGAACTCGACTAAAGTTCGACTCGACTCGAGCTCGATTAGGCTCGAACTCGAACAACATATCGAGGCTCGTTTAAAAATTCGGTTCAACTTGAGTTCGTTTAACTTTTAGTCAAGCTTTAGCTCAACAAACCAAAGCTCGACTTGTTTATAGCCTTATATCCTTTTTAGCGGCATTTGAGAATTGTATTGAAGAATAAAGGAGAGCTATCTTTCATAGCTAGCTAATGGAAATAATTTCAAAGATAGACGTGTCACATAATCACACAAATAAGGAAATAAAGTGCCTAATGTTGAAGTTAAAAATTTATCAGCAAAGAAAAGGAGGCAAATATTGAAGTCTCAAAATTATAAACTACATTGACTAGTACGTATAACTAGTCTTGGGCCTTTGGTACATCTTGTGGACTATAAGAGTTTAATCAATCAAGGGTTATTTACACTTCCTAGTACATTTTTTTAAAAAAATTACAACAAAAGTGCATCCGAAAAATATTTACAGAATTAAAACTTTTTTTATATTTTATTTACATAATTAGTGTATTTGGTGTCCCTTTAATTTAGTTGAGTGTTTTAATGGGTTGCTGATGTGGCAAATCAGTTTTTCAAATGGTATATGTTTCCGATTTTTGTGCATAATCTGTGACAATTTGAATTGCATGCCTTTCCCATTTGTGATTTCTTGCGGTTTGTTATAGGATGGTTTCTACGAGGAAGAATGTTGGGAGGATGGTTGATAAGAAGAATGATGGGAAGAGGAAAAGAATTAGGGAGGATGATTCTTCTAGGAATGTGAAAAAATATGTGAAAGCTGATGTGGTCAAGTCCCCAAAGCAGGGAAGAAGGGAGTGGTCAAACCCCCTCTTAAGGATAAGAAATTGAGGAGAAAGCGTAAGGAATTGTTGGATTTGGAGTCTGATTTTGAAGATCCGCCAAACAAAGTTGGGAATGAAGCTTATAGCCAGAATATTATCCCCCGCCAAAAACATCTCAAGGTGTGTTATTTTAATTATTTTTAAGAATTTGGAATCCTTAGTTGTTTCTGACTACTTGTGAATTTGTTTTGGGAACTGATGATGTCATATTGGTAACTGATTAATGTGTATTTGTTAAAATGGTTATGTACCCTCCAAGTGGAGGGTTGATTACTATTATATTCTGATTTGGTTACTAGGTACTTTTTGACAATATAGAGGTTGATTAAATTGGTTTTGGAAACCTGCTGATTGTGTTTTGGTTACTAGTGCCGATATATTTGGATATTGTTGATTGTGTAGATGTTGAAATGAGTTTTGTTACTCAAGAGTTGTGTTGTGGTGACTGTTCGATTCTGATTTGGTTACTATATACGTTATGTTAATGCAGATGCTCGTTATTGTTTTTTAGTAACTTTAGTTTCGATTTGGTTACCTACTTTAACGTGTTTGATTAATTTGGTTTAATTTGAGGTTGTGAGTATTTTGCTTGTTTGTCTATGGTAATGTATGTATTGTATTTACAGATTTGGGATTTATATTACGAGGAGAGTCATCGTAATTTCACTGAGAAAATAATTTATTGGTCTAACATGGAAGTGTCCATTGTCATTATGAAGAAATTGACTGAAGATCAGTTAGAAAAGCTTAAGTCGACTTGTTTTGGAAACTTTGTAGATGTTGGGGAGTCGCAAATGTTACAAATAATCCATCAGGCTTTGGTGGGAGAAGTTTATCAAAGGGACAAGGGGGAGATGTGATTTTTGTTTGGTGAGAAAATGGTAAGATTTGGGCTGCCAGAATTTTGTTTAATTTCTAGTTTGAGTTAGCAAGGAAATGAGGATATTTCTACATTCAAGGGAAGGGAAAATCAGTTAATGAATTTATTTTTGGAGATGAGGTTGTGACCTGTACTAGTATCGGGAAGATATATCGGAGTGCTATATTTGATGATGATGAGGAGGCTGTCAGGATGTCCATTATATTCTTGGTTTTCAATTTCCTACTAGCTACTGTTTCAGATAATCATGTTGATGAGGTATTGATTAACTTTTTTTCTTATGGCGACTTTGATAGTTATCCGTGGGGGAAATTTGCCTTTGAACAGACGAAGAATTCTTTATCCCTTGTTGTGAAGGGACATTTAAAGAAGGGCATGAATGGGGGTGTTATATACAATTTTTACAAGGACAATTATTGTAAATCTTATAAGTTGAATGGATTGCCCTATATTTTCCAAGTTTTCTTGTTTGAAATCATTTCTACTCTTAAAGTCCGGGGTTTCTGTATTGATGAGAATCTGTCAGAAATTAGATTATATAGATGGAAGGAATTAGGGAAGACTCCCAAAAATGACAAGTTGAATGATTTAGTGTTTGGTTCTGGACAGGTACGTCGGTTACCATTAATATTATGTTTGGTTACCATTAACATTATGTTTGGTTACTAATTTTAATTTATTATTTTTCGTGTGCTGTTTTGTTTCTTTTAATTGTTTAATGTTTTAAAGATGCTATATTTAGTGTTATCACTCTATTTTAGTTGAGGATACAAATGCTCATTCCTATGGATGATGAGAAGGATCGTTTGAATTTGGATGGTTTTCACTTTTTCCATGGACATGATGGTGGCTCTAATGTTGTTGATATGAAAGTGGATAAAATAAGTAAGGGTAGAGATTTTGGGTGTTCACTTTCTGATGTCAAAAATATTATCGATGCATGGGTGAGGCCTTTGGAGAAGAAGGTGATTGAAGTTAAGAAAGAAATTGAGAAGTTGGGGGTTGATTTGAAGCTTGAATTGCATGTTTTTCATATCGATATTTATAAGGGACATAAGGAAGATTCTGAAAAAGCAGCTACATGGCTGCTCTTATGTTAGCGAAGGTGGGAATGAAGGTGATGATGATGGTTCGGAAGGCCGCAATAGTAGTAATGAGTTGGATGATGATGATATATCTGATGAGTCTGATGATGTAGGTAATGGTTCGGATGATGCAAACCAGTTTGATGGAAAAACTGATGATGATGTTGGTGGTATGAGTGAGGTTCATATTAATGGAGATGATGACAAGGTTAAATATATTTGTTTGTTTTTTTCTGTGTTATATGTTTTTGTTGTATTGATTATGTAGTGTTTTTTATTTTTACAGATTGACAAGAACAATGACAAACCAATTTTTTATATTTTAAGCCAGACTTCTGGGAAAGAAATTGATGCAAACCAGTTTGATGGAAAAATTGATGATGATGTTGGTGGTATGGGTGGGGTTCACAGTGATGGAGATGATGACAAGGTTAAACATATTTGTTTATTTTTTTGTGTTATATGTTTTTGTTGTATTGATTATTTAGTGTTTTTTATTTTTACCGATTGGCAAAAACGATGACAAATCAACTTTTGATATTTTAACCCAGACTTCTGGGAAAGAAATTGTTGTTTTTACCCCTACTGAGGTTCACATTGATGGAGATGATGACAAGGTTAAACATATTTATTTGGTTTTCTGTGTTATATGTTTTTGTTTTATTGATTATTTAGTGTTTTTTTTATTTTTTCAATTTGGCAAGAACAATGACAAAATAACTTTTGATATTTTAAGCCAATCTTCTTGGAAAAAGCTTGTTATTTTTGCACTTACTGGGGTTCATGTTTTTTTCAATCTTAGTTACCTTCATAGATTAGATTGGTTACTTCCTTATAGTATTTCTTTTACTGCTCAGTCAGTTTGGAGTTTGTAGTTGAAATTCTAGTTGTATATGTGACGTGTTTTGTCAATTGCTAAAGCGGGGTAAAATCGATGCAGAAAACAGTTTGATACTTGATAAAATGATTTTAACTACTCAGGATAAAGTTCATTGTGTTGAAGTGGAGAGAAGTGCTTCTAAATCTTGTGGTAGACCGACTCGTGCTTCTGCAAAGAGTGCGACTTTGAGGAGTCCATATACAACGAAGTTTGGTTCTGCTGATTCATCTTCCTCTGCTGTGGTTCCTACACAAATACGCAGAGGTCTTTCTGCATTTCTCAATGTTTGCATGGGCATGCCATCCAAATTTGAAGATATATTGTTTGATCAATGGTTTAAGATTGACATAAATAACAGGAAAATGTATGTTATTTGTAGTTTAATAATAATATAGTTTTTTTTAAAAAAAATTTGTTTTCTTTTACTTATATGCTTTTATATTGAAGGATTGAAAAATTCTCTGGAGATAATGATAAGATTGAACCTGCATTCAGATTTGGGTTTGTCCCAATATCATCTAAAATGTGGTTCTACAAATTAAAAACTCTTGGACAGTGGCTTGACGATGATGCGAGTTTCTTTATTTTTGAAATTCTGTTATGTTAGTTTTTATTTCTTTCAAGTTTTTTGTAAAGTGATTTTCTTCTCTGATATTGAAGAAAATTATTTATGGTTAGTTTATTTAATTGTTTTGGTTACTACTTTTTACAATGTTGGTTACCTTTATCAGAAAGTTTTAATTTTTGGCAATTGTTTATATCTTATGGATTTTGGTTTGTTTTTTGGTCCAACATATCAACATTTCCTTCTACTATTTTTGAAAATTGGCTAGGCACTCTGCCAATATTAAAATCAAGGTCACTACTGCAAATTGTTGGTTTTATGTGAAGTTGTCTACTTTATATGGTCAATATTGTGTTGAAAATGCAGATATAACTCTACTGTCGGGGGAGGGTGATGTCGCTGAATACATTCGTGAATATTTGATGGATGTGAACACACCTTGATTTCTGTTGATTATGTTTTGTTTCCCATTCACATGACAGATCCAGAGCATTGGTTTTTGTTGATCTTTGATGTGCATCATAGACTTCTAGTAGTTTACAATTTTCTTCAACCTACTAGGACAGTCATGCGAACAAATATAATGGATGTTTGTGAGGCTTACATTTTCATTCTATCCATAATCTTGTCTAAATGTGAGTTTTGGAAGGGTAGGTCAGATATTGATTTCTATAGTGAACCATATCTTCAGAAGGGGAACATGATATCATTAAACTTGAATTTGCAGAAGGGTGCCTGAACAAATTAAGGGGTAATGTTTATACTTTTTTTCTATTTCTTTAATTATTCCATCTAATATGATATTTGTTTGATTTGTTTTCTATTTTGTTTGTTTTTGAAGTGATTGCGATATGTTCACGGTTTGTTTTGATGAACATTTTCTTCACCAAAAGTTTGCTAAAACGCTTAATCGATTCCCCATTATCCAATACCGGAAGAAATTTTGTGTTAACCTCTTCATGCATGCTAGGAACAAGCAAGTAGGGGGATACGATTATGATACAGAGTATCCAAGCAGATTTGTTCCAGAAGAATAATTTGGTTGTCTATGTCTTTTCCTTTTAAAGTTTTTTTTTATCTTGTTTTTTTTGGATATTCATAACCATTTGTTAATGTTACTGAATTTTTACTGTTTAGTGAATGTTTCTGTTAATGGAATTACGTCTTTGATTATATTACAAGTAGTTTGACATTGTTTGTTTGTTCATCTTTGGTGTTTTGGACTCGTTCCTTTAGAGGTAACTAAATGCGTATTAGTGAGTGATAGAACTTCATCGTGTTGGTTACTATTTACCATTTGATTATTTTAACTCATTGAACATATTAAGGAATTCAATTATTACTTATCCAATTTGTAATGTTCTTTGAATTTTACTTTGAAAGTATCGAGTATGTCGAAGTTCCAATGTATAATTAGACAGCGCAATAAACATGTGTCCAATTGTCCAATATGTAGTGACCAATAAATCATATCCCAAATGACCAATTTTATAGTGATGGTAATGTATGCATGATTAATTTTTTTGTTCTAACAAAAGGTGGAGATGGTATCCGAAATGCCATGTAAGAGTTCCCATTTATGTAGCTGTTGGTTACTTATAAATAACCTTTTAAAAATAAAATTATTTAGAATATGATGCAGTTGGTAGCCAAACCTTCATACAAAGGTAACCATTTTAGTTTTTGTGGGTAACTAAATAGTTATTAAAAAAATTCAAAACGGTTACCAAATGTTCCATGTATTAGTTTTCTTTATATTACTAAATCATGATGGAATCAGAGAGTGGTCGTGTGGTTTTCCTCTTACTTAATGTAAGAAGAAAAGAATGCAAAATATTATTCAATATTGTGTAACACAATCTCGGTTACCTTACATCAATAAAAAGGTTACCATTTATCTGGTTATTGGTTACTCACAGTAAACAACAAGATATTTTAGTAGTTACACTTTTTTTGCTGATGTACTATATCAAACCTTTTTCGGTCGTAAAATTAGTGGATTATTACATGTTTTCCTGTTATGTCCTTTTTCTTGGCACCTGCTGCATTTGTTTTGAATTTTGTTTTCAGATCCATGCTTGTACCTTCCTATCTTTGGTCTTCCCGCTGATCTTCTGGTATTTGGTGGTTTTACACATATGTTTTTTATTTCTTCTGGCACATCCCAATTCTCTTTGTCATCTAATGGCAGGTTGGAAGTTGAATACGTGTCTACCAAAGTTGTTTTTGAGTAGTTTTTTGAGCAAAATTCATAACAGTTCAAATTCCTTTTGCTGATAACAGCAGCAACGTGTGTACAAGGCATCTCGTGGTACTGAAATTTATGGCATGTGCATGTCCTTTGTTCTATGTCCACGATAAAATATTTGGTGACATCGTAAACAGTGAAAATCACTAGGTTTGATGTCTCAACCTACCACACAATTTAAGGGTGTAATTAGTATGTATAATCATTTAGTTTCTTTAATTCAAAAAAATGGCAGGCATATGTACTGTTGGTAACTTTTTCAGCATATAGAGGTAACCAATAATGTCTAATGCGGTTTACATAAAATGCAAATACAACTTCTGGTAAAAGTACATGTAATAATTTAAAAGCTGTATTACTGACCTTAAGTTTCTTTGATTCAATGATATTAAATTGCAGCCTTCTCTCAGCTGTTGTGGAAAGGGTAGTGAATGTTGAAATGGTTGCTTGTTTATTAGTGAAATACCATCTTTTACCAAACAACGGAGACATTCAATCATTACTGTAACCGGAAGTTCCTTAATTACCTTAATTGCATTGTTGATAGATTCGGCTGTGTTTGAAGTCATTGTTGAGTATCTGCTTATAGTCTTATGGAGCCTCGTTCACTTCTCTAACTTAACCTATTCTTCCAAATATGTCCTTATTCGAGTATCAATTGCATCTAGTTCAACCATGTGTCTGTTGAATTGTTCAATAGTGTAAGCTCTCTACAAGTCTCGTTGTATGCTTTTTTGAGTTATTCTCCTTTCTTTCTGAATCTGTTTTTTATATTTTTCAATACATGATATGTACATGAATCATGCATGACATCGGAGAACACAAAGTTCAGTACCTGTACAATGGCTTCATGTCTATCTGAAACAATGCATTGGCCTTCCCTAACTCCATAAACATTTCTCAAATTGACGAAAAATCATCTCCAAGATAATTCATTTTCACTGTCAACTACTGCAAAAACAATCAGAATAATGTTTCTGTTTGCATCCTGGGTGCTTGCTATGAGCAGTGTCCCCCCGTAGGTTGATTGTATGAATGTGCCATCAATTACAACGATTGGGAAGCAATGATGCCATAGTTCAATGAATGCTCCCATGACAAAGAATAGATACTTGAAACGACTATTTATTTCTAACTCGAGGGCTGTGATTGAACCTGATTTGAAATTCCAGTAATGTCAATATAAATCTATGGAGCAGATAGTGTTCAAACTTGTAGTCGAGGGTAACCATTTGTATGGTTAATTGTATTCAATTAATTAGCATTTAAGTTTTTTCCATATGGTGCAGATGGTGTCCAAAATGTCATTTAAGTCTAACCTTTTGTGTAGATATTGATTACCGACAAAAAACTATTTTTATGAAGAAAAAAAAATTCATAGTCCAGTTGGTAGCCAAACTTTTATACAAAGGTAACAAATTCAGTTTTATTGGGTTACCAATTAATTATAAAAAGTTTAAAAACAGTTTCCAAGTGAATACCTGGATTTGTTTTCTTTAACATGTACAACCATGATGGGATTAGAGAGTAGTCGTGTGGATTTACTCTTACTTTTTCTAATGTTTTCTCCTTTGATCTCCATGCTTTTTGGTAAAAATAGACTATGTCATCATGTCTTTCACAAATATCTGTAGGTGTGTATATTTTCTTCAGATTTGTTAATTTATGCATTATGCATTCACTAACCAACTCATTATTTGCTTGTCTATGATCTCCCAGCAGTATGTCGGATGAACATGTGTGTATATCATTGAATTCTCTCACCTTGAACATACTGGTCTTCCAAAACTATGATGCTCTAAACTTTCATTTGCAATTTTAATTCTCTATGCATACTAGCACAAAGTCTCTACTACTTATTTTTTCAACCTTGTGTTGTCGATTTTGCCTGATTGAATGTAGTCTTATTGCTTGTGCTAGGATTTTTTTGTCTTTGTAAGTTTGATGTATTTTAACTTTATATTCATTCGAATCTAATGTGACCTCATTAGATTGTTCTTCCGTATATACTCTGTCTTGTTGTTTGTCTTGTTCTTGATTAATAGCTTCGATGGCAAGCTGATCAGCATATTGTGTTCCAATTTGGTAAACTTGTGTTGCCAGTGGTACAAGTTCTAAATTCCATTGTGTCGATCTGTTTGGCGTTACAGCTTGAATCCTATTTTTTTCTACATTTCTCAAGTTCTGTAAGATTGTAGTGCCTCCATTGCTGTATACATTCTCTATAATTAGTGGAAACTTGCCCTGTTCATCTGTTTTTCTACGGACTTCCATAAAGAATCTGAAGGTTGCTTCATCTGACATACTGATCGATGGAATGTTGCTTCTAATCTGAAATTTGATTGACAATTTTGTTGTGTTAGTGTCTAGCCTTATTGCACTGCATACTAAATTGTGCATTTCCGTGAATGAACAAGTTGATGGGACTAGTAGGTCGGTAACTTCAAAATTGAGGTATTGGTTACTGTCAGGCCACGTTCCGTTGAAATAAAGGATAACTGGAATCATCTCCATTGTCTGTTAACTGAAACATAAAATAATATAATCTGAAACAGAATTACGAAGGTAAGTAAACCATAATACAATATTGTATTATTTTTAATGCTTCAGTTGTCAGACAATGGAGATGATTCCAATTGTACTTTATTTCAACGGAACGTGGTCTGACAGTAACCAATATCACAATTTTAAAGTTACCGGCCAACTAGTCCCATCAACTTGTTCATTCACAGAAATGTACAATTTGGTTTGCAGTGCAATAAGGCTAGACACCAACACAATAAAATTGTCAATCAAATTTCAGATTAGAAGCAGCATTCCACCGATCAGTATGTCAGATGAAGTAACCTTCAGATTCTTTATGGAAGTCAGTAGAAAATCAGATGAACAGAGCAAGTTTCCACTAATTATAAAGAATGTATACAACAATGGAGGCACTGCAATCTTACAGAACTTGAGAAATGTAGAAGAAAATAGGATTCAAACTGTAACGCCTATCAGATCGACACAATGAAATTCAGAACTTGTACCACTGGCAACATAAGATTATCAAATTGGTACACAATATGCTGATCAACTTGCCATCGAAGCTATTGATCAAGAACAAGATAGACAACAAGACAGAGCATACACGAAAGAACAATTTGATGAGGTCATATCAAATTCGAATGAATATGAAGTTAAAATACATCAAACTTACAAAGACAAAAAAATCCTAGCACAAGCAATAAAACTACATTCAATCAGGTAAAATCGACAACACAATGTTGAAAGAACAAGTGGTAGAGACTTTGTGCTAGTATGCATAAAAAATGAAAATTGCAAATGGAAGTTGAGAGCATCAAAATTTCGGAAAACCAGTATGTTCAGGGTGAGAGAATTCAATGATATACACAAATATTCATCCGACATACTGTTGGGAGATCACAGTTAAGCAAATAGTGAGTTGGTTAGTGAATGGATAACGCATAGATTAACAAATTTGAAGAAAATATACACACCTACGAATATTGTGGAAGACATGATGACAGAGTAAAATGTGTCTATCTCTTACCAAAAAGCATGGAGATCAAAGGAGAAAGCATTGGAAAAAGTAAGAGAAAATCCACACGACTACTCTCTGATCCCATCATGGTTGCACATGTTGAAGAAAACAAATTCAGGTATTCACTTGGAAACTGTTTTTAAATTTTTTATAATTAATTGGTAACCCAATAAAACTGAATTTGTTATCTTTGTATGAAGGTTTGGCTACCAACTGGACTATGATGTTTTCTTCTTCATAAAAATAGTTTTTTGTCGGTAATCAATATCTACATAAAAGGTTAGACTTAAATGATATTTTGGACACCATCTGCACCATATGGAAAAAATTTAAATGTTAATTAATTGAATACTATTAACCATACAAATGGCTACCCTCGACTACAAGTTTGAACACTATCTGCTCCATAGATTTATATTGACATTACTGAGTTCAATCACAGCCCTTGAGTTGAAAATAAATGATTGTTTCAAGTATCTATTCTTTGCCATGGAAGCATCCATTGAAGCATGACATCATTGCTTCCCAATCGTTGTAATTGATGGCACATTCATACAAACAACCTACGGGGGGACACTCCTCATAGCAAGCACCCATTATGCAAACAACAACATTATTCTGATTGTTTTTGCAGTGGTTGACAGTGAAAATGAATTCTCTTAGAAATGGTTTTCGTCAATTTAAGAAATGCTTGTGGAGTTGGGGAAGGCCAATACATTGTTTCAGATAGACATGAGGCCACTGTACAGGGACTGAACTTTGTGTTCCCCGATGTCATGAATGGTTCATGTACATATCATGTATTGAAAAATATAAAAAATAAATTCAGAAAGAAAGGAGAATAACTCAAAAAAGCATACAACGGGGCTTGTAGAACTTACACTATTGAACAATTCAACAGACATATGGCTGAATTAGATGTAATTGATGCTCGAATAAGGACATATTTGGAGGAAGAGGTTAAGTTAGAGAAGTGCACAAAGCTCCATAGGACTGTAAGCAGATACTCAACAATGACTTCAAACACAGTTGAATCTATCAACAATACAATCAAGGGAATCAGGGAACTTCCGGTTACAACAATAATTGAATGCCTCCGTTGTATGGTTCAAAGATGGTATTTCACAAACAAACAAGCAGCCATATCAACATTCACTACCCTTTCCACAATAGTTGAGAGAAGACTGCAATCTAATATCATTGAATCAAAGAAACTTAAGGTCAGTAATACAACTTTTAAATTATTACATGCATGTTTACTAAAAGATGCATTTGCATTTTATGGAAACCGCATTAGTCATTATTGGTTACCTGTATATGCTGAAAACATTACAAACAGTACATATGCTTGCCATTTTTTCGAATTAAAGAAACTAAATGATTATACATACTAACAACACCCTTAAATTGTGTGGTAGGTTGAGACATCAAACCTAGTGATTTTCACTATTTACGATGTCACCAAATATTTTATTGTGGACATAGAACAAAGGACATACACATGCCATAAATTTCAGTACCACGAGATGCCTTCTCCACATGTTGCTGCTGTTATCAGCAAAAGGAATTTGAGTTGTTATGAATTTTGCTCAAAAAACTACTCAAAAATAACTTTGGTAGACACGTATTCAACTTCCATCCTACCATTTGATGACAAAGAGAACTGGGATGTGCCAGAAGAAATAAAAAACATATGTGTAAAACCACTAAATACCAGAAGACCAGCGGGAAGACCAAAGATAGGAAGGTACAAGCATGGATCTGAAAACAGAATTCAAAACAAATGCAGCAGGTGCCAAGAAAAAGGACATAACAGGAAAACATGTAATAATCCACTAATTTTACGACCAAAAAAGGTTTGATATAGTACATCAGCAAAAAAAGTGTAACTACTAAAATATCTTATTGTTTACTGTGAGTAACCAATAACCAGATATATGGTAACCTTTTTATTGATGTAAGATAACCGAGATTGTGTTAACACAATATTGAATAATATTTTGCATTCTTTTCTTCTTACATTAAGTAAGAGGAAAACCACACGATCACTCTGATTCCATCATGATTTAGCAAGATAAACAAAACTAATACATGGAACATTTGGTAACTGTTTTGAAATTTTTTTATGACTATTTGGTTACCTACAAAAACTAAAATGGTTACTTTTGTATGAAGGTTTGGCTACCAACTGCACCATATTCCAAATAATTTTATTTTTTAAAGGTTATTTATAAGTAACCAAAAGCTACATAAATGGGAACTCTTACATAGCATTTCGGATATCATCTGCACCTTCTGTTAAAACAAAAAAAAATTAATCATACATACATTACCATCACTATAAAATTGACCATTTAGGATATGATTTATTGGTCACTACATATTGGACAATTGGACATCTGTTTATTGCGCTGTCTAATTGGGGTATATTATACATTAAAATTTCGACATACTGGATACTTTCAAAGTAAAATTCAAAGAACATTATAAATTGGATAAGTAATAATTGAATTCCTTAATATGTTCAACGTGTTAAAATAATCAAAAGGTAAATAGTAACCAACACGATGAAGTTCGGTCACTCACTAATACGCATTTGGTTACCTTTAAAGGAACGAGTCCAAAACACCAAATATGAAGAAACAAACAATTTCAAACTACTGGTAATATAATCAAAGACGTAATTCCATTAACAAAAACATTCACTAAACAGTAAAAATTCAGTATCTTTGACAAATGGCTATGAATATTCAAAAAAAATCAAGACAAAAAAAAACTTTACAAGGAAAATACATATACAACCAAATTATTCTTCTGGGACAAATCTGCCTGGATATTCAGTATCAGAATCGTATCCCCCTACTTGCTTGTTCCTAGCATGCATGAAGAGGTTAACACATAATTTCTTCCGGTATTGGATAATGGGGAATGGATTAGGCATTTTAGTAAACTTTTGGTGAAGAAAATGTTCAGCAAAACAAACCGTGAACATACCGCAATCACTACAAAAACAAATAAAATAGAATACAAATCAAACCAAACATCATACTAGATGGAATAATTAAAGAAATATAAAAAAAGTATAAACCTTACCCCTCAATTTGTTCAGGCACCCTTCTGCAAATTCAAGTTCAATGATATCATGTAACTTCTGAAGATATGATTCACTATTGAAATCAATATCTGACCTACCCTTCCAAAACCCACACTTAGACAAGATTATGGCTCACAAACATCCATTATATTTGTTCGTATGACTATCCTGGTAGGTTGAAGAGAATTGTAAACTAGTAGACGTCTACGATGCACATCAAAGATCAACAAAAACCAATGCTCTGGATCTGTCATGTGAATGAGAAACAAAACATAATCAACAGAAATCAAGGTGTGTTCACATCCATCAAATATTCACGAATGTATTCAGCGACATCACCCTCCCCCGACAGTAGAGTTATATCTGCATTTTCAACACAATATTGACCATATAAAGTAGACAACTTCACATAAAACCAATAATTTGTAGTAGTGACCTTGATTTTAATATTGGCAGAGTGCCTAGCCAATTTTCAAAAATAGTAAAAGGAAATGTTGATATGCTGGACCAAAAAATAAACCAAAATCTATAAGATATAAACAATTGCCAAAAATTAAAACTTTATGATAAAGGTAACCAACACTGTCAAAAGTAGTAATCAAAACAATTAAATAAACTAACCATAAATAATTTTCTGCAATATCATAGGAGAAAATCACTTTACAAAAAACTTGAAAGAAATAAAAACTAACATAACAGAATTTCAAAAATAAAGAAACTCGCATCATCGTCAAGCCACTGTCCAAGAGTTTTTAATTTGTAGATCCACATTTTAGATGATATTGGGACAAACCCAAATCTGAATGCAGGTTCAATCTTATCATTATCTCCAGAGAATTTTTCAATCCTTCAATATAAAAGCATATAAGTAAAAGAAAACAAATTCTTTTTTTTTTAAAAAACTATATTATTGTTAAACTACAAATAACATACTTTTTTCTGTTATTTATGTCAATCTTAAACCATTGATCAAACAATACATCTTCAAATTTGGATGGCATACCCATGCAAATATTGGGAAATGCAAAAAGTCCTCTGCGTATTTGTGTAGGAACCACAACAGAGGAAGATGAATCAGCAGAACCAAACTTAGTTGTATATGGACTCCTCAAAGCCGCACTCTTCACAGGAGCAGGAACCGATTTTCTGCCTCGATTTTACCCCCTTTAACAATTGACAAAACATGTCACAAATACAATTAGAATTTTAACTACAAACTCCAAATTGACTGAGCAGTAACAGAAATACTATAAGGAAGTAACCAATCCAATCTATGAAGGTAACTACGATTGAAAAAAACATGAACCTCAGTAGGGGTAAAAACGACAATCTCTTTCCTAGAAGATTGACTTAAAATATCAAAAGTTTGTTTGTCATTGTTTTTGCCAATCTATAAATATAAAAAATACTAAATAATCAATAAAACAAAAACATATAACACAGAAAAAATAAACAAATATGTTTAACCTTGTCATCATCTCCATCAATGTGAACCCCACCTATATCACTAACATCATCATAAGTTTTTCCATCAAATTGGTTTGCATCAATTTCTTTCCCAGAAGTCTGGCTTAAAATATTAAAAGTTGTTTTGTCATTTTTCTTATCAATATGTAAAAATAAAAAACACTAAATAATCAATACAACAAAAACATATAACACAGGAAAAATAAACAAATATGTTTAACCTTGTCATCAACTCCATGAATGTGAACCCCACCCATACCACCAACGTCATCATCAGGTTTTCCATCAAACTGGTTTGCATCATCCGAACCATTGCCTACATCATCAGACTCATCAGATATATCATCATCATCATCCAACTCATTACCATTATTGCGGCCCTCCGAACCACCACCATCACCTTCATTACCACATTCACTAACATTAGGGCGGCCACGTAGTTGCTTTCTCAGAATCTTCCTTATGTCCCTACAAATATCGATATGGAAAGCATGCAATTCAAGCTTCAAATCAACCCCCAACTTCTCAATTTATTTCTTAACTTCAATCACCTTCTTTTCCAAAGGCCTCACCCATGCATCGACAATATTTTTAACATCAGAAGTGAAAACCCCAAATCTCTACCCTTACTTGTTTCATCCACTTTCATATCAACAACATTAGAGCCACCATCATGTCCATGGAAAAAATGAAAACCACCCAAATCCAAACAATCCTTCTCATCATCCGTAGGAATGAGTATTTGTATCCTCAACTGAAACATAGTGATAACACTAAATATAACATATCTAAAATATTGAACAATTAAAAGAAACAAAATAGTCCACGAAAACCAATAAATTAAAATCAGTAACCAAACATAATGTTAATGGTAACTAACGTACCTGTCTAGAACCAAAAACTAAATCATTCAACTAATCAGTTTTGGGAGCCTTCCCTAATTCCTTCCATCTAAATAATCTAACTTTTGACAGATTCTCATCAGTACAAAAATCCCGGACTTTAAGAGTAGGAATGGTTTCAAACAAGAAAACTTGAAAAACATAGGGCAATCCATTCAACTTATAAGATTTACAATAATTGTCCTTGTAAAAATTGTATATAACACCCCCATTCATGTCATTCTTTAAATGTCCTTTCAGAGCAAGGGATAAAGAATTCTTCGTCTGTTCAAAGGAAAATTTCCTCCACGGATAACTATCAAGGTCGCCATAAGATATAAAGTTAAACAATACCTCATCAACATGATTATCTGAAACAGTATCTAATAGGAAATTGAAAACCAAGAATATAATGGACATCCTGACAGCCTCCTCATCATCATCAAATACAGCACTCCGATATAACCTCCCGATACTAGTACGGGTCACAACCTCATCTGCAAAAAAAAAAAAATCACTAACTGATTTTCCTTCCCTTGAATGCAGAAATATCCTTATTTCCTTGCCAACTCAAACCAGAAATTAAACAAAATTCTGGCAGCCCAAATCTTACCCTTTTCTCACCAAACAAAAACCACATCTCCCCTTGTCCCTTTGATAAACTTCTCTCACCAAAGCTTGATGGATTAATTATAACATTTGCGACTCCCCAACATCTACAAAGTTCCCAAAACAAGTCAACTTAAGCTTTTCCAACTGATATTCAGTTAATTTCTTCATAATGACAATGGGCACTTCCATGTTAAACCAATAAATTATTTTTCCAGTGAAATTGCGATGGCGCTCCTCGTAATATAAATCTCAAATCTGCAAATACAATACATTACCATAAGCAGACAAGCAAAATACTCCCAACCTCAAATTAAACCAAATTAATCAAACACATTTAAAAAGGTAACCAAATCAAAACTGCAGTACTAAAAAATAATAATGAACATTTGCATTAACATAACGTATACAGTAACCAAATCAGAATCTAACAATCACCACAACACAACTCTTGAGTAACAAAATCCATTTCAACATCTACACAATTAGTAGTATCCAAATATATCAAAACTAGTAACCAAAACACAATCAGCAAGTTTCCAAAACCAATTTAATCAACCTCTGTATTGTTAAAAAGTAACTAGTAACCAAATCAGAATATAATAGTTACCAACCCTCCACTTGGAGGGTACATAACCATTTTAACAAATATACATTAATCAGTTACCAAATATGACAACACCAGTTCCCAAAACAAATTCACAAGTAGCCAGAAACAACTAAGGATTCTAAATTCTTAAAAACAATTAAAAAAGCACACCTTAAGATGTTTTTGGCGGGGAATGATATTTTGGAAGCATCATCTTCAACTTCATTCCCAACTTTGTTTGGCTGATCTTCAAAATTAGACTCCAAATCAAGCGATTCCTTAAGCTTCTTAGAAACTTGTCTCCCCGATTTCTTGTCCTTAACAAGGAATTTGACCACTCCCTACTCCCCTGCTTTGGGGACTTGACAACACCAGTCTTCCCATATTTATTCACATTCCTAGAAGAATCATCCTCTCTAATTCTTTTACTCTTCCCATCATTCTTCGTATCAACCACCCCCAAACCTTCTTCCTCGTAGAAACCATGCTATAACAAATCGCAAAAAATCACAAACGGCGACAAGCAGAAAAGAAGAAGACCACCGACGGCGACAACCAGAAAAGAAGAAAATGAAGCGGCGACGACCACAAACAATCCAAATGGAGCAGCAAAGTCTGAAATATTACTACCAAAGGCGGCACACTGAACTTAGAAGAAGAAAATTTTGGTTTCCAAGTTCCCATATTAGAAAATAAGGGTTTTCAATTGAAAGAGATAGAAACGACAAATGGGAAAGGCATGCAATTTAAATTGTCACATATTATGCACAAAAATCGGTAACAATATCCAATTGAAAAACCGATTTGCCACATCAGCAACCCATTAAAATACTCAACTAAATTAAAGGGATACCAAATACACTAATTATGTAAATAAAATATAAAAAATGTATTAATTCTGTAAATATTTTCCAGATGCACTTTTGTTGTAAATTTTTAAAAAAATATACTAGGAAGTGTAAATTTCCCTAGTATTTTTTTGGATCATTATAGCCCACCACAAGTTCACTCAAAAGGTCATAATTAAATGTATTATTTTTAGGAATTCAATTCCTTATATACAAACTTTTCTCATATCTTGGTGAATATAGCTATGTGATGAACATTCAAAGTAATTATTTATCTTTCTCAGAATTTTGACATTTCTTTTGCTCTCTCTCATAAATGGAAAGTCTCTCACCAATCACCACCAATTATGGTCATTGATTGTGTAATTTATAATTTCCATATAAATCACCATTGCAATGATAATAATAGTTAGATTTGTAACTCCAAACACATGGAGTAAATCTCTCTTAGATTCAATGGTGAATATGGCTATGTGACGTCCTCTCAAAGTATTTATTTATCTCACTGAATTTTTTCGTTTCTTTTGATCTATCTTACAAACTGAAAGTCACAATACTTTTATAGGACAAACACAATCACCACCAATTATGGTCATTGATTGTTTATTTTGTAATTTCCATATAAGTGGCCATTACAATGATAATAATAGTTAGATTTGTAACTCCAAACACAAGGAGTAAATCATGCTATTATGTTGGATTCGTTGTACCTAGACTGTTCTGGAAAATGATCCAACGAGAAATCACCGGCAGGGGCGGATGCACATGTAGGCCGTGGGCAAACCCCCGCCCTTGATTTTTAGGAATTATTTTTTATATAAATATAGGGGTAATATAGTAAAGTTGTCTCCTCCTTTAAAAAAAAACATTAGATCACCTATCAACAATTAGATATTTTTAATATTTTATTTCAAATTCAAATTTCAATTTTTGTGATCATGAGTCTATTTATTTTTTTTTTTCCAATTCTTAAGGTTAAAATTAAATATCATAAAAAAAATCTATTTTTTTTATTAATTATCTATGAGTAGTTAATTATTTAGTTTTGATTTTTATTAATTCATGCTAATTATTACATCCATACATGCTCTTTAATTTTACAGTATATATTAAAATTTTTGACATCCGTTTCATTTGATGTTGTATTTAAATCAATACAACATCAAATGACTACGACCAAATTGCAGTCTTGGTCAAATCCAACTTATTTTGGCACTTTTGTTTATCACATCAAGACACTCACTTGAAACTTCTCTTCAAAGAACATTTGCTACCGGCTTTAAAAAGCAACTTAGTTCATATTAATTTACATGCATTTGTTTTTGTTTGATTATGGTGTCATGGAAGTGCAATATACTTCATCCGTTTCATATTATAAGTTCATTATTGATTTTTAAAAATTAATTTAAAATATTTTTAAATTCAAAATTAAGTTGATTCATTAAAAAATATGAAATATTAAGTGCTTGACTTTAAAAAACTGAAAGTCAATAATAATCTTATAATTTAAAACGTAGGGAGTATTTCTTAACTTTTATAAATGAAAGAAAAATGCACCTAACTTAAATTTCTTGCCAAATGAATGAGTATGCAATTAACTCTTTTTTTTATAGTAATTATTGAATTCTGATACTGGACCACATCTATTTAAGTATAAATTCACCAATAATTTACACAATGAAGTATTAGTGATGCTGTGACTAGCTTAGGATTATAATTATCAATTTAGACTAAAATTATAACCATTAAATTTCTTTCTCCATCTGAGGTAAAATGAAACGTTTGTTAGTCAACAAGATGAATTAGCTCGGCGAATTAAACATATAAAAAAAATTATTGCCCCAAATAAATTTATTCCACGGGAGAAATAGATAAGATGGTAGCATCCTGCATAGGCAAATGTCATTTATTGACTGGTGTTACAAATATCAGGAAAACTAAAAAAATTAAGAAAGCTATATTTATTACCCTGTGTTATTTTAATCTCCAATACTTTCTTACATAAGCGTGAATTCTATTTACTATTCATGTAAGGAAGATCTTGCCGAAATATCATTTTTACTATTGAAAATAATTTTTTTTTTTTTTATGATTCTTGGCATTTAAATTGATTGTATGGGTATAAAATCTACGTTTATATACATATATAAAAGAGTGTTATTCCACATTTATTTTTATAAATTCCCTTTCACATAAATATAGGACTCGCTTACTATTCAGATCAACATATTCTCTCGGTCATGAGCAAAACGACTTGAGCCATTTTTATGTAAATTAGAAAAGTGAATTATTTTTCTCTAAATAGTGGACCCAATAATATTTAGTTACTGTAATTAAATACAATAATCGTACATGGGGTCTATTAGCTTAATAATTTTGACTTGTATACTTCTCTATAATTATACTGTATATAAAATCACGAATGGGCTTGGTTTAGATTTTAATTTTATAGCTTAAATGATTTAGATATTTTTTATCCAGAAATTATCCAGCAAAATCTAAAATAAATACATGTTTTTAAAATAATCTAATTTGTAATACTCATTCCCTCCACCATAAATTTAAACTAATTATGCCCCAAATTATGGACCCTTTAAAATTTAAGATAATTGAATGGTTGTAAGCTAATTAAAAGAATAATTTTATGTGCACAAGTTGTGCAGAAATAGTATTTACCCAAATAATGAATTTTAAAAAAAAATGGTGTAAGAAGTTCATCAATCTCATCAATATTTCAAATGGTAGGACTCAAATATTGTTGTCTATTTTTTCCTTATAATCGTGTGCACTAATTTTTGTATAAAATTTGTGCATGTAGAAGTACTCTATCAATTAAAATCATCTGAAACAAGGTCTTCACTGCAAATTTCTCCTAGATATGTCCCACCATGTTGAACTCTATAGAGTCATTTTGCTGCTTCTTCTTGTTGAATGGTTGTAAGCTAATTAAAAGAATAATTATATGTGCATAAGTTGTGCAGAAATAGTATTTACCCAGATAATGAATTTTTTTTTAAAATGGTGTAAGAAGTTCATCAACCTCATCAATATTTCAAATGGTAGGACTCAAATATTGTTCTCTATTTTTTCCTTGTAATCGTGTGCACTAATTTTTGTGTAAAATTTGTGCATGTAGAAGAGAAGTACTCTATTAATTAAAATCATCTGAAACAAGGTCTCCGCTGCAAATTTCTCCTAGATATGTCCCACCATGTTGAACTCTATAGAGTCATTTTGCTGCTGCTTCTTCTTGAATGGTTGTAAGCTAATTAAAAGAATAATTATATGTGCAGAAATAGTATTTACCCAGGTAATGAATTTTTTTAAAAAAATGGTGTAAGAAGTTCATCAACCTCATTAATATTTCAAATGGTAGGACTCAAATATTGTTCTCTATTTTTTCCTTGTAACCGTGTGCACTAATTTTTGTGTAAAATTTGTGCATGTAGAAGTACTCTATTAATTAAAATCATCTGAAACAAGGTCTCCACCGTAAATTTCTCCTAGATATGCCCCACCATGTTCTTCTTCTTCTATAGAGTCGTTTTGAATCATCTGAAACAAGGTCTCCACTATAAATTTCTCCTAGATACGTTCCACCATCTTCTTCTTAATCGAGAGTTTTCACTGTTTATCTAGAATTGTGTGTTATTTTGTATACGGAACGAACTGCCTCACAACGTTTTGAACCCAGAATGAGCTAGAATTTAGCTCAATAAACGAAGCTATGTTCGCTTGAAAAACTCTTCTATGTACAAAGCAAAAGTATTGGTATAATACAGTTGAACATTTCCCAGTGACTAATTTGTAGGGATATTATTTTGCAGTCACCACGGCTGAATTTGGATATAAAGCATTATCCATTCTTTCAAAAAGAAATCATATATAACATATTAACATTATGCTTACCGACATTCACCTACCTGACTTGAATGTACTAAAGCTTGAGCTTCTTCATCGGACAATTAATATGGATGTGCTAACAATATGTGAGTGTATACAATTCCCATGAATTCTCTTCCAAACATTCTAAATTAATCTTTATTCTTCATTTAAATTTTTTCTTTCTTTTAAAATATAAGAGTAAAATGATATGCAAAATGCAAATGAAAATATTCTTATATTTTGAAACAAATAGAATATTTAATTATTTTTCCCTTACATTTAATTCAACCTGCACAACAGAACATTGTAATTCAAGACTTGGAACAACTTGAATGGTGAAAAAAAAGAACTTCAAGAGTCATTCACTACTCCCTTTCTCAGTATATAACTTAGATCTTTTGAATCAAAAACACATAATTTGGATCAAATAAAGTCTAAATTTAGTAGCATAAAGCTAACGGTATCGCTTAGCTCTTTAAGTTTTATGTCATGCCTAATGTCTTGTTATTGAAGTCCTGCGTTTGGATTGAAAGAATGGAATGGAGAGTAAAATGATTAATTCCATTCCAGCTGGAATGAGTCATTCTAAATTCATAAATTTGGGAGAAATGAGAATGGTTCATTCCATTCTAATAGAGCAACCAAACACAATTTTTTTCATTCTATAGGAATGATTCATTCCATTCTCACTTTCATCCCTTCAATCCAAACGCATCATAAATGTATTACTCCATGAGTTATTTAAAGCACTGTGCTTTTCTTTACTTTTGTTTTTCCATTTGTATGATCATGATTACATAATTTAATTAATTAGCTTATAATCCCGTGCGAAACAAAGATTTTGCTATAAAATTATTGTATTATTTATACTTTTTTTGTATTATAGTATGCTAATATATTAATTGAAAACCACTTAACTAAATTCAAAATGTATGAGAATAAAAGATAATGATAAATTGATAATTATGATAGTAAAATTGTAGATGAAAAGATTTTGAAATCAAATAAAAGATGAAAAAAATTGTTTCTTCTCCTAAATTTTATAGTTGAAGGAACATTCCTAAATTTTAGGACTGTGATACCATTTTGTGCTATTAATTAGAGGAAACTCTATTCGACAAATCCTCATGGCTGCAGTTCCTCGAGCTAGACACCAGTTCCTCGAACCAGACACGGAGACCAGAAGATATTGAGAAACTCCTCCTGGAGCAGGTCAGCCTTCCATTGATCTTGCTTAATTCAAATAGTACTTACTTTATATCTGTACTCAGTGGCGTCACAAGAAAATTTTCTAGGTAGGCGAGAAATACTGAACATGTATTTCTCTAAATTGTGGTGGGCAAAATTATATATATATTAGTACATTTTTATCCTATTTTTTCAAGAAAACTAATATTCTTAATACAACCTTAGTGCTTGGTTACATGACATTTATAGGAAAATAAATGGGAGAACAAAGAAATAACTAGTACATAAATTGAGATAAATCTTAAAATTAGGAAACAACAATCACTCCATGTCTATGTTACATGGACTCTTCACTTCACCCTGAAGTACTTGTGTTTGACACTCGACACTTAGACAAGAGTATAGATGTGGACACTTAATTGAGGAGTACCCATGTCAGACTCTTCAAAGTATTTGTGTCCGACCGGACACTCTATCCGAGTCCATGTAACTTAGCTGCATATACAGGAGGACATTGAGACAACTTTGGTGCTTAATTTCTAGTCTTTACTTGCTGGGCTTAAACTGATAATTACCGATTACGTGCGACAGATTTACGGGGCACCCAGCAACCAAACCAGAGACCAGTGGAGTGCAGGGTGATCAAACTTTCCTGGTGGCCAGCCTTAGAACTTCCGTGGTGGAGTGCATGGACTAGAGGCTGTGGGGAGTGCAGTGTATTCTACTTTATTTTTAATGTTTTCTGCAATAAACTGAACTTGATTAATAAGCTTGGAAAATGATGGGAACGTGTGTATGTGACTTTTTTATAGTTACATGGATAAGTATTATATTAGTGATAATTCTTCTAAATAGATATGTAATAGATGGGTTCTTCTTATAATTCTATTCAATCTCATGTATCGGTATGTTTCACAATTGTAATTCGACTCAATACATAGGAGGACTCAATAAGCTTATACTTCCTTGAACTTGCTACTAAAATCCAGAGCCGGCCCTGGGTTTTTCAAGGCCCAGGGCAAAATTTCTCGAGCCAAGAATTGAACTCAGGTCTATACCATTGCAGAGAACTATTTTACCGCTGAACCACTAAAGTTTTAGATATATATATACATATATACACAAGCTTATAATTAATTTTGGGCCCCCTTCAGCTTTGGGCCCTGGACGATCGCCCTGGTTGCCCTGCTAAAATCTAAAATAATTGGATGCCATTGATAATATGTTCTTTAGACTTTTTGGATAATTTGGGAGATATTAACCTTTCTGTAATATTATATTTGTGCAATGTGCATCAATTGGAAGATTTATAGCCAGTGTTTTTCTATGAGTTTCATTTAGCTGCCTTTTTCAGATAATGGTTTGTTGGAGAAATTCTTTACTCATCTAACCTTCTAAGTACATGTAATACTCGGAAAAAAAATATAAATAAATAAATAACATTTAATTCTATATTTATAATATTTTAATTGGGCTTTCGTTATGTTTGGGCTAAATTTGTATTTAATTTAGGGACAATTACATTTATGAGTACATTTTTATAAAACATTACAACAAAAGTGCATACATAAAATAATTACAAAATTAGTGCATATGCAATATTTTATTTATAAAATTAGTACATTCTTACCCCTTTAATTTAGTTGATTGTTTTAGAAGAGATAGAGATAGGGATAGTAATTATCGCTTGCAGTCTAATTAAAGCACCTACTATGTCTCTACAACCATGAAATTTCTATTTTTATCTCTCCAAGCTCATATACATACACACATACATACATATCGTCATTTTATGTATATTTTTCGTATAAGAACAAATCAAAACCTGTACACTGACGTGATTGAACCGTTCCTTTCTACCGCGCGGTAGCCATGGAAGAGAGAGATGAGAGCATAAAAGAAGAGAGAGAAAGCTAATTGTTTATGTAGAGAGAGAAAAGAGAATTTCATTCTTCTTCTTCTTCTTCCGAATCTGATTCACTTTCTCTCTCCACAACTCCTTTCTCCTCTCTCACTGCTCACTCTGTTTCTGTCCTCTATCCCTTTCCTTCTCCATTAATTCCCTCCATGTCCCAAGCACTCTCCTTTTTTTTCATAGTACAGTTGGTAACCAAACTTTCATACCAAGATAACCAAACCTTCATACCAAGGTAACCAATCCACCTCCACACCTGCAGTTTTTTCATAGTGCAGTTGGTAATCAAACATTCATACCAAGGTAACCAAACCTTCATACCAAAGGAACCAATCCACCTCCACACTTGCAGTTTTTTCATAGTGCAGTTGATAACCAAACCTTCATAACAAGGTAACCAAACATTCATACTAAGTTAATCAAACCTTCATACCAAGGTAAACAATCCACATCCACACTTGCAGTTTTTTCATGGTACAGTTGGTAGCCAAACCTTCATACCAAGGTAACAAATTCAGTTTTATTAGGTTACCAATTTATTTTGAATGTGATGCAGTTGGTAGTCAACCCTTCATGCAGCTGGTAGACAAACTTTCATACCAAAGTAACCAATTCAGTTTTATTAGGTTACCTTCATAGCGCAGTTGGTAACCAAACTTTCATATCAAGGTAATCAAACCTTCATACCAAGGTAACCAAACATTCATACCAAGGTAACCAAACCATTATACTAAGGTAACCAATCCACCTCAATACCTGTAATTTTTTCATATTGTAGTTGGTAACCAAACCTTCATGTCAAGGTAATCAAACCTGCATTTATATCTTTTGATTAATCTATTGATGGTCCTTGGAAAAGAATGATCCCGTATTATTGTTTTTCTCTGAATTGACTTATGGACAATGTTATTTCTTTTTCTTTCTTTCTTTCTATTACTTTTTATAAAATTTTAGAATTCATGGTTTCTTTGCAGGTTGTGAAGTTTTTCGTTGACCCAAATACCTTTTAGAAGATAAAATTTTGGTGTAGATCGCGGCGCCGGCGGAGGAAGATGACGAGGGAGGAAGATGACGAGAAAATATTTTTTTGTTTTTCCTCCTTTTGATTTGAATTTTGAATTATAGATTTGTTTTTGTTGTTAGATCCCAAATATTTGAATTTGAATTATTAATTATGACAGTTATTTTCTCCTTGATTTTAGGGTTCTTTATTAATGTGAAATTGAATGGTTTGAATTTATTGTCTTATTTTTGTAATTATTCTGTCGATGCACTAGTGTTATAATTACTTTCTAATTGTTGTATATGAATGTAAAGGACCCTTGAATTTATATTAACTAATAACAATAATAGTATAATTCTGAGTTGGTAAAAAGTTCGGGCCTTAAGATTTTTGAGCCCAATCTAAATTAGACTAGTTTAGCGTTGGCTTATTATATGTAACCATGACCTTATACAATATATACCTAGCTAGGTTTGCCTGGAAAAAAAAATGAGAGAGTCAAGTGGCGGCTGCAAAAAGAAAGGAAAAGAAACTGACGATCAAGAGTGAGAATGAATCCAGGTTAGTCTATCTATTATGGTTTGAGAATTACTTTTGTAGTATATATCCTTTGAGTATTGGTATACTAATAATAATATGATGATGGATGGATAATAAGTAATATAAATATGTATGTATATGTATATGATAACTGGTGAAGAAGTTTTCTTAATCAATTACAAATGGGTTCTACAATCATAAGTCTAATCATGTAATAAGTAACATTACAGTAAGTAAATATCAATTGAGTGCATAGTCAGTATACACATTCATTCAGGAAGGAATTTTTTGATTAAAATAATGAAAGTATTGGAAGTAATTTTATGTTTGCAAGAGTTATTTAATTGCTATATAACAATTGTGTGAAATAAACAAATTAATAAAATATGCATATATTATTTGCCGTGTAATCATGGACATGGTCAATGGGTATGGAGACTTAACTGTATTACTAATTGGAATCACAGAAGGCTAATGGGGAGGTTTAATTAGTATATATGTATCTATTTAATATATAGTAAAGTAATTAAATCTAATGTCAAGACTATAAAAACTATATTAAAAATTTTACATACTATTTCAAGCTAATTCATTCTGTTGATAAGAGTAATAAAATTTGTCTACTAATAAATTTAATAGTATCATAATATTGATGATTAGATTTGTAATAAGTTTTTATTTAATTTTATTAGATCTGTAATACCCGATATAAAAGAATTATTGAATAATAATAAACTCACACCTTTTGACTAAAACAAATGCAATCAGTATACATGCATGTGAATGGTTTTATATTATTATGTTGCATTATCTGAAAATTTGATGGCAAGTGGCTGTCACTTTTGGTTCCCATGAGTTGGCCACTTTCTTTTTTTTTGGACCTTAGTTGCCTCACTACTTTGTCCGGGCAATTGCCTTTCTTTCACTTCCTCATTTATTAGTACATCTGAGAAGCCCAGTCTTTCACTTCCCCCTCTCTTCTCTCTCATATCACTAATACATACCGAAGAAAGAAAGAGGAAGTGAACTCAGTAAGGTATATAAATTTATTTTCGTTAATGTAATCAATTGTAAAGATTATGTATGTATATATGTTTAAAGCTTTTGTCCTCATACATATAAACAGATGATGAAATGTTATTAATGGTTTTAGTATTATTGTTGTACTGCATAATTTGGTAGAAGAGGGAGTATATATATAGATGATTATTTCTTATTATTAAATATGGTAGTAGTAAATTATAGTATAAGAAAGCTTGCATAATATGCAAGAGTTGTATTGCTAATAAATAGTAATGATTATATGGAATGAATTAATCTTAATATTATTAGTAACTATATTTTATAATCTATATCCTGTATGCATATTACATGAATTCGGAGAGCATGCAATGAGTTTAATTAAATTGATTAATAGTTTATTTATTAAAGCTTACCAATGCTCCTGTAAGGATTCTAAATTTCTAGAAAGTACTAAGTTGTATAAACTATATATATATATATATATATATATATATATATATATATATATATATATATATATATCCGTGTGTGTGTGTGTAAGTTTCTATGCAGTACTACCTATATATATATATATATATATATATATATATATATATATATATATATATATATATATATTTGTATATATTATATATGTTTAATAATCAAAATACTTAATAACATGAAAAAACTTTAGTATACTGATATGTTTGATTTTTATTAAACTTACATTCTATTTTTATTTGTGTATTTAGCTCGGACAAAAAGAATTTAACGAATAATATTTGGAATTATAATCTGGGTATTAGATTGCTTAATCCAGGTACGGATAATCCGTACTCCCTTCAGCGATACTCTTAACTGAAATTGTAATTAAATAATCGTTTTGTTCCTCGTTTTGAATTTCGTTATTAATTCACATAATTGTTTCATGTGAAATTAATATAATAGTTTTATTTTAGCGTTGGATATATAGAACTCGTATTTGTACTCTTTTGAGTTGGATTATCATGTCTAGTATATATTTTGATAATTGTAAAAATGTATATGTCAAATAATATTTTGGAGACTTGTGTTGATGATATCGTTTGATTTGACATATACATATTAGAACCCCATGTTTGTTGATATTATGTCGCATATGTTTGTGACATTATATTTTCTTAGAATATACCGTAGGGTATACTTGAGCTATAACCACCTGTGGGGATACCACAGGCATGTCGTCTTGGCACGAGAGACATGACACTTCTGTGGCAGTGTGATTAGTCCACGGCGTCTCTGTTTTGTACTCCGATGGGAGTTAGCCATTTGGTGATTTGTTGTGAGAGGCGTATGGGTCGACCCTAGTTTTCTATTCTGTTCTGCGGATTGGTGATGTTGTGCCGAACACGCCTTCCGATTTTTGCATGCATTTGGATTCGCGGTCCAATGTGTGATTGCCTTTGTGGCATTATTGACTTGCCTATGTGGCAAGCTATATTTTTGAGCTCGGTATGAAATAACACTCAGCCATTTGATTCAGCCTATTACTTCGTTGTGTTAGTTTTGTTCGGTTCAGTTCAGTTCGTTAATTGATTTAGTTAATTCAGTTCATTATTTTTGTACTATATATCCGTACTGGGCAATTGGCTCATGCTGTGTTTTTCCTTCCGGCAGGTAATCAGGGGGATCAAGGGCAAGTGTGACAAGAATTTTCTTTTATCCAAGTTGTTTAGATATTTTGTTTAGGCTTTGGTATTTTGATTTGTGTTATGTAGAAATTCAGTTATTGGAGTTGTAATAAATATTTTTAAATTATGGTTTGAACCAGTTGACTTTTGGAGATTATTATTATTGGAGTTATATTTTAAGGCATTGAGCTATTGATTTATTTTGTTAGCCCTGTTGTGTTTTGCACGTGACCTCCCTTTCCTATTTTTTCGGGATGGGGGTGTTACAGAGTTGGTATCAGAGCTTAGGTTCTTTCTTGTAGAATACTTATTTAGGTTTGACCTGTGAGCTATGGGTAGACTTCTGGGTTAGGTTTTGTTTCGTTTAATTTTTGTTCAACTTTCATATCAGCTATATTTTTGAATCTGTCTCTAAATTGTTTTACTTCTATTCGTTAATCTCTTTCTTAGATGGCTCGTAGATCCGCTAGAATTACTGGGAGGCGAGGTAACAATGGAGGAAGTAGTGAGGGCCAACCCAGTGCGCAAGCTAATGAACAACCGAATAATCAGATCAATGCTCAATTAGCTGCTTTGGTGAGTCAGGCAGTTAATCAGACCTTACCGCAATTGGTGGCACAGGTTTTTCAGGCAATGCAGCAACCGCCAGAAAATCCTGAGCAGGGGAACCCGGGAGTTAATGGTTCACATATAAACGGAGAGGAAGGGAATGCAGTTGGTCTTGATCAGCCTGTGGTTCCAATGTATATATGGTTAGAAAGGTTTCAGAAGCAGAAGCCACGTTCATTTAGTTCAGCTCCGACTCCAATTAATGTAGAGAATTGGATGGCTCATCTGGAAAAGATTTTTGATGTGTTGGGGTGCTCGGATAATCACAAAGTATTACTTGCAGCTTATAAGCTAGAAGGGGATGCTCAGAGGTGGTGGAAGACGATGAAAAAAACAAAAGGGTGATGGTTATGCTTGAGACACTTAGTTGGGCAGAGTTTTGTGAGGTCTTTTATCAACAGTATTTTCCCAGCTGCTGATAAGGAGGCCTATGGTAGAGAGTATTTGTCTATTCGACAGAAAGACGATGAATCTATTATGGACTTTATGACGAGGTTCATCAGGTTGGCAGGCTTTGCGGGAACCTCTGCAGGGACTGTAGCGGAACAGGCAGAAAAGTTTAAGTGGAGAATTCATTATAAATATCGTCAGCATCTCATTAACAACAAGTTTGCGGATGTGTCGGCAGTGGCTAATGCAACCAAAAATATTGAGATGGAGCGACAAGACTTTCGGTCTTCTAAACCAGAAGGGAGTCAAAAAAGGGACAGAGATGATCAGCAGGGTCAAGCTTTGGGTCAACATGGGAGGAATCAAGGTGGTTAGTGGAACAAGAACCGTGGTGGTCAGCAGGGGCAATGGCGAGGTCAAAATCAGAACAGGGGTTATCAGCAATTACCTCAACAAGGGCAGAATCGTCAGCTTCAGCTACCTCAGCAAGGTCAGAATCGCCAGCAGTGGCAGAATCATCAGCAGGGGCAGAATCAGGGTCGTTACCCAGGACCAGCTAATGGGGGTAACCCTAATCTTATTCCGATAGTTCCTTGTGCTACTTGTGGGGGTAATCATCCGGGGAAGCAGTGCCATAGAGTTTCTGGTGCATGCTTCTTATGTGGACAGATAGGTCATATTGCTAGAAATTGTACTGGGCCACGTGGTAATGGTGGAGGCAGTAATAATGGTGACAATGGAGGTCAGCGTCAGGGTGGTCGGGTGTTTGCCATGACATATAATCAGGCGGCAGGTGCGCCAGGTATTATTTCTGGTACTCTTTTAGTTGGCAACATTGAGGCTTCTGTTTTATTTGATACTGGTTCTACTCATTCAGTTGTGGCTCAATCTTTTGTTCGGCACCTTGGTGTGCCACCTCAATCTTTAGATTTTGTTATGTCTATTGCTACCCCGATGGGGACTTCTGTAGTTATTTATGATTTATATGGAGAATGCCCGATCAATTTTGGAGATAAGATTCATAGGGCTAATCTTTTTCCGATAAGTATGCACGATTTTGATGTTATTCTTAGAATGGACTGGTTGGATAAGTATCATGCCACTATCAACTGTCAAGCGAAGAAGGTTATATTTGGAGATGTGAAGTCTCCGGAGTTCGTGTTTCAGGGTTCACAACCAAGTAGAGTGGTGAAGTTGATTTCAGCTTTGAAGGCTGGGAAATTGATGGCAAAGGGTTGTGAGGGGTATTTGGCATTTGTTAATGATACCTCTATGGGTGAGTCTCGTATTGAGGATGTTCCAGTTGTTCATGATTTTTTCGATGTATTTTCTGAGGAATTGTCAGGGTTGCCACCACAGCGAGAAGTTGAGTTTACCATCGAGCTTATTCCTGGTGCGGAGCCAATCTCTAAGGCACCGTATAGGATGGCACCGTTAGAATTGCAAGAGTTGAAGGAGCAATTGCAGGAGATGCTAGATTGTAGTGTAATTCGGCCTAGTGTTTCACCGTGGGGTGCTCCAGTTTTATTTGTAAAGAAGAAAGATGGATCTATGAGGTTGTGCATAGACTACAGGGAGTTGAACAAGATTACCATCAGGAAGCGGTATCCATTGCCGAGAATTGATGACTTGTTTGACCAACTTCAAGGGGCGAAGTATTTTTCGAAGATAGACTTGAGGTCAGGTTATCATCAGTTGAGGGTAAGGTATGAGGATATCTCTAAGACAGCATTCCGCACTCGCTATGGGTATTACGAGTTTCTGGTGATGTCATTTGGGTTGACTAACGCTCCTACGGTGTTTATGGATTTGATGAATCGGGTGTTCAGAGATTACTTGGACCAATATGTTATTGTCTTTATTGATGATATTTTGGTTTACTCAAAGTCTAGGGAGGAGCATGAGGAACATCTTCGTACAGTTTTGGGGATTTTGCAAAAAGAGAAGTGGTTTTCTAAATTCTCTAAATGCGAATTTTGGTTGGACCAAGTTGTATTTTTGGGCCATGTTGTGTCTGCTGAAGGTATTAAGGTGGATCCTGCGAAAGTTGAGGCTATCACTAATTGGCCGAGGCCTACTACGGTGACAGAAGTTAGGAGTTTCTTGGGTTTGGCAGGGTACTATAGGCGATTTGTGGAAGGGTTCTCTTTACTTGCCTTACCATTGACTCAGTTGTTGAGAAAGGGCATGAAGTTTGTGTGGAGTGAGGAACGTGAGAAGAGTTTTGAGGAGTTGAAGAAGCGACTTGTGACAGCTCCAATACTTACATTGTCGTCGGGGACAAGAGGTTATCAGATTTATAGTGATGCTTCTAAGAAAGGTTTGGGGTGTGTTTTGATGCAACACGGTAATGTGATTGCTTATGCTTCTAGGCAGCTTAAACCTTATGAGGTAAACTACCCCACCCATGATTTGGAGTTGGCAGCAGTAATCTTTGCCTTAAAAATTTAGAGGCACTATTTGTATGGAGAGACTTGTGATATCTTCACCGACCATAAAAGTCTTAAATACATTTTCACTCAAAAGGAGCTTAACATGAGGCAGAAATGTTGGTTGGAGCTTCTAAAAGATTATGATGCGAGAATACAGTATCACCCGGGGAAGGCAAATGTGGTTGCAGATGCTCTTAGCCGAAAGAATTCAGGGAGTGTAGCAACCCTTATTACACAACCTCAACTTATTTCAGATATGGAGCGACAAGAGTTGGAGTTTTATGTGCAAGGATCAGATGGGATTTTGGCAGGTATGAGAGTAGAGCCATCTCTTATCTCATGGGTTAAAGAAGCTCAGAAGGAAGATGGGGAATTGTGGGGTAAGACGCAAAATATAGAGGAGGGCAAGCAACCCGAGTTTCGTATTGATGAGCACGGTGTGATTTGGTTGGGTAAGCGGTTGTGTGTACCGTCGGATTCAAGCATTCGGGAAGCTGTGTTGGTTGAGGCTCATAGTTCGCCATTTTCTATTCATCCAGGTTCCACTAAGATGTACAGGGATTTGAAAGAGAATTTTTGGTGGAATGGGATGAAGCGAGACGTGGCTGAATATGTGGGTAAGTGCCTCACTTGTCAATAAGTGAAAATAGAACATCAACGAGCTAGTGGTTTGTTGCAACAGTTAGACATACTGGTTTAGAAGTGGGAGGATATCACGATGGAATTCGTGACTGGTTTGCCGAAGACTTTTAGGAAGAATGATGTCATTTGGGTTGTGGTGGACCGGTTGACCAAATCAGCACACTTCTTGGCTATCCACGAGGGTTACTCAGTGGATAGGTTGGCACAGATCTTTCAGCAGGAGATTATTAGACTTCATGGTACTCCGATATCTATTGTTTCAGATCGGGACCCGCAGTTCACTTCACGGTTCTGGAAAGGGTTTCAACGAGCTTGGGGCACTCGGCTCAACTTTAATACTTCTTTCCATCTATAAACCGATGAGCAATCCGAGCGGACTATTCAAACGTTGGAGGATATGTTGAGGTCTTGTGCACTGGAGTGGTCAGGAAATTGGGATGATTACTTGAGTCTAGTTGAGTTTGCTTATAACAACAATTGACATGCAAGTATTGGGATGGCTCCATTTGAGGCGTTGTATGGTAGGAAGTGTCGGGCACCAACTTGTTGGGATGAGGTTGGTGAGAAGGCCATAGAAGGGCCTGAGTTAGTTCAAATTATTACAGAGAAAGTAGCAGTGGCTAAGGAAAAATTACAGTCGGCTCGATCACGATAGAAGAGTTATGCTGATAAGCATAGGAGGACCTTAGAGTTTGAACCTAGTGAGCATGTATTTTTAAAAGTTTCTCCTGGGAAGGGTATTCGACGATTTGGGTTGAAGGGGAAACTTAGTTCGCGTTATATTGGCCCCTTTGAGGTTTTGGAGAAAGTTGGTGAGGTTGCATATCGGTTAGCTTTGCCTCCACAGCTAGCTCATGTGCATAATGTGTTCCATGTGTCGGTGTTGAGGAGTTACCATTATCATCCGCTGCATGGGGTGCAATATCCGTTCGATAAGATTCAAGAGGATCTTACGTGTGACGAGCAAGCCGAGGTGATTTTGGATCGTCAAGAGAGGATTATGAGAAGGAAAACAATTCCGTTTGTTAAGGTTTTGTGGAAAAACCATTCGGAGCGGGAAGCTACTTGGGAAATGGAGGAATCGATTCGAGCGAAGTATCCACATCTTTTTGATAACTAGGTTCGTTCCTTTCTTTTGATTCCAGGGACGGAATCCTTTTTAAGGGGGAGGTAATGTAATACCCGACACAAAAGAAATTGAATAATAATAAGCCCACACCTTTTGACTAAAACAAATGCAATCAGTATACATGCATGTGAATGGTTTTATATTATTATGTTGCACTATCTGAAAATTTGATGGCAAGTGGCTGTCACTTTTGGTTCCCATGAGTTGGCCATTTTCTTTTCTTTTTTTGGACCTTAGTTGCCTCACTACTTTGTCCGGACAATTGCCTTTCTTTCACTTCCTCATTTATTAGTACATCTGAGAAGCCTAGTCTTTCACTTCTCCCTCTCTTCTCTCTCATATCACTGATACATACCAAAGAAAGAAAGAGGAAGTGAACTCAATAAGGTATGTAAATTTATTTTCGTTAATGTAATCAATTGTAAAGATTATATATGTATATATGTTTAAAGCTTTTGTCCTCATACATATAAACAGATGATAAAATGTTATTAATGGTTTTAGTATTATTGTTGTACTGCATAATTTGGTAGAGGATGGAGTATATATATAGATGATTATTTCTTATTATTAAGTATGGCAGTAGTAAATTATAGTATAAGAAAGCTTGCATAATATGCAAGAGTTGTATTGCTAATAAATAGTAATGATTATATGGAATGAATTAATCTTAATATTATTAGTAACTATATTTTATAATCTATATCCTGTATGCATATTACATGAATTCGGAGAGCATGCAATGAGTTTAATTAAATTGATTAATAGTTTATTTATTAAAGCTTACCAATGCTCCTGTAAGGATTCTAAATTTCTAGAAAGTACTAAGTTGTATATTATATATATATATATATATATATATATATATATATATATATATATATATATATCCGTGTGTGTGTGTGTAAGTTTCTATGCAGTACTACCTATATATATATATATATATATATATATATATATATATATATATTTGTGTATATATTATATATGTTAATAATCAAAATACTTAATAACATGAAAAACTTTAGTATACTGATATGTTGATTTTTATTAAACTTACATTTATTTTTATTTGTGTATTTAGCTCGGACAAAAAGAATTTAACGAATAATATTTGGAATTATAATCTGGGTATTAGATTGCTTAATCCAGGTACGGATTCCGTACTCCTTCAGCGATACTCTTCTGAAATTTAATTAATTCGTTTTGTTCCTCGTTTTGAATTTCGTTATTAATTCACATAATTGTTTCATGTGAAATTAATATAATAGTTTTATTTTAGCGTTGATATATAGAACTCGTATTTGTACTCTTTGAGTTGGATTATCATGTCTAGTATATATTTTGATAATTGTAAAAATGTATATGTCAATATATTTTGGAGACTTGTGTTGATGATTCGTTTGATTTGACATATACATATTAGAACCCCATGTTTGTTGATATTATGTCGCATATGTTGTGACATTATATTTTCTTAGAATATACCGTAGGGTATACTTGAGCTATAACCACCTGTGGGGATACCACAGGCATGTCGTCTTGGCACGAGAGACATGACACTTCTGTGGCAGTGTGATTAGTCCACGGCGTCTCTGTTTTGTACTCCGATGGGAGTTAGCCATTTGGTGATTTGTTGTGAGAGGCGTATGGGTCGACCCTAGTTTTCTATTCTGTTCTGCGGATTGGTGATGTTGTGCCGAACACGCCTTCCGATTTTTGCATGCATTTGGATTCGCGGTCCAATGTGTGATTGCCTTTGTGGCATTATTGACTTGCCTATGTGGCAAGCTATATTTTTGAGCTCGGTATGAAATAACACTCAGCCATTTGATTCAGCCTATTACTTCGTTGTGTTAGTTTTGTTCGGTTCAGTTCAGTTCATTAATTGATTTAGTTAATTCAGTTCATTATTTTTGTACTATATATCCGTACTGGGCAATTGGCTCATGCTGTGTTTTTCCTTCCGGCAGGTAATCAGGGGGATCAAGGGCAAGTGTGACAAGAATTTCCTTTTATCCAAGTTGTTTAGATATTTTGTTTAGGCTTTGGTATTTTGATTTGTGTTATGTAGATATTCAGTTATTGGAGTTGTAATAAATATTTTTAAATTATGGTTTGAACCAGTTGACTTTTGGAGATTATTATTATTGGAGTTATATTTTAAGGCATTGAGCTATTGATTTATTTTGTTAGCCCTGTTGTGTTTTGCACGTGACCTCCCTTTCCTATTTTTTCGGGATGGGGGTGTTACAGAGTTGGTATCAGAGCTTAGGTTCTTTCTTGTAGAATACTTATTTAGGTTTGACCTGTGAGCTATGGGTAGACTTCTGGGTTAGGTTTTGTTTCGTTTAATTTTTGTTCAACTTTCATATCAGCTATATTTTTGAATCTGTCTCTAAATTGTTTTACTTCTATTCGTTAATCTCTTTCTTAGATGGCTCGTAGATCCGCTAGAATTACTGGGAGGCGAGGTAACAATGGAGGAAGTAGTGAGGGCCAACCCAGTGCGCAAGCTAATGAACAACCGAATAATCAGATCAATGCTCAATTAGCTGCTTTGGTGAGTCAGGCAGTTAATCAGACCTTACCGCAATTGGTGGCACAGGTTTTTCAGGCAATGCAGCAACCGCCAGAAAATCCTGAGCAGGGGAACCCGGGAGTTAATGGTTCACATATAAACGGAGAGGAAGGGAATGCAGTTGGTCTTGATCAGCCTGTGGTTCCAATGTATATATGGTTAGAAAGGTTTCAGAAGCAGAAGCCACGTTCATTTAGTTCAGCTCCGACTCCAATTAATGTAGAGAATTGGATGGCTCATCTGGAAAAGATTTTTGATGTGTTGGGGTGCTCGGATAATCACAAAGTATTACTTGCAGCTTATAAGCTAGAAGGGGATGCTCAGAGGTGGTGGAAGACGATGAAAACAACAAAGGGTGATGGTTATGCTGAGACACTTAGTTGGGCAGAGTTTTGTGAGGTCTTTTATCAACAGTATTTCCCAGCTGCTGATAAGGAGGCCTATGGTAGAGAGTATTTGTCTATTCGACAGAAAGACGATGAATCTATTATGGACTTTATGACGAGGTTCATCAGGTTGGCAGGCTTTGCGGGAACCTCTGCAGGGACTGTAGCGGAACAGGCAGAAAAGTTTAAGTGGAGAATTCATTCTAAATATCGTCAGCATCTCATTAACAACAAGTTTGCGGATGTGTCGGCAGTGGCTAATGCAACCAAAAATATTGAGATGGAGCGACAAGACTTTCGGTCTTCTAAACCAGAAGGGAGTCAAAAAAGGGACAGAGATGATCAGCAGGGTCAAGCTTTGGGTCAACATGGGAGGAATCAAGGTGGTTAGTGGAACAAGAACCGTGGTATGTAAATTTATTTTCGTTAATGTAATCAATTGTAAAGATTATATATGTATATATGTTTAAAGCTTTTGTCCTCATACATATAAACAGATGATAAAATGTTATTAATGGTTTTAGTATTATTGTTGTACTGCATAATTTGGTAGAGGATGGAGTATATATATAGATGATTATTTCTTATTATTAAGTATGGCAGTAGTAAATTATAGTATAAGAAAGCTTGCATAATATGCAAGAGTTGTATTACTAATAAATAGTAATGACTATATTGAATGAATTAATCTTAATATTATTAGTAATTATATTTTATAATCTATATCCTGTATGCATATTATATATGTTAATTCAGAATACTTAATAACATGAAAAACTTTAGTATATTGATATGTTGATTTTTATTAAACTTACATTTATTTTTATTTGTGTATTTAGCTCGGACAAAAAGAATTTAACGAATAATATTTGGAATTATAATCTGGGTATTACATTGCTTAATCTAGGTACGGATTTCGTACTCCTTCAGCGATACTCTTCTGAAATTTAATTAATTCGTTTTGTTCCTCGTTTTAAATTTCGTTATTAATTCACATAATTGTTTCATGTGAAATTAATATAATAGTTTTATTTTAGCGTTGATACATAGAACTCGTATTTGTACTCTTTGAGTTGGATTATCATGTCTAGTATTTATTTTGATAATTGTAGAAATGTATATATCAATATATTTTGGAGACTTGTGTTGATGATTCGTTTGATTTCACATATACATATTAGAACCCCATGTTTGTTGATATTATGTCGCATGTGTTGTGACATTATATTTTGTTAGAATATACCGTAGGGTATACTTGAGCTATAACCACCTGTGAGGGTACCACAGGCATGTCGTCTTGACACGAGAGACATGACACTTCCGTGACAGTGTGATTAGTCCACGACGTCTCTGTTTTGTGCTCCGATGGAAGTTGACCATTTGGTGATTTGTTGTGAGAGGCGTATGGGTCGACCCTAGTTTTCTATTCTGTTCTGCGGATTGGTGATGTTGTGCCGAACACGCCTTCCGATTTTTGCATGCATTTGGATTCGCGGTCCAATGTGTGATTGCCTTTGTGGCATTATTGACTTGCCTATGTGGCAAGCTATATTTTTGAGCTCGGTATGAAATAACACTCAGCCATTTGATTCAGCCTATTACTTCGTTGTGTTAGTTTTGTTCGGTTCAGTTCAGTTCATTAATTGATTTAGTTAATTGAGTTCATTATTTTTGTACTATATATCCGTACTGGGCAATTGACTCATGCTGTGTTTTTCCTTCCGGCAGGTAATCAGGGGGATCAAGGGAAGTGTGACGAGAATTTCCTTTTATCCAAGTGGTTTAGATATTTTGTTTAGGCTTTGGTATTTTGATTTGTGTTATGAAGATATTCAGTTATTGGAGTTGTAATAAATATTTTTAAATTATGGTTTGAACCAGTTGACTTTTGGAGATTATTATTATTGGAGTTATATTTTAAGGTATTGAGCTATTGATTTATTTTATTAGCCCTGTTGTGCTTTGCACGTGACCTCCCTTTCCTATTTTTTCGGGAAGGGGGTGTTACAAGATCGGAGTGAAGGAGACTAGCATAATTTTATTAAAACTTCTGAGTGTTACGTTGCTTATTCTAGGTACGAATTTCCGTACTCCTTCAACAATACTCTTATGGAATTTAATTATTTTGTTTTGTTGCTCGTTTTGATTTCCGTTATTATTTCACATAATTGTTTCTTGTGAAATTCATATAAAAGTTTCATTTTGGAGTTGATACATAGGACTCATATTTGTACTCTTTGAATTAGGTTATCATGTCTAGTATTTATTTTGATATTTGTAGAGCAGTACATGTTGTTACTTTCTTTTTGAGACATTACGATTGTGATTTGATTCGGTTCAACATGTACATATAGAACCCTTTTTGTTGGTATTATGTCGCATGTGTTGTGACATGGTATTTTTGTTAGAATATACCGTAGGGTATACCTGAGCTATAACCACCTGTGGGTGTACCACAGGCATGTCGTCTCGGCACGAGAGACATGACACTTTCCGTGGCGGTGTGATCAGTCCACGACGTCTCCGTTTTGGGCTCCGGAGGAAATGGGTCATTTGGTGTTTTTATTGTGGGAGGCGTAAGAGTTAACCTTAGTTTTCTGTTCTGCGGATTGGTGATGTTGTGCCAAACACACCTATCCGATTTGCATGCATTTGGATTCGCGATCTAATATATGATTGCCTGTGTGGCATTATTTTGATTGTTTGTGTGGGCATTATTTAACTTGCCTATGTGGCAAGGTATATTTCTGAGCTCGGTATGAAATAACACTCAACCATTTGATTCAGCCTAGTATTTCTTTGTGTTAGTTTTGTTCGTTTCAATTCAATTCATTTAATTGAGTTAGATATTTGAGTTCATTATTTATATACTCTTCTATTTGTTTCGTTAATTCTGTTGGTTCAATATTCTATTCAGATCTTTTGAGGTTATATTTTTTCTCAGCCTTGTTCAGTATTTTGTCTCAGTTGTTTCCGTATTTCAGTTGTACATTTTTGTATATCTATATCCGTACTGGGCATTTAGCTCATGCTGTGTTTTTCTTCTGACAGGTTTGCAGGGGTGATTCAGGGCTCCTGTGATGAGAGAGTTGGCTTTGATCATCTAGGTTTATTTGATTTTAGGTTTTGATTATTTTGTCTTTTTTTGGAGAATTGTGTTAATATGGTTTATCACTATTAAATATATTGAAGTTATTAGTGCTTTGTTTATTTATTTTGAGGTTGTTGTGCTTTGAACGTGATCTCCCTTTCCTATTTAGGGAAGGGGGTGTTACAGTACATCTAAGCATGTGCCCAATGTGCTTATAATGTTATTTTCTTATGACTGGAACTCGAATCTGCAATGGGTCAACCACCGGGTGTATGCAATATCTAAGAAATTTCGCGTCAATCAATTGTAAGTTTTGTTTAGGTGACTTTAAAGAGATTATTGTTGTTGTGCAGTATTGAATTATAGGGCATTTTATTACTGAGTTCTCCATCTGTGAGCCAAGTCATGATATGATTATATGCTTAAACACATCATACCAACTGTTCATACTGGATTCTTTTAAGAGCTGTTATGAGAGTTACAGGACTAAATAGCTCTGCAAAACAGGTAATCTATACTAGTATAATTGAAGCCCAAAAAATTTGAGGGTGAGCTAACTCCAAAAACTTGTCCTCAATTCGGATTGCAGGTTGCAATTCTTTGGTCTCTACCCAGATCCGATGAAAAAAATAGGATCACTTCTTATGGACATGTGGTCTCTCTTTGGTCTCTAACCGGACCCGATGAAAAAAATAGAATCACTTCTTATTGGCATGTGGTCTCAACCGGGAAGAATTTGTATAAACCAATTATACAATCATTCTCTCGACCTTCTGGGTATCTATCAAGTGCGCAGCTAAACCCTTTAAAATATCAAACCACCATATATTCTAAATCTAGAGCCTGTGTAGCTAACTCTCAAAATATTACCATGTATGTATATATGTATATATATTTAAAATATTTCTCTTGAATATCATTGGATATTAATTACCTTTAACATGCAGTTTTTATATATGAAGTTTATTTGTTAATGTTAAGGCATAAAGACTATGAGGATGATATAAATTCCTAGTTAAGAAATTGATATTTTTACATGAAAATATAATTATTTTCGATATTTTTTTAATATGAATGAGAAACCCATTCATTATTCATTTAAGATATATTTTTCCAATCACAAACAAATTTTTCATGTTCCTTTGATTTATATAATATTTTCACTTAGCTGAATATCACAAGGGAATATCTTTTAACTTTAAGGACCACATGTGATAATTAAATTTGAGGTAAACTACTAGTGATCCTAAGTGCTGTATTTTTAATATATATATCAATGTTCAAGGTGTACCCAATTGATTTTTCTGTTTGCATTATTGCAAAGTAGTTTCATCAATTAACTGAACACATTATTGTCGTTATTTCAAAAACTAACTGAACACATTTATGTATTAACAATACAAACATAATAGATATGGTTCCTTAAGATTAAAGTATTTTAATAAATGTGATGCTCTTGTGCAAAATGATTTCATTGGCTAGTGATGATATCCTATCCTTTGGATAAGCATCTCCAGTTCAGTCCCTTGATATATTGGACCTACACAACACGTTTTTATGGTGGTTAATGGCTTGAGACCGCCATGCAATACTTTCGATGTAGGTATTAATAACTGAAGAAGAAAGATAGAATATCAATCTAGGATTTTCAAGTGTAAATAGTGTCAGTCTCACCAATATTATAGACATATTCTTTTTATAGGTCACGATAGTGGAATATGTCCTTTCGGTACGTCTCATCAATGAGCAGTTGAGACCAGAATAACATAGACATGTCACATCCAAAAGACATATATTGATCATGATTTGCGGGCCCGAGACTGTAACTTCGACGCCCGATCTCCCTATATCAAGTGGGTCCCTCAGTTGTGTACTCTCGACCTCTACTTTTGGGCCTTAAGCAGGTACCCTATCCGCTAGTTTTTCAATGTCTGCTTGAATAAACCAAGTTTTTAGATTTGCAAATAAAAAAAAGTGAAAAGACAAAGATAATCAATTTAAAGAGTTTTTCCAAAAGAATTATGGGCCTGTTACCATGTGTAAATGGGAGGAACCACCATTTCTCGTTTTCTTATTTTGTATAAATTAACTAATGATTCCATAAAATAAATTTTATCAAGAGTTCCTGCTTTAACTAATGATTCCATGAAATAAATTTTACAAGCAATACAATAACCGTTGTCGTCACTTAATTATTATATTAAACGATGTTATTGTATTTTATATATACTTTTTAATATGGTAGCATCCAATAAATATAAAGTTAAGAAACACATATTTACAAATACACAATTTATTAAATTTAAATTAATCGTTTGCTCATTTATTAACATTTAGCTCGTTTGACATGATAGGATTTACCACGTTCTAACGCACTGTACCATTTTATTATAGCGTGTTCAAACTTAAACACTACATTTTTAAATTAAAAAAGCTGCACTTGATATTAGTTTTTGTTTGGTGAAAAAACATATTAAATGCGTTTGTGCATCATCAAGTGTGAAATTTAATATCAATCAGTATTTCAATATATCAATTTATATCTCTTAATTTATTCCTTTCCTTATTATTCGAACTAATAATTATTTCCCTCAATCTACCCACCTACATTGCAAGTATCCAAATCAAATTTTCTAATTTCTTTTATCTCTAGGATAAAAGTATCATTAGCATATAAGTACAAAATAAAACTAACTACGTGTGCGAAATAAAGAGAGGTGTGCGAAATAAAGAGAGTGTTTTTAAAGGGAAAATGGAAGAAGAAGATAATTAATGTGCAAAATTGAAAAATTAAATGAAATTATAGCTTAGATCACCTATAGTTTAGGTGAAATAATAATTAAAAAAAGACAATTCAATCTAAACTATGTTACTGTATTTTTTTTGGCATTCAATAAATATAAAGTTAAATATACAAATTTACAAATATACAATTCATTAAATTTAAATTAATGGTTTATTCATTTATTAACATTTGGCGTGGTAGCATTTGTTGCGATAAAGCATCATTTTGGTATGGTGCGTTGAAACTTACAGTGCACGTTTAAATTAAATAAACTGCATATGAAGCTAGTTGTTAGCAAAAAAACTTTGGAATTTTAAAACGACAATATACAAATAAGCAGTAAAATCTTTTTAAGTGATCCCTTAAATAAATTATTCATTATTATATCAAATAATGTGACTATATTTTTCTTTATACTTTTCAATATAGTGGCATCCAATAAATATAAAGTTAAATACACATACAACTCATTAAATTTAAATTAGTAGTTTGTTAATTTCTTAACTAGTATTTGGTGCGTTTAGCGTGGTAAGTTTGTTACGTTTAACACACTGATACGTTTAAACCTAAATACTATATTTTTAAATTATATAAGCATTATAAATTATTGTTATTAAAGTAAAAGAAAATTCGTAAATGTGTTTGGCGTAACTGGATCTCTAAATTCCATATACAAATAATCACAAAAAAATTTTGAGTGATCTGAATAAGTTAACTAATATATCACCCTAAATATTATTTTCTCTCTTTAATATATTGTGCAAAATCATCAAGTGTGAAATTTAATATCAATCAGTATCTCAATATAGCAAATTATGTATCTTGATCTATTCATAGCCTTATTTTTTCAAGTTAATTATTTTCTTTTACCCAATTACATCATAAATTAATATCCAAGTCAAACTTTCTAGGTGCTTTTCTCTCTAGGACAAAAGTATCATTAACGTACAAGTACAAAACAAAACCAACTTAATGTGAAGTAAATGAAAGTGTTTTTAGAGGAAAAATGAAAAAAAATAATAATTAATGTTTAAAATTGAACTAAATGAAATTATAACTTAGATTATCTATAGTTAAAGTGAAATAATAAAGAAGATAAAGATAATTCAATCTAAACAATATTACTGTAGTTTTATTTATACTTTTCAATATGGTGGCATCCAATAAATACTGTTAGGACGAATGTATATTTGATTTGATGATGAGATAATGTATATTTGTATTCAGTAGCTTTTGTGAAGGTTTTATAATGAAATTGATATAAAAGGACTTAGATTAGAAGATTAAACTTGTTAGGTTAATCTATTTCGTTGAGTAAACTGAATGTATAACTATAGAAAATTAAACGATCGTAAAGTTGTTTAGGTGATCGTAAATCTAAGTGAATGATCGTAGAGCATACTGGTCAAATTCGCAGAGTCTACTCTAAAATCGTAGAGTCTTCTAAGAGATCGTAAAACAAGTTGAAGATCACAGAGTCTACCAAAGATCGTAGAGCAGTCTGCTAAGAGATCGTGAAGCAAGTTGAAGATTGCGAAGTCTGCCAAAGATCGTAGAGTTGTCTACTCTGAGATCGTAAAGCAAGTTGAAGATCGCAGAGTCTGCCAAAGATTGTAAAGCTGTCTACTCAGGGATCGTAGAGCTCATTAAAGGTCGTAGAGTCTGAAAGAGATCGTAGAGCTTATTGAAGATCGTAGAGTCTGAAAGAGATCGTAGAGCTCATTAAAGACCGTAGAGTCTGAAAGAAATCATAGAGCTCATTGAAGATCGTAGAGCTTATGGATCGTAGAGTCATCTAGCCAAATACTCTACGACTACCATAAAACTTTACGATTAGAAAAATCGTAAAGTATATCAGCTCTAACAATGGACTGACATATCAGCTTTGACAATGGACTGACATTGTCAAGACTCGAAGAGTGAAGATCCCAAGGTAGTTGTTGAACATCTTAATATTGAAAAGAAAGTCAAATCGAAGTGTGTCTAACAGCTAGTTCGGCGAAGTGACAGTAACCCACGTGCAGATCACTGCAGCAGTCTGATGTGACATATCACAGTTGAAAGTAAGCTGACACATACTGTTTAAAACTTTTAGGATCAAAGCATTAAATGAGCAACAACAACTTTCAAACGGGACAATCTCAATGACATCTATAAGAGGCACGTAGATTCATCCAACAGTAACGATCATATATCATACGAGTTGAACTGTTTTCAAACTCTCAAGAACTCTACTCTACGATCTTGAAGATCTCGAACATCTTGTTCTGCTGCTAAGTCATTCAGTGTTGATCTTAAAGCAACTTAGTATTATCCCAAAACACCTTATTCGTTCTATGATTATTCAAGTCTTAGTGACCTTTGTAATCAGGTCTTAGTGACCTTTTGTAACCAAGTCTAAGTGACTTGAAGGGTTCTAAGTGAACCAGTCTTAGTGACTTATTCCAAGTCTAAGTAACTTAAAGGAATCTTTGTGATTCAGTTGTTGCAATAGTTCTTTGTGAACTAATCTTAGTGATCACCCCATCCTTGGTGAATTTTCTACTCAAGAAATAGAATAGTAGACTAGGAGATCTTTGTGCTCCGAACTACTTAAAATATCTTGTCTCATTTACTTTTAACATTTACTTTCCTGTTAATTACTTTCAGTACTCTACAATTTAACCTATGACTTAGTTCCACATTTAATTGTTAAACTTAGAACTGTGACTTTCCTCAATCTTTGAAAGGAGATTTTTAAATTATCATTCCATTGTGCATAATTAAATTAACCTACTTAATTTATAAGTTGGTAATACTTCTTTAAAAAAGGAACGTTTTTAAAAGGATTTATTCAACCCCCTTCTAGATCTCTGAGTGCCTTTGGAAAACAATAAGTGGTATCAGAGCAAGTTCTCATAATCAAAGCTTAAATCACTTGAGTAGATCAATGGCACAAAATAAAACAGTTCTGAGCTTGGTGGTAGAAACAAGCCTCCACTATGTAATAAAGATAAATTTGCTAACTGGAAAGTCTAAATACAGGAGTACATGTATACACTTGATAAGGAGTTGTTTGATGTTGTTCTAAATGGCCCATATGTCCTCACGAAGCTAGCTCCAACAAAAAAAGATCCAAACAAGGTTGCGGTCAAGCAAAGGACTGAATGGACTGATATGGAGAAGAAACTCATGCATCTCGATAAGAGAGCCAAGAACATTCTGTTCATGGCTTTGGAGGACGAGCTGTTTAAGAATGTGGTCAACTACAAGACGGCAAAGGAAGTATGAGAAGCTCTCCTGGTGATGCACGAGGGAACTGAAGAAGTTAGGGAAAATAAGCAATCCCTACTAACTCAAAAATATGAAATGTTCTCCCATGTCCCTGGCGAGAACATACCAACAACTAATGAAAGGTTCAACGTGCTACTCAACTCCCTCAGAGTATTTGGAAAGGACTATCCCAACAAAGACCTTAATATTAAATTCGTGAGAACTCTGCCAAGCAAGTGGGATGCAAAAACCACTGTTATAAGATAATCAAAGAATCTGCATGAGTTGACTATGCAGAAGCTCTATGGTAATCTTTTTACCTATGAACTGGAGCTGAACCAAAGGGCAGAGACTACTTCGGAATTCAGAAGGAAAGAGAAAGGAGTAACTCTCAAAGTTGTTGAGGTATCTTCTAAAGTCCCCTTGGAAGATGAATCTGATGATGATGAAGATGATGAGGATATTGCCCTTCTTACCCGAAAGCTGAGAAAGTATATGAGAACGGGCAGAAGTAGCAATTCTAGAAGATAAAACAATAACAACAATAACAATTTCAACAACAATAAAGATTATTCAAAAAGACTTATGCTATAATTGTAAAAAATCAAGTCACTATATTACTGACTGCAACAAGCCTCTGAAAGAAGAATTAAAGAAAGATAAGAAGAAGAAAGAGTCAGCACCAAAGAAAAAATTTAGAAGCTACAAAAGGTAACCAAAGAAAGACAAAGGTCTAATAACAGAAGGTTCGTGGATCAACTCTGATAATGATTCAAGTTCAGAGTCCAGTGTTGATGAAGGACCTCAGATGGCCAATCTTTGTTTTATGGCCATAGAAGCTCAAGCATATAACACCACTGATCATCAAGAAATTGATATCAGTGAGGTATTTGACTTCAATTTCCCTGATGTAGATATCAATGATTTTAGAATTGCTTTGCATGATATTACATCTGATCTGCATAAATATATGAAGTGGTCCAGGGTTCTATTAAGGGACCATTCTTTTCTTCAAGAGTAGAAAGAGAAAGTACAAGTAGAGATAGAAGCAGTTCTACGAACTACTAGCTCTCTATCCAAGCTTGAGGCTAAAAATAAAAACTTGAGAAAGATAACTGAGCAATCTGCACAGAGAGAATTAACTTTAGTTTCCAAGATTGAGAAACTGGAGAAGACTATCTCGACATGGAACAAGTTTTCTTCTTCCATAGACTCCCTGATCACAAGTCAGAGAGCAGTCTCAAACAGATCAGGTTTAAGATTTGGGGAGCCATCCTCAGATCGTAGTGTGGACACAGCGTTGAAGATTAATAATAACAGTGCTTTTACCTCCCATAGAAGCATTGTGTTTATGAAATCCGCAGAGGTTGCAGAGCGATTATTCCTAGCTATATGATCTTTGTTGATCAAGTTGTGATCCTTGAGAACAACAGATCACACAGTGGTCTAGGGTTCAAGAAACAGCAAGGTAAGCCAAACACTACCTTCAAGCCTTAAAGAATCATAGAGTCAGGTAATACTTACTCTACGAACCAACCAGGAAAGAAACGTAAAGTTGACTTTCACTCTACGAAATCTCAGAATCATAGAGCAGTGTGAAAACAGAGAGAGTATGAGCCTAGAAGAAAGGTTATAAGTGTCCATAGTCCACACGTGTCCTTGAAGAGAAGGAATTCACACACAAAAGCATGTATTATATATTATATAAAATGTTATAATTATCATAAATATGGACATGTTATTGCCTTATATTATCATTATTATCATGTTCATTGTAGACCTAGAATCAAGCAAGTATGGGTCTTAAAAGGAACTAACAAATCAGGACCCAAGCAAATCTGTGTACCAAAGTAAAAGTTAATTCTTATTGCAGTAAAAGAGTTCCACTAGCTCAACTAACTGGTATCTTGATAGTGGATGTTCACGGCACATGACTAGAAATAAGACTCTCATGTCGAACTTCAAATAAAAGGATGGTCTTGCAGTTGTCTTTGGAGACAACAACTCTGAAAAGACTCGAGGATATGGCTCTATTGGAAATGGGGCAGTATCCTTTAGCAAAGTGGCATTTATTGAAGGCTTAAAGCATAATCTCCTAAGCATCAACCAACTATGCGATAAAGGACATCAAGTGATCTTCCTCAATAACCAGTGTCGAGTCAGAGACCTGGAATCAAATTCGTTAAATCTAACTAGAGTTAGAGAAAGCAGTGTATACGTGGTGAATCTTACAGAACTGAGTTCAACTGAAACTGACTACTTCTTTGCTAAAGTGTCAGAAGACATCAGTTGATTGTGGCATCAAAGGTTATCTCATTTGAACTTCAGAAACATGTCAAAGCTTGCCTCCAAAGATCTAGTTTCAGGCTGACTAAAGCTGCATTTGTAAAGAAAAAGCCTTGCAAAGCTTGTCAGCTAGGAAAGCAAACAAGATTCTCATTCAAAAACAAGATAGTAAACTTCAATGATAGGCCTCTACAACTACTTCATATAGATCTCTTTGGGCCTATCCCAACTATTAGCCTTGGAGGAAAAAGATACTCACTGGTCATAGTGGATGACTATACTAGATTCACATGGGTATTCTTCCTGAGCTCTAAGGATGAAACCATCTCTCAATTAATCATATTCTTCAAACTAGTTGAGAATGAGAAGGGCGAGAAGAGCAAGGCTATAAGAAATGATAATGAAAGAGAATTTGATTTCTCTAAAGTGGACAAGTTTTGTGAAGACAATGGAATCAATCATAACTTCTCAGCTCCAAGAACTCCACAGCAAAATGGAGCAGTTAAAAGAAAGAACAGAACTCTCATAAAGCAGGAAGGACTCTTCTAACCGCAGCTCGTCTACCTGAATATTTCTGGGTTGAAGCTGTCAATACTGTCTGTTATACTCAGAATCGATCGCTCATTCACTCCATATTCAAGAAGACGTCCTACGAATTGTGGAAAGGAAGAAAGCCCGACATAAGCTATTTTCATGTATTTGGTTGTGCGTACTACATCCTCAACAACGGCAGAAGATATCTGACCAAGTTTCAACCCAAGTCAGACGAAGGAATTTTTCTTAGATATTCTCTAGATAGCAAAGCCTACAGAGTGCTCAACAAGAAATCGTTGAGTGTTGAAGTATTAATCCATGTTACCTTCGATGAATCTGACTTAGGGGATCCAAGAAAAGCTTTGTCTTTCAATGAGATCGAAGAGCAGGAACCAACAGTCGTAAAGTATGAGACCCCTACGATCAAAGACTCAAAAGTCGTAGAGCCAGACCCAACAATTGTAGTGCCAGAGCAAGAGATCGTAGAGTCCATAATTCCTGAGATGGAGACTCAACGAATTGAAGATTCTACTGAGCAAGAGCCAGAGCTTGAAGAGGTCAGACAGGAAGACACAAGGACTGATGTTCCAACTGGAAGCAAGTGGGCAAGAGATCACACCCAAAACCTGATTATTGGGGATCCTAATACAAGAATTAGGACTAGGTCTGCAACTCAAAATGAATGCTTCTTCTTAAGCTTTCTCTCTCAGATGGAGCCTAAAAAGATCGAAGAAGTCTTGGAAGATTCAAACTAGATCGAAGTTATGCAAGACAAGCTGAATCAGTTTGAAAGAAGCAAAGTTTAGAGATTAGTCCCAAGACCTAAAGATCATCCAATCGTTGACACCAAATGGGTATTCAAAAATAAGATGGATGAAGATGGGGTATTCAAAAGGAATAAGGCAAGATTGGTGGCTAAAAGATATTCTCAAGAAGTAGGAATCGATTATGATGAGACCTTTGCTTCTGTTGCAAGATTGTAAGCCATCAGAATGTTCCTTGCATATGCTGCTCATATGAATTTCAAGGTTTTTTAGATGGATGCCAAAAGTGCTTTTCTGAATGGAAAACTTCAAGAAGAGGTTTATGTCGAACAACCTCCAGATTTTTGTCAATTCAACTTTGGTATCTGTCGTTACACTCCCAAAATTTAATAAACCTTACTATTCACTCTACGAAAACAAACTCAATATAGCAGCAGTAAGGGTCGAACCAACAGAGAGTGATATTGCTTTAATTTATTCTACTATTCCTAATTCTAACTAAACAATAAGTAAAAAAATGGGGGTTTTGAATTCTGATTAGAACTAATGAAACTATAAATAATAAAGTAAACTTAAGTAATAGTAAAAGAAATCAATAAAGAGAAACTTCAGTTCTTTAGTTCGGTATCACCCCTTATAATTAACAAAATAATCAAGTATAACATTATTCTTTCCTTCAATGAAACTAATAATCCTAGATAACAACAATCTTTGTTACCCAAAATTTCCCTTAGGATTTAAATCTAATGAAACAATCGTCCCACTAGACCCTAACTATTATACAACCCAGAATAATCTCTCTAGATTTAATATAACAGCAGCATTAAGAATTAGGGAATTAAGTTATTCCAAGCAACAATCACACAATCGCAGACTATTTAACTTGCTTTCTAATAACCATAGCAATACTCAAAAGTTTGACCACAATCATGTATTACTAAATACTGCTTGTGACCATGAACAATATATACATTACTTAATATTATTCCTTAATCTAGTAGATGACAATAGTTTGATCAAGTTAACTGACCATTATTAAATCAACTAAAACAACTATCATTCACACAGTTAAAACAGATTATCAAGAATGAATTTTATATAAGAAGGAATAAATAATGTTATAGCTCAATTAAACCATTAACTGTAATAAAGGTTCAACATCCCCTACAACTGAATAAGAAAACCTAGCCTGACATGCTTATAATGGTACTCTGAATCTGTAAAAGTATGTATGTACTCTACTCTTCAATCCCCTCTCTCTATATACAAGTGAAGGTATTTATAGGCAACATCCACTAAAACACAAAAAGAATTCGTTTCCAACTCCTCTTCAAAAATCTTATCAAATACAGTTTCTATATCAACTTCGAACTTAGTTTCCATAGCAGACTCTAATTCCCATAATTAACTGTAGCTTTCTTCACATATTGTAGCTCCTTAAACAAGTAATCCAATGCTCTAGATCCGACCCAACTCCATATCCATAAGTCAATCCATAATAGAGTAACATCTCTGAACAGTAAACGTAGAGTGAAGAATCGTAAGGTGACAAGTCAATCGTAGAATGATTTTTCTGCTGGAACGATCGTAGAGCTCCTTCTCAGACAGGACAGTTGTAGAATAAAATGTCACAGTCGTAGAGTGCTAGGTCGTAAAGTAGCCAATCGTCAAGTTGTAGATCGTTGAATAACCTTTATGTCCATGCTCTCGTTACAATCGTAGACTGCCAAACCAAACGAACGTAGAGTGCGTAATAACCAACTGATCGTAGAGTGACTTACTCAGCAACTGTAGAGCAACATCCACCTATCGTAAAATACTTCTGTAAAACACTCCATATCTGCTAATTCATCTCCAATTCTTCCTGAAATTAATAAATACCTTAATAAACTCATATACACATAAAACATGTAATAAAACTAAACATAAAGGAATCAAAACATAGAATATTCTGCTCTTATCAAACTCATTCTAATTTTATTTATAGATTAGATAAGACTTTATATGGATTAAAACAAGCACCTAGGCACGGTATAAAACTTTAACTATTTTCTTATTAAAAAAAGATTCACTAGAGATAGGGTAGATACAACTTTATTTCTTAGGAAACATAAGGATAAAACATTGTTAGTACAAATCTATGTAGATAATATTATATTTGGTTCTACTGATGAGAAGTTGTGTGAGAGATTTCTCAAGCTTATGCAGAGCAAGTTCGAGAAGAACATGATGGGTGAGATGGACTTCTTCCTTAGACTACAAGTGAAGCAGATTGATGAAGAAATATTCATCAACCAAGCCAAATATATTAAAGACTTACTCACGAAGTATGACATGGAATCAGTCACTCCTATGAAGACTCTAATGGCTTCTACAACCAAGCTTGATAAAGATGAGCAAGGTAAAAATATTGATATTACTCAATACAGAGGTATGATCAGACATCTCCTCTACTTAACTATTAGTAACCAGATATCATGTTTGCTACTTGTATTTGTGTTATATTTCAAGCTAACCCTAAGGAATCTTATTTAATAGCTGTTAAAAGGATTTTAAGATATCTTAAGGACACTCCACATTTGGGGTTATGGTATCTCAAGGAGTCACCCTTTAATCTAATTGGATATTCAGATGTTGATTTTGCAGGATGCAAAATAAACAGGAAAAACACTAGTGGTGCATGCTAATTGCTTGGGAACAGACTAGTCTCATGGTTCAGCAAGAAGCAAAACTCAGTATCAACTTCAACTACAGAAGCTGAGTATATTGTTGTTGGTAGCTGTTGTGCTCAAATTCTTTGGATGAAGAATCAGCTAGCTAACTATGGGTTTGAGTTTAAGTCTATCCATATATACTATGATAATACTAGTGTTATTGTTATCTCTCATAATCCTGTCATGCATTCTAGAACTAAACATATAAACATCAAATACTATTTTATTAGAGATCATGTTCAAAATGGAAATATATCTTTACATTTCATCTCTACTAAAAGTCAATTAGCTAATATTTTTACCAAACCATTAGACGAATCCAGATTTAATAATTAAGTTAATAAGTGAATTATGAATGTTAAATTTACATCATTAATATTATGGTATGGAGAAAACTAACTTTGTAGGAAGAAATCGTAGAACAGACAAGTAAAGCAAAGTTCGTAGAGTATTTCACAGAGTAAAAAAGTTCGTAGAGTGCTTCATAGAGTAAAGAAGTTCGTAGAGTGCTTCGCAGAGTGAAGAAGTTCGTAGAGTGCTTCGTAGAATGGAGAGGTATCGTAGAGTAAAAATATCTTATAAAAGGAAGCTTTATGATATCAGTCATATCGCTGAGTAGATAAGGGAAAGTTACAACACGTACACTTCAAATCCAGATCAAGGAAGACCACTGTTAAGCCTCCTCCCAAGTCCACTCGACTACAGGCTGAAGAGTTCTATGAAGAGATTGACAGACATGATGTTGAGGTTGTTGCCAAAGAAGGTTTATGTTGGTTTGCAAATTTAAGAACATACAAATAATCAACATTGATGTAAAGCGGAAGCATGACATAAATCATATTTAAAATTTTACTGCAATCTCAGGATCACCTTGATGCGGTATTACTAATCGATGAGGGATAAAAGATATACCTTAAGAAGATAAATCAACTCCTTGATTTGATCTTCAAGTTTCAATCATTTGCTCCTCCGTCTTCTTCAAATCCTTGGATCAAACGTTAGCCACTCATTGTGTGCAGTATTCTAAAGGTGATCTACCAAGAGAATATGATTGAAGAAGTAAATTTAGGTTTCTCCAAACCTTGGGTGACTAGCCCTAATTCTCGCTTCTACACCTAACTCTTTAAGTTGTAGAGAATTTTGTTACGTAGTATCTCTATACTTAGAGTAACCTCCTCCTAATTTATCATAAAGTCTCTCCTTATATAGACTTTTCCTCCTCCTAAAAACTTTAGGACTTAGGGTTTTAATTTAATTCCCAAACTATTTAGGAACTAAATTATTTATAATAATAATAATAATAATAATAATAAAACTCCTCTTATTAATTTATAATTAGTATTTCTCCAAATACTTAATTATAAATATTAGTATTTCTCTAAATACTAAATTATTTTTATTAAGTCAATTACTTCTAAAATAATATTTCTCTTTTATGGTGTGACCCTTTAGGTTCAATATTATGTCGGTAGTAGAATAAATAAATTAGAACCATTCTAATATTATTTATAATGAATTAAACTCCTTTAAGTCAAATATAAATAAATAATATTTATTCTACATCATGAGGGACACCTCTCAGCATATCATGACTATCTGAATACTATGAAATCAACGGTTAATCACAAAGACTATATTTCGTGAATAGTTACCCTATAATTCAATTTTTCGAACATACAATATCTCGATCAAACATAAAATATGGATTTTCTGATAAGTCTTATTTATTTGATTATATGCATTTCGATTCTAAAATGCACAACTTCAGTTAATGTAAATTAGAAACTCCTTTCTAATTTTCATTCACCATGGCCAAGGATTTCTAAGTTATCATTTATCAAATCGCATAGGACATTTTCTCCCTTTACTAGAAGTGGTAGATCATTTGTTGATTATTCATCTACCTCCATATACACTTTATTATACCCAAACATTTCCTTTCGATATACCCAATGAGTCTTAAGAAATATCATAAAGTATAACTCAAATACACAATGTACCATAATGGTCTCAAGTCCAAATATCACTAGTACTACTATCACTATAGGAACTCCTATTGTTAGGCTAGTAAAACTCCATTAGGTGTTCCTTAAGCGAGTCACGTTAGTATACTTACTCTCCAATAAGCACCTACATACTTATTTTAGTGTCTCTACACAAATGATTATGAGATCAATCATCCTCTTCAATAGAGAAAGCATAGTATGTACTAATCTATCCGAAATTAGTAACCCCACATTAGTGATCCAACGATTAGGAACATTTTAGTTTTAAGCTATCTAGAATTTAGATCTCATTAGCTTGAACTCTTCATGATTCTAAAAACATTGCTTCAAAACTATGAATTTATCACATTTATTAATCCAACCAATTAACATGGATAAAGAATGCCTTTTATTAAATGAATTTTTTTATTAATAAATGAACAAGATTATAAAGTAAATGTTTATCACATTCAATGTGATTGGCTTGAAGGCATACTACTTTCAATTTATCCCTTACTGAATGGGATAGGAAGCAGATAAAAAATGGAAGATCTTCTAAAATGGCAAAATCCGGTAGAATCATTTCAGTAGAAGATTTTGTATCTGTTGGATCGTAGAGCCTTCCAGCTCTTCGATCGTAGAGCCTAAAAAAGTAGTAGATGATGATAAGATGGCTGGGAAGGCTTCTGAGCCAGAACTAATGAATGTTGAAGAGACGGCTGAGATGACTGATATGCCAGAGCCACAACAAGAGAATGAAGAGACGGCTGTGATGGTATCTGAACCCAAGCTAAAGAAGAGGTGATTAATAAAGAAGTCTAAAAAGAGGATGAAGAATTGCTTCTGAGCTTGAGAAGAAGAAAAGAACCCCAGAAATAGTCAAGCCAGTTAAAGCTACTTCTGAAAGGGAGAAGCCACATGAAGCTCTTCCAATGATTCCTTAGAGCTTACAAGGATTATTGAATCAGTCGTAGAGGACATCGGAAGAGAGCCAAGTCAATATTTGCTTCTGAGCCCGTAGATGCTCAATCTGAGGGGGAGCAACCAGATGATACATTTGAAGCAATGAAGTAATCGTAGAGTCCTTAACTATAAGCGTTGAGAAATCGTCGAGCCAACACCCTAACTCCCCGATCGTAGAGTCCCAATACCCATATCGATGTACAAATTCCTAACTCTCCGATCGTAGAGTCTCAAAACCCTACGATTGAAACACAAAATACTCCCTCTTCTATACACATATCTTCTTCACCTAATATCTCTCCAATCTACAAATGTTGAATCTATCAAGTTTCTCTCAGACAAGGTTTTCTCGTTGAGCTCCTCATTGCTGAAATTTAAAAGTTTGGTGATGTAGTCAATGGAACACATTAATAATGCGAAGTCAGATATCAAAAATCCAAAGACGACATTACACTTTCCAGGAGCCAAATGCAGGAACTTGTCAATACTGTCAAGCAACTCTATGAGGAAGTTAATATTCTACAAAGTAACAGAGATGCTGACAAAAAGGGGAAGAGAAGACAACTTCAGCAAACATCAATTGTTCCTCTTCATCCTACCTCTAGAGATTTTTCTGCACCTCAAGCCATTCCTTTAGTGTGATGCCCTCAAAATAGGTCCACACAACCCATTTTGAGTCGCCAATAACATATTATAAAATACAAATACAAATACAAATTTTTCCATTTACAACTAATAAGTGTTGTGCAAAATACGACAACACAATACAAATATATCTTAAATTCTCAATACACTTATTGCCACACTAAAAGTATGTATTGAGATACTTCTATTGTCTCGGACCATCACTCCATTCCCCGGCTAGTCTCCGCTACACTCTCTTTTTCTGAAAAGAACAATAGAACAAAAAGGAAAAGGGTGAGCACAAATAGCCAAGTAGAAAATATCATGACTAAGATAATGAAAAATAAAATTATCTTTAGCTTCAACCGAAATAAATCAGAGATTTAAAGATATCATAATTATTCAACATCTGCAACGGAACGAACAATCCATTAGAAGAGTCAAGTAGATTATAATATCTACCATCTTTTATAAGTTAAAGGATCACCACCAATATTTTATCCCTGTAACACCAATCAACAGTTCCTGTTTATGAACATCCAAATCAACAGTTTATATTCAACAGCCTATCTTTGCACTACGTGCCAAAGATATTTATAACACCACCGGTCATGATCATGCCAAATACCAGTTCATCTTTGCACTACGGGCCAAAAAGAACTTTCACCATACACCTTTGTTTGTAACACCAAAAGTCATGATTATACCAATACACAGTTTGGTCAAAATTATGTCACGCCAGTTCATCTTTGCACTACGGGCCAAAGAGAACTATCACCACAATTTAAATATGAGGATGATGACAATGATATAAAATGAATACAATGAGATCAAGAATAAAAATGAATGTTTAATTTATCTAGTGTCGAAGGTTGACCAAATTACTAACATGATGACCAAATTGTGGAGTCAAATTCAAGAATGATATTCAAGAATAAAATTCACGATTCAACTATATCGTATCAAACGAAATAGAAAGATTCAGTTGAAAAGATATTAGATGAAGCACAAACTATTAAAGATATTCTACAAATTTTTAGGGATTTTCACCATTTAAAAATAAGGTTTTGGAAACAAACAGAGATTTCTTATCATAAATAGAGAAATATGAAAGAAAAAGATATCCCTTAAAGAGTACAAAAGAAATGATATGTTATACGAGTATAAAAGAATATATGAAAATACAAATGGATTTTCACTCGTCATGCGGTAATCTGCGTAGACAGATTATTCTACAAAAGATTAATAAGTAATGAATACGAAGGGTTATTCACCAGGCATGCGTCAATCCGCACGGACAGGTTATACCCACAAATTAATAAGGAATAAATGCAAAGGGATATTCACCAGGTACGATACTCCGTACATACAGGTTATTCCCATAGAGTAATACGAAATGAATACAAAAGGATATTCACCAGGTACGACACTCCGTACATACAGGTTATTCCCATATAGTAATAAAGAATGAATACAAAAGGATATTCACCAGGCATGCGTCAATCCGCACGGACAGGTTATCCCCATAAATTAATATGGAATGAATAACAACCTTTATGAGAATAATATCACTTATGAACATAAAAGCAAATGATATTGTATAAGAGTATGAAAGAAATGATATCCCCTACCTTCCTTAATAAGTGATTGGATGTTGCTTTCTATGAAGTTTACTAACTTGAATAATACTAGTATTCTCATAAATACTCACAATAGCCTCGCACACTTAGAGAACTCAAGAAATTTAGATAGAGAGAAAGTATAAGCAAGGAAGATGTGAAAATTTCTTAAGATAATACCTCATATTTATAGGAAAACCAAGTTTCATTAATTGCACAAAAAGGGCTCGACTTATTACACTTTAGTACCTCCATCTTTGACTCTATTTTTAATATAATCCCTCAAGTATTATCAATCTTGCATAACATCCCCTAATAGTTCCCACATGTGAATCAATAGTTCCATCATGTGAACCAATAGTTCATAGCATGTGAATTTCACAATTTCAATTAGGTACCCCTAAGTTAGACTCCACTTTTAATCTGTCAATAATGCTAAAATATCATATCAAATAATATGAGTTACAGTGTCATGACAAATAATAAAAAAAAAGTATCATGCAGATGTTGTAAAATACTGTGCAATTGCTACTTTATCAATTATTGAATCAATAATTTAAAATACTGTGCAACATCGTGTGCCTGTGAAATACCGCGTACTATTGTGGAATAACGCGTTTTACTATTCTTTTTATTACCGGGTATTTCAACAGTTGCCAGTGATAATGTTGTTGAAAAAATACTGTCGTTTTCAGTATCCGACAATGGGGCTCACTATCGTTGACAATATTGTCATTGTGGGGCCCACTAATATTTTGTTATTTCAGCGCCGTTGTACGGTACCGAATATAATATTCCCCGACAAAAAGAATATTCCCCGACATATTGTTTATCAGATAATTTGTAAATAACACCCTTAACTACCATTTATAACAATTAAGTACTTCACTATTTAGAAAAATAATCATAAAGAAAATAATAAACTTTTATTTTATAAAGTCGGGATCTTACATTTAGGCCGTGATCAAACTCATGGACAGTCGGCTTCCTCTTCAAGGGGCAGGATCATTGAGTGCAGTAACACCTACTGGCTCACGACTCCCATCCAGTGACCCAGCTTTGATGAATAGAAATCTTCAAGGGGTTCACATTGAAGGCGAAGAATAATTCAAAATGCCTGATCTCAGTCCCAGAGACTCTATAGAAGAAATCCAAAGAAGTGAAGCTCGGAGATAAAGTTACATGAGAAAGCGAGAAGTTGAGCGAAGAGATCTGGCGAGGAGTTATAGGGGGGAAGGTAAATAAATAGATAGATATCTATGGTGTAAAATTCTTTTATTCAATCAATAAATTCATTCTTTCGTTTTAGAAATACAGTTGCTCACTAAATATAAGTCATGTTTAAATTTCAAACATTAAATTATCCACATCTTAAAATTGATGATTGCTTGAAACTATTAGTTTGTCATCATCAAATAGGGAAAAATTGTGGGGACAAATGCATATTTTATTTGACGATAAGATAATGTAAATTTGTATCCAGTAGCTTTTGTGAAGTCCTTATAATGAAATTGATGTAAAAGGACTTAGATTAGAAGATCAAACTTGTTAGATTAATCTATTTCGTTGAATAAATTGAATGTATGTTATAGGAAATAAAAAGATCGTAAAGTTGTTTAGGCGATCGTAAATCTAAGTAAATGATCGTAAAACATACTTGTCAAATTCGCAAAGTCTACTCTGAGATCGTAGAGTCTGGTAAGAGATTGTAAAGCAAGTTAAAGATCGCATAGTCTGCCAAAAATCGTAGAACAGCCTGCTAAAAGATTGTAAAGTAAATTGAAGATCGTAGAGTCTGCCAAAGATCGTAGAGCTGTCTACTCTGAAATCGTAAAGCAAGTTGAAGATCACAGTCTGCCAAAGATCGTAGAGTTGTCTACTCAAGGATCGTAGAGCTCATTGAAGACCGTAAAATCTAAAAGAGATCATAGAGCTTATTGAAGACTGTAGAGTCTGAAAGAAATCGTAGAGCTCATTGAAGACCATAGAGTCTTAAAGAAATCGTAGAGCTCATTTAAGATCGTAGAGGTTATGGATCGTAAAGTCATCTAGCCAAATACTCTACGACCACCATGAAACTCTACGATTAGAAAAATCATAAAGTATATCGCTCTGATAATGGACTGACATATCAGCTTTGACAATGGACTGACATTGTCAAGACTCGAAGAGTGAAGATCCCAAGGTAGTTGTTGAACATCTTAATATTGAAAAGAAGGTCAAATCGAAGTGTGTCTAACAGCTAATTCGGCGAAGTGACAATGACCCACGTGCAAGTCACTGCAACAGTCTGATGTGACATATCATAACCGAAAGCAAGCTAACATATACTCTTAAAAAGTCAACAATCAGAGATCTTCTAAGATTAGAGCATTAAATGAGCAACGACAACTTTCAAAAGAGACAATATCAAGGACATCTATAAGAGGCATGTAAATTCAATCCAACAGTAACGATCATATATCATACGAGTTGACCTGCTGTCAAACTCTCAAGAACTTTACTCTACGATCTTGAAGATCTAAAGCATCTTGTTTTGTTATTAAGTCATTCAGTGTTGATCTTAAAGCAACTTATCAGCACCCCAAAACAACTTATTCGTTTTGTGATTATTCAGTTCTTAGTAACCTTTGTAATCAGGTCTAAGTGACCTTTTGTAACTAAGCCTAAGTGATTTAAAGGTTCTGAGTGAACCAGTCTTAGTGACAACCAGTCTTAGTGACTTATTCCAAGTCTAAGTGATTTGAAGGAATCTTTGTGATTCAGTTGTTGTAATAGTTCTTTGTGAACTTATCTTAGTGATCACCCCATCCTTAGTAGATTTCCTATTTGAGGAATAGAATAGTAGACTATGAGATCTTTGTGCTCCGAACCACTTAAAATATTTTGTCTCATTTACTTTTAGCATTTACTTTCATATTCATTACTTTTAGTACTCTACAATTTACCCTGTGACTTAGTTCCATATTTGATTGCTAAACTTAGAACTGTGACTTTCCTAAATCTTTGAAAGGAGATTTTCAAATTATCATTTCACTATGCATAATTAAATTAACCTACTTAATTTATAAGTTGGTAATACTTCTTTAAAAAGGAAAGTTTTTAAAAAGATCTATTCAACCTCCCTTCTAGATCTCTAAGTGCCTTTGGAAAACAACAAATACAAATTTGAATGCACATATTTACAAATATATAATTCTTTAAAATTAAATTAGTCATTTGTTCATTTATTAGTATTTAGTGCATTTAGTGTGTGTCCAACACACCTAAACACTGTATTATTAGATTAAATAAGTTACATATGAAATTCGTTCTTATTAGACAAAAATACTTCTTAAATGTGTTTGGCGTATTTAGAATTTTGAGACGTCAATATATGAAATAAGCATTAAATCTTTTTAAGTGATCCCTCAAATAAGTTAACCAATATATAACCCTAAATGTTTTTTTCACTGTTTAATTATATTGTGCAAAATCATGAACATGAAATGTGAAATTTAATACCAATCAATATCTTAATATAGTAAATTACATATCTTGATTTATCCATAGCCTTATTTATTCAAACTAATTTTCTGCTACCCAACTGTATCATAAATATCTAAGTCAAACTTTTTAAGTACTTTTCTCTCTAAGACGTCAAAAGTATCATTAACATATAAGTACAAAATAAAACCAACTTAATGTGAAGTAAAGGGAGAGTGTTTTAGGGGGGGGGAATGAAAAAAAAGATATATAATTAATGTGTAAAAGAATTAAATGAAATTAACTTAAATCATCTATAATTAAAGTGAAATAATAAAGAAGATAGAGATAATTCAATCTAAACAATGTTAGTATTTTTATTTATACTTTTCAATATGGTGACATCTAATAAATATAAAGTTAAAATACACATATTTACAAATATACAATTCTTCAAATTTAAATTGGTCATTTGTTCATTTATTAGCATTTCGTGCGTTTAGCGTGCATCCAATACACTATACTTGTGACGCCCCCCAATTCAGGTCTACACCATCTAATTTAACTCGCCAAAATACAAAAAAAAACATACATAAATTCTCCTATTTAAAATGGTTAAATACACACCTGTTACATCAAGTATCACCAAAATCATAATTCGTCCCTCAAAGTAATTGAGCTTACAAATTACTACATAAAGTATCGAATTGTATACAATGTCGACCCCAAAATTATTTTTCGACGAAAATTGACCGAAATACTCCATTTGAAGGCAAGTAATTTAGTTTTATACAGTTTGACTATATTCATATACGGTTTGACTTCATTAAATAATAAAAATACTAATTTAAAAAATATTTCTATAATAACTAATTTAAAGACATGATAATGAAAAAAAATCACCATACCACCAACATCACCAACTCCATTCATCATCAACTCCTCCATCACTATCATCAATCAAGATAGATCTGAATCTTCAAACATAGCGCGCAAACTATAAATATATATCAAACTTCACAATTAAAAATAGCCCACACACCAGTCCACCATTCCCTCGCATATCCATTGATCACAGCCATGTAGTAGATCCAAATTTAGAGAGAGAGCGAGAAAAAGAGAGAAGATAGTTAGATTTGCTGCCACCGAAGTAGATTGATCATGGAAGCGTCGTTGGACAATAGATTTGTGACGATAAAGTCCACTTTTTATTTTTCTCTGCCTTCTTCCATTTACAAATTTGTGTTTCTACTTCAATTTTGGCATAACAAAGTGTTGATCTTGATTTTTTGCATCACATGTTGGCTAACCTGTACTAGTTGGAACATATGAACAAATTAAAAATAGATGGGAATTATCGAAAAGGCATGAATCTAAATTCTGAACATATACTCCCAAAAGTGATATTACTATATATCATGATTTTCTTCCTATATATATATATATATATATATATATATATATATATATATGGGTATGCATCTATAGCAACCGGTTGTCATATTTACTATTCCAGCAACCAATATCTCATCTGTTGATCTTGATATTGGATGGTCTAGATTAAAAAATTAAATTCCTCTACCGCTACAACATGTAGCGGCAATTCCACAAGTACTACCGGCAGTGCAAATTACGAACATACCCTCCAAAAGTAATCAAAAAGTCAAAAAGTAATTAAAAATCTGACACCAACTTGCTGCTTGCCGCTACAACTTGTAGCGGCTCGAGATGATTAATATTATTATATTATTATGTAATATTATATTATATTAGTAATATTATTATAATATATTGAATACATGCATTACCGCTACATAGTGTAGCGGCTAGCCTCGGCAATAAATGAAATATAATATTAATTATATAATATAATCAATATAATATTATATCACTTGGTTGCAGCATGATATATTTTATATTTGCATTAGAGATCAATTAAAAAGATTTAAGAAAACTCATTAAAGATTCGCATAATAGCACTTGAAATTAATTAATTAATTAATAAATATAATTAAACAAGTAGACATAAAGAACTAATAACAACATTGCGTGAAATATATTGATGGCAATGAAATAAAATAAATAAATAAATAAATAACAAACAAAATTAATTGTAATTTGCTGGGATTTTAAATTTTGAAGTGGTTGCTGTGTAATTGAGTTTCCTTAAAAAAATTTAATTGAGCTCTAATGCAAATATAGAATATATCATGTTGCAACCAAGTGATATTTAGAAGTACGTTAATTTAGGGTTAGTTGTATTTAGAAGTATGTTAATTTGGGGTTAATTGTATTTAGAAGTATTTTAATTTAGATTAATTGTATTTAAAAGTATTTTAATTTTTTAATGAAGTCAAATCGTATCTAAATACGGTTAAACCATATAAAACCAATCAGGTCCAATTGGGTTGTCGGTCGAGTCGGGTATTCCAATTAATGTCTGTCGGATAATAATTTGGGGTCGACATTGTATGTAATTAGGCAGTTTATGTAGTAATTTGTAAGCCTAATTATTTTGGGGGTCGAATTATGAATTTGGTGATACTTGGTATAACAGAAGTGTATTTAGCCCTATTTAAAATTATTATAATGTTGTGTATAGTACGGCAGCACACACACTAAGTTCTCACTACAATTATTGTCACACTATTTTACAACTTGATAACGACTATTACAGCTACTAACTCGGACCATCACTCCGTTCCTTTATTCCCCCTGCTAGCCTCAGCTACACTCTCATTTCTTAAAAGAAATTATGAAACAAAAGGGTGAGCTCAAATAGCCCAGTAAAGAATATCATGACTAAGATAACGAATAATAAGTTATCTTTAGCCTTCAACAGTGATAAATCAGAGATTTAAAAGCATATGGTAGATAATATAAGTTTTCAACAAATAACTACAGCGGAATGAACAATCCATTAGAATAGTCAAAATAGATCATAATATCTTCTATCTTCTCCAATTTAAAAATTCGTCATCTAGATTTTATCAACTGTAACACCAATGATCATGTCAATCAACAGTCCCTCTTTACACCCAGGCCAAAGAGAACTTTCACCATGTATCCTTATCACACAGGCTAAAGACACTCAACAATCATATTGTCATTGCACCCAGGCCAAAGACATTCAATTGTAACACCAATGATCATGATCATGTCAATTAACAGTTCATCTTTACACCTAGGCCAAAGAGAACTTTCATCATGTGTCCTTACCACACAAGCTAAAGACACTCAACAATCATATTGTCTTTGCACCTAGCCCAAATACATTCACAACAACTTAAGTCCTGATGATTAGTACAAATAATAATGATATAAAGGATGAACAGAAATAATAAAAATAATAAGATAAACAATAAACATTAGAGATTTGTAATTTAATTTGTCGAGAATCCAATAATGTCCAAATTACAACACAATATCCAAAATATCGATTCGAGTTCAAGAATAATATATAAGGTTCACACTTCAAATATAACAATTAAAATTCAACAGGAAGATTCAGGTCAAAAGATATTAGATGAAGCACTAACTATTAAGGAAATTCTAAGCATTTCAGATTTTTTTCACCATTTAATGATAAGGTTGCAGAAACGAATAATAATTTTTTACCATAAATTTAGGAGTATGAAAGAAAATGATATCATTTACCTTAGCACGTAATTAGATACTACTTTTTATATAGTTAATCAACCTATATGTATATTTATAATTTAATTAGTTACTATCACATATAAGTTTCATGGCTAACTCGTATATTATGAAATCGTCAAAAATGACTTGATAGTATAAATTTGTGTAGTGTACAAAATAGAGTTGAATAAACTTCAAAATAGTTTTTGAAGGAATAAAGTAATATTTCAAAATAATCTTCTAAATGAAGCTTTTCAAAATGAATCTTCTAAAGGAATAGTCTTCTAAAGGAAGAGTTGTAAACACTGTGTGATGTGTGTGTGGATGCTTGTGCAACTTTTATAGAAAAACTCACGTGAACAATTCTTGCACTCTTACTGAAATTCACCAATACTTAAGGTAACCTTAGCACACTTAGAGAGACACTTACACTAAACAATTTTTAGAAAGTGGAATGAAGGATAAACAAGAAAGTTATGAAACTCCTTATGCTAAGCCTCCCTATTTATAACCAAAACTTAACCAATATTTACCACATATCACTTAACCACACGTTTCACATTTCAAGATTATCTTTAATCTATATCATTTATTAGTTATCCACACGTTTCACATTTTAAGATTATCTTTAATCTACCACATATTAGTTATCCACACGTTTCACAATTTAAGATTATTACTATATTATCCATCTTCTACATTGTTGACTTAATGTATTAATATCACTTATATCAGTGTTCTTCAAATAATGAGTCTGTCTAACTATTTAATTACGTGACTTTTAATTACGTAATTTTCTATTACTACCCTTACTACAGTAACAATTATTGGTTTAATAATATAAAATAATGTGTTGTTACTACTGTGACAATTATTGATTCAATAATATGAAATACCGTGCAATTACTACTGTGACAATTATTGATTCAATAATACGAAATACTGTGCAATATCGTATGCTACTGTGTTATACCGCGTGCTATTGTGGAATAGCGCATGCTACTGTTCCTTTATCACTGGGTATTTTAACAGTTAAAGGTAACAGTTCTGCCGATAATTTTTTTATTAAAAAGGTTATTTCTGTCGTTTTATATATTCGACAATTATTTCATTATGGGGTCCACCAATGATTGGTTGTTTCGGCGCCGTCGTACTTTACCGAATATTCCCCGACATTCTTTTTTTCTTATAATTTGCACATATCATCCTTAACTTTAATCTTTTTTTTATCAATTTAACACTTTACTGTTTAGAATAATATTTATAAAGAAAATTAAGTTTTATTTATAAAAACTAGGGTCTTGCGGTATTATTTTGGAATGATGCGTTACATATGAAATTAGTTGTTATCAGATAAAAATACTTCTTAAATGCGTTTGGCGTATTTGGAACTTTGAGATGTCAATTTATGAAATAAGCACGAAATCTTTTAAGTGATCCTTCAAATAAGTTAACTAATATATCACCCTAAATGCTATAAATATTGTGAAAAATCATAAAGTGTGAAATTTAATATCAATCAATATCTTAATATAACAAATTACGTATCTTGATTTATCTATAGCCTTATTTATTCAAACTAATTATTTCCTTCTACCCAACTACATCATATATATTCAAGCCAAACTTTCTAAGTACTTTTCTCTCCTGGACAAAAGTATCATTAATATATAAGTACAAACGAAAACCAACTTAATGTGTAGTAAAGCGAGGAGTGATTTTAGAGGAAAGAAATGAAAGAAAAAGATAATCTCAATGGATTTTTTTTAGGTACCGATTTGTTGTAACAAATGAACTTATGTACAGATAATGTTTGATGCTAAAACTATTTTTGATCGAGTTGATTAATGGTTTAATAACGATGCAGGAGATTGTCTTTGCATTTTACAGTTCGGTTGGGTATTCATCGGTGACATTAATTTATTTTATTGACAAGGGCAGATTTGTCCAAAAAAGAAAAATGAAAATTAATTGCCCTGTGCCCATAATTTTCAGCCTTGTTAGTAGTTTGAGCATTTGGAGAACGCACTGCACCATTTTAGTACGGCACGTTCAAACCTAATTAAACACTGAATATTTTAAATTAAATAAATTACATATAAAATTATTTGTTATTTGACAAAAACACTTTTTAAATGTATTTGGTGTATTAATTGGGAACCTTGAGATGTCAATGTACGAAATAAGCACCAAAACTTTTTAAGCGATCCTCCAAATAATTTAACTAATATATCACTCTAAATGTTATTTTCACTGTTTAATATATTGTGTGAAATTTAATGTCAATTAATATTTCAATACAGCACGTCTTATTTATTATTCCCTCCGTCCCAAATTAATTGTATTTCTAGGACTTTTTAAAGTCAAATTGACTATTTTTAAAACTAATCTTTTTACTATTTTTGCTAACATATAGGTGAATATATTATAACCAAAAGAAAGTATATACAATTTATTACTAATTTTAATTTTTATAATTTTAGAAATATATTTATATATGCTTAATTATTAATTTTAAAAATAGTCAATTTGATTTAAAAAAGTCCTAGAAAAACAATTAATTTGGGACGGAGGGAGTATAATTAATTATTTCCTTCTATCCAACTGCGCGCATCAAAAATATCTAAGTCAAATTTTTTAAGTACATTTCTCTCTGGAACAAAAGTATGACTTAGATAAAACTGACTTAATGTGAAGTAAAAGGAGAGTGTTTTTAGAGGAAAAATGAAAGAAAAAGATAATTACCGTGTAAAACTGAATTAAATGAGATTATAGCTTAGATCATCTATAGTAAGATAAAGATAATTCAATCTAAACAATGTTAATATTTTTTTTTATACTTTTAAATATGGTGGCATCCAATAAATATAAGTTAAATACACATATTTATGGAGTACAATTTTTAAATTTAAATTAGTCGTTTATTCATTTATAAGCAGTCGGTGTGATTGGCATGCGTCCAACACATTGCACTATTTTAATACTCTGCATTCAAATCGAAATATTATATTTTTAAATTAAATAAACTTTATTTGAAATAATTGTTGTTAGACGAAAAAAAATTCATAAATACGTGTAGCGTAATTGTAACTTTGAAACTTCATATATACAAATAAGCACTAAAACTTTTTTGAGTGATCCTCCAAATAACTTAACTAATATATCACCCTAATGTTACGTTTGGATCGGTGAAATAAGAGGAAGAATAGAATGACTCATTCATATGGAATGAAAAAAATTATGTTTGGTTCTTTGAGGGAGGGAGAATATATGGAATAACTCATTCCAAATAGAATGGAATGAATTATTCCACTCTTCATTTCATTCCTTCAATCCAAACGTAGCATAAATGTTATTCTCTATCTTTAATATATTGTGCAAAATCATCAAATGTAAAAACATAATATATCAATCTATATATCTTAATTTATCCCTATGCTTATTTATTCAAATTAATTATTTACTTCTATCAAACTACATGATAACAAAAATTTTAATTAGACATGATAATTAAATATGAACTTTTTATAATTTTACTTAATTATATTTTGATTCCTCATTATAAAAAAATGAGAAGTTAAAATACAAATAAATAAAATTATAAAGAATTTATGTATAATTATTATGTCTACATAAAAGAACTCACACTATAAATATCATAAGTCAAACTTTCCAAATACTTATCTCTCCGGGACAAAAATATCTCTACTACTTGATATGAATTAAAGGGAAGAAGAATATATAATTAATTTGTAAATTGGAATTAAATGAAATTATAGGTTAGATCATATCTATAATAATTAAAGTGAAATACTAACAAGGAAGATAATGACAATTCGATCCAACCGTCATCATCTAGCTGTACCAAAAATAAATGGGGCATTTTTTTCAACGGTCCGATCACATCCAATTTTTTTCCCATCCAAGTCTCAAAAAATAAAACTTAAAATATACCAAACTGTCCTTTACCTTTATCTCTTCACCAAAAAAAAAACTTTTTTATATTCTCTCACTAGAAACAAATCATTTTCTCTCTCCTCTTTGTAGCTTCCTCTTTCTCTATCGTATGCAGGTCCCAACAGATCTGCCGCCGGCGACCAGACCGGCAGCTCCGATAGCTTACGCCGCCAACCCCACCCCAAATCACGCCCCTAATTTTAACCACCCGCCTTATGCCGAGGTACAAAGTTACAAACCCTCGTTTTCTCTCTCTACAAATATACATACATATATATATTCTCTCTCTAGAAATTAGCTCATATCTTTAATTTGTATTTAACGATTTGGGTGTTTTTCGCTTTAGATGATTACAGCTGCTATAGTAGCTATGAAGGAAAAGGATGGCTCAAGCAGGCAAGCAATTGCGAAGTATATAGAAAATGAGTATACGAGTTTGTCACCGAGTCATGGCTCGTTGTTGACACAGCAGCTCAAAAGAATGAAAAACAACGGTCAACTCGTCATGGTGAAGCATTCGTACATGCTCCCTAGATCTGGTTCGGGTCAGAATTCTGATGGGCCCAAAAGGAAGCCGGGTCGTCCGCCCAAGGCCAGACCCGAGATTCAGCCCAATGGTGGTGGTGTGGTTGGTGTTGGTCCTCGTACTGATGGGCCACCGGCAACATTCAGTGGGCTAGCGACCTCTGTTCATGTTGGTGGGCTGGATACTGGTGTCCCAACATTCGATCCAGGTGCGGTGCCTACAATGGTGCCAATTGGGCAGGTTGATGGGCCTGTTAAGAGGCGCCCAGGGCGGCCCCCTAAGCCTAAGGTCAACTCTGTGGTGGTCGATGCTGAACCGGTTCGTTCGGTTGTGCCGCTGAGTACAATAGGTAAGAGGAGGTCGAGGCGTCCAACTAAGGTCAATAATGGTCTTGTTGGAGTGGGCTCAGGTGGGCCCACGTTGGGAAAGAGACGCCGTGGACGGCCCAAGTTGTTGTCTGTTTTGATGGGCTCCAAAAGGGGACGTGGCAGGCCACCCAGAGTGGTTGGACCTGGCATCGGACAGAGACCAAGAGGCCGGCCCAAGAACAGTGCTGCTACTGGCAGGCCGAGGGGCCGGCCGGCGAAGAATGTTGCAGTGGCTGGTGGTGCTCCAGTGGTGCCTGTTAATGAAGCTGGTGGTGAAGTTTTACCGGTGAAGCGGGCTGGACGACCTCCCAAAACGGGTGAAGCAAAGAAGCCCAGGAAACTTGGTGGAAAACCTTTGGGCCGGCCCAAGAAGGTAATTTTATTTTTAATTGATATGTGAATGCGTATAAATGGTGTGGTCACCTTTTTAGTATGTGAACTTTTATGCAAAAGAACTCCATCTGTGCCTAAGATGTCATTTTTAGTCATTTCTGGTGTATTTACTGTATGAATTTTTAAAGGTGCATTTGGAAATTGAAATTCTCTTCGGCAAAAATTATCATTTCATTTTTTCTCTCTCTTAACTTAGCAATTGAATCTGATGATTCTGCATACATGAATATTCTGAATTGAATGAACAATTTAGTTATAATATTAAATTTTCTTTGTATTTACATAGTTTTGATATGCCATAATGTATTATGATCTTGTCAAACTTTATTTGCATTCTGGTATCTTAAAGTATATTTTCAGCTTGGATATTAATTGTGGATTGATTGTACAATTTAGTTAAAATTAGTAAATACACTATCAAAATCATATATATATATATATATATATATATATATATATATTAAATTTCATTATATTTACATAGTTTTGATATGACTATAAACTATTATGATCTTGTCAAACTTTATTTGCATATTTTGATCTCTTAAAGTAGATTTTCAGCTTGGATTGGAATTAGGCAGACATGACCTTTATTTAAATAAGTAATTTATTTACGGAAAATGATATTTCCACGTGTATATTTGGTATTTTCACATGTGCTCCACTCACATGAAGATGGGATCCACTCTACTCTTATGTGTGAGAGGTGACCATGTGGAAATATCAAATATTCATGTGGAAATAGTGCGCCCCTTCTCTCTATTACTAAAGCCTATAGAAAAAATATTGCATGATGAAGCTTGATAATAAAACTACTCGAGCGTGAAGATAGGACTTTAATCTTCTTACTACTAACTGTATGTAATATAGAATATTGATTTCTATGGATTATTGATTTCATTTTTATTATATAAATGCTTGGCATTCGGAGTATAGAATGCATCCGTGGCAGCGATTCAAGCATCTGAACAACAACAGCAGTTGATTGCCTATCAAGAACTTAAAGGGAGAGTTGAGCATTTTGTAAGTCGAGATCTAATGTTATTAACATTAATGTTCTGGTATTATCAACATGTTGCAGCAGTAAAATTAGTATTTTATGTTGTGTGTTACATTACTTTTTGCAGCAATCTAGAATCAAACAAGCCGTAAGCGTTGTAAAGCCATACTTAAATAATGAAACTGCAGTCATTGCAGTAGGGGCTTTACAAGAACTAGAAGAACTTGCTTCCATGGATATAATTACACCGGTAACTGTTCAAAGTGCACAAGTAACGGGTCAAAGTGCATCAGTAGCTGTTCAAAGTCAAAGTGCAGCATTAACTGTTCAAAATGCACCAGGGTCTGTTCAAAGTGCACCAGGGTCTTCTCAAATTGCACCAGGGTATGTTCAAGGTGCACCAGGGTATGTTCAAGGTGCACCAAGGTATGTTCAAAGTGCAGCAGAGTCCGTTCAGAATGCACCAATGAGTTTTCAAGGGCAGGAACATTTTCTCCAAAACTAAGAACAGCTCTGGTAGAACCAAGAAGGGTAAGGGTTTTATGATCTTTTCGACAATTATAATTTTATTGTGACGATCGAAAGGAGGGAGAGGAGTTTCTTGAGAAGGACCAAGAAGTGGGTATGGGTTTTGTAGGGGGGGAGGCAAGAAGCTTGGGAAAACCAGATGTGGCAGCTTCCAGATATGAACACAAAATCGGTTGTATCTACAACTCTTTCAATGCATGAATTGGTACTTGTGTGTACTTATTTGGAATAAGATCTTAGTTCAGTTAAATGGCCGTATATGGTTAATCCTCTGTTTGTTTCTTTTTGATGTTGACATTCTGTGTTGGTGCAGTTTATTGATATTCTGAAACAGGTGAAACCTAACTGAATATTTCAAAGTTTGTGTTGGTTCATGTCTCATTGTCTTAGTAAAAAGGCTAACCTAGATGTGGCAGCTTCCAAATATGAACACCAAATTGGTTGTATTTCAATGCAAGATTTGGTATCTGCATGTACTTATTTGAAATAAGATCTTTGTGCAATTAAATGACCGTAAATTAATCCCCTGTTTCTTTCTTTTTGATGTAGACATGCTATATTGGTGTATTGATATTACGGAACAGGTGAAATATAGGTGGATATTCACAACGTTTGTTTTTGTTCTCGTCTCATAGTTGTATCTAAAAGCTAAAGCTATATTTTGTGTTGGTTCTGTTGGTAGTTGGTACGTCTCCATTGTCTGGCTAGTATATGTCTGATTGTGTGGCTAGTTAATTTCAGTATAAATTCATTTCTTTATGTTACTGTGACAACAATTTGAGTACATTCACAGTGCAGTATTTTAGAAGCGCAGAGGTAATTTAATTGCAGCGGAACTCTTGAGTGCCAGTGGATCGAATCTAGGCATCAGGACAATGCTCAAGTGCCAGTGGATCAATTCCAGTCATCAGGAGGATGCTCATTACCTAACACTCGTTTCTGAGTTTTGGACGGAAAAGAAAAGAATAGAAAACTTAAATTAGAACAAAAAAGAAAAGAATAAAAAATTTGAAGTTTTTCTTTGTGTTGTTTCTGAGTTTTTAATAGAAAAGAATAGAAAATTTAAAAATTTTCTTTTCTTGAGTTTTTGAGTTCCAATGAAAAGAAAAAAAAATATCACTTTTATAAATTTACCCTTCTATTAATTATAACCATTGAACCATGAATAAAAATATACAAAATAAATTTAATCAAATTGGGGACATGAGCAGCAAAATAGAGTGTTTTAGAATTGATGGCAAGCATACAGTTAAAATTAACATCATGCATATTAAAATCAAGAACTTTTGACATTCATTTAAGTTGTTATAAATATGTAGTTGTAGTAAAACATATTAATACTTTGAAAAAGTCTAAAATTGAAACATGGTATGGAAGTGAACAAATTACAATTTAAAAGCAATGCTCATCAATTAGTATTATATAATGCAATTAATACGAAAACAAATCAAGAAAATTATGCAAAATATCTCAAATCCAACAATTGCATTCTAATATAAACAAACATACAAACAAAACAGTCTTTCATAAAAGCTATTCATCCTCTTCCATAAACTCTAAAGTTCTTAAGCCCACAAAATACAAAATATCACATCTGAAGTTCTAACTCAAGCAATCATCTACTTCCATATAACTTCTTTTCGCATGGGTTTTCAGCTTCCTCAAGCAATTTCCTTTTCCCGAGCACTTGGTTTTCCCAAAACAATGGCTCTGAAACTTCATCCATGCTAATTGGCATCGCATCCAGGAAATTCAAGTCAAATATATAATCATCCATGCTAATAGGCATAGCATCCAGGAAACTAAAGTCAAATATATTATGCAAGCCTATTCTGCTTTGATTAATTTATTCTTCTATATTACCAAAATAAATAAAAATAAATTGGGAACATGGGTTGTAATTTAAAATTTATTATATTGAAAGTTGAGGATAATATGGGAATTATAAATCTATTACTTATTCCAATTTCTTTTCCGTCCAAATCAGGCCAATTTTGGACGGAAAACTTTGGCAGAAAAAGTGACCAAGTTTTCTATCCATTTCTTTTCTTTTCCGTTTATTAAAAAACTCAGAAATATAGGAATTGGAAAGAAAACTTAAATTTTCCATCTATTTCTTTTCTTTTCTGTCCATTTTAAAACTCAGAAACAGAGTGTAAGTGAGAATTTTGGACAGCATGGTGTTGAAATATAATCCTTGAAATTGCAAGGGATCATTATGTTAACAGGTTTACAGGTTTACCTTCAGTAGCTAGTTGGTTTCCCCTTCTGTTCTTAACTTACCATATTAACATTGATGGTTCTGGTGGGCTGTTGGGCAACGATGAAGGGCGTTGGATCGCTCGGTTTCATGGTCAGTATCGGAACTGCCTTGAATTTAGGTCGGATCTGGGGTTTTAAAGGGCAATTAGTCAGACCGATTATATGTCGAAACAGGCAGTGAACTGGGAATTCAAGCTGCAGCATACATGGATAGAAGGTAAGTTTTGTGCTGACAACAAAATCAGCTGATCTGTAAATTTCAAGTGCATGAATTTGTAAGTATGCAAAATCACAATCTAATTGTAATACGCAACGGAAAATGGAAATTAAAATTTTTTTGCAACTTATCCATGAATCACCTTTATGCATAGCTATTAATTGATGAAGATTAACAAGAAATAATACCTTTGAAGATTCAACTCTTGAACCGCTACAAAATCTACTCCTCTCTTGATTTCTTCAAACTCCTCCAATCTTCAATCCTTGGATCAAACTTAAGCTACAAAGTGTATGTAGCACTCTAAAGGTAATCCACCAAGAACAATTATACAAGGAACAATATTTGATTTCCTAGAAATCTTGGATGACTAATCCAATTAATTCTTTTATTCCTAACTCCTAAGAATAATTAGAACAACAAAAACTATTATTCAAGAACACTTAGATCATATCTATTTTTCATGTATTCTTAGATTTTCTCTTAACTCTTAAGATGGAGGCTAATGAATATGCTAGGTTAATTAGGAAACCCTAATCTTATTAGGATACTTACAAAAATAATACTTAGACAAAATGTAAGTATACATTTGCTCCTAACCCACATGTTATTCATTTAAGCAATTAACATGTGTTACTTGCTTAATCAACATTAAGCAAGTATACTACCATTTTATTTAATTTGTATTTTCATTTAATTTAATTCTCAATCTAATTAAGAATTAAATAATAATAATAATAATAATAATAAAATTTCTTTCATTAATTTATAATTCAATATTTCTCCAAATATATCATTATAAATATTAAGCATTTCAATTTATTCAACTAATAAATTAAATACTTAATTTATTATTATTTAGCCAATTGTTTCCAATACAAAATTATTCTTTTGCGGTATGACCATTTAGGTTCAATATTATGTCGGTCATAGAATAAATAAATTAGAACTATTCTAATATTATTTATAATGAATTAAACTCCTTTAATTCATATATAAATAAATATTATTTATTCTACATCATGAGGGACACCTTACGATAATGTATCATGATTATCCGTATAATATGAAATCAATGTTTAATCACATAAAACTAATTCAGCAGTAGTTACCGTACAATTCAATCCTTCTACCATACAATGTCCCGATTAAATATAAGACATGGAATTACAGACAAGTCTTATTTTATTTAATCATATGCATTTCGATCCAAGAATGCACAACTCCGATTAATGTAAATTAGAAACTCCTTTCTAATTTTCATTCAACCCTGGCCAGGGATTTCTGAGCTGTCATTTATCAAATCGCATAGGACATTCTCTCCCTTTATTAAAAGTGGTAGATCCTTTGTCGATCATTCACCTACCTTCGTGTATACTTTATTATACTCGTATATATCCTATAACATACACTAAGGTATTAAGGAATATGACAAAGTATAACTCAGCATACACAAGGTACTATGATGATCTCAAGTTCAAGGATCACTTGTACTACTATCACTTTAAGAACTTCCTATTGACAGATGAATAAAACTCCATTAGGGTTCTTAAGCGAGTCACGTTTAGTGAACTTATTCTCTAATAAGCACCTACATACTTGCTTTAGTGTCTCCACACAAATGATTATGAGATCAATCATCATCTTCTAAAGATCAAGCATTGTATGTACCAATCTATCCGGATCAGTAATCCCAATATTAGTGATCCAACGATTAGGAACATTTTAGTTTTTGAGCTTTCTTGAATTTAGATCTCACTAGCATGATCTCATCATGATTCTAAAAGCATTGCCTGAAAACTATGAGTTTATCACATTTATTAATTCAACCAATTAACATGGATAAAATATGCCTTTTATATTATTATTAATATTCGAATAAGATTATAAAGTAAATATTTATTACATCAAATGTAATTGGCTTGAGGGCATATTACTTTCAAAATCGACAGTTGTGTACACTTAAAGTGTTCAGAATGAAATCTTAGTACATTTGGTATTGCCATGAATTGTTAAATCTCTTTATTCTTTGTCAATGAGTTTTTTTTTTTGTAACAGGTGGGAAATCAAAGTTGAAGCTTTTGAAAAGTTTGCCCAAGGATATACATACCCTTCATTCAAGTTTAGCCTTCACAATTGTTTGGGAAAAAAAATATACTTATGAGAAAGTAGGAGAGTTTGGCTACTTGCTATGTTGAAAGTGTTCCAAAAAGGGTCTAAACAATATTCTCTATTTTTTATGTTATTTTTTTACACGTTTTAAAAATGAAATAAAAACTACAAATAAAGGAAACAGGGGACACTGCATCGGCATTGCAGGTACATGTTCGAATATTACATGTGTAAGCTTGTATAATATTATTTCTTAAAAAATATTATAATGATCAAAATTGGTTATCCAAGTTCTATTAATACATTATTCTATATCTATGTAATTGGGGGTAAAAAGATAAAGGTACAAAACTAGACCTGGTAATACGGGTTAAAACTCGTTGAGCAGCTCATATTTACTCATAATAAATAGGTTTGGGTTATAAATTACAAGAAATTTTTTTTAAATGAATTTACCCATATCCATTCACATAATACTTGGGTAGATGTGGGCCGTTATTTGGATTCCATTTATCTACTCACTTATTTTCAAAAGGGTATTTATTTCAAAATTATAACTCACATTTTACACTTTAAAATTGTTCACTTTCTCTATCTAAATTTTTTACTTTTATCTAAAAAAATTTATACTTGTTCTTGCTCTCTCAAAAAAAATTACGAATTTGTTAGTATAAAAATTACGAAATTGCAAAATTGGAATGACTAGATTAGTACAACCTAACACTTTACAGTCCCATTATAATCAACAGGCTTGCAAAAATGTCCGACAGAGATAGATAGCAGTCATTAGGAGTTTAAATATAAAATTTGCCTTTTGGCTGATTTTCTCATTGACTATTTTATCCACAGAGTTCGACTTGAATTATGGTAGAACCAATCCATTTGATGTTGGGAGAATGGGTCATTTCAATGCGGGAAGGGTACAAGTGTCATTTAGGAAGGAGCTGATAAACCGGGTTCATAGAAGAAAACGAAATGCGAAATTGGAGTTTCTGGTAGGAGGAGGTGTACTTGTTGCTAACTAAAGGCAAATACAATTTGATTCAAATACAACAGGCTTAGAGGTAAAAAATAATGTACTAGAGATAGAATTTTATAAAATTTTAGGGAGAGGAACTACATAATGAATACAGAGAAAGTGAAGAATTCATATATACATTAATTTATATTTATATTTATATTCAAATTTGATATATGAGCTAACACATATTCACTCGTATCCATTTATGATCGTTCATTTACCGTCCACTTAATTTTTAATTTATTTAAATGTAACTCATATAAATCCAAGTCCACTCATGTCTGTCTAAACCCGTCCACACCCGCTCATTTGTCGGGTCTAAACAAAACACAAGTAAAAGCCTAGCGGAACCTCTCTAGCTATCTCACCATTGATTTTACAACTTCTATTTAATTAGCAAAAATAGTATTTTAAATATAAAAATAAAATTCTACTCACTTTCTTTGTGCTAAAGAGATGGAGCATCTGTAGTACTACCTTCTTGCTCAAAAAAAGGATGTTTAAAAAGTATTCCTTTCGTTCCAAAAATTAGATATACATTTAGACTTTTTAGAATCAATTCGTGAATTTTTAAAATTTAAAATTAATATGAAACTATTTAGTTTTGATACAAACAAATATAACAATTGTATACTAATTATCATTTTTGTTGTTTTCAAAACTTGAATAAAATTATATCAATTTTGAGTTTTAAAATTTTATAAATTAATTCTGAAAAGTCAAAATGTATCTTTAATTTTGGAGATAGACATATAAATTAAGGTTAATAAATTCAAAGAGTGTGTAAGTTTAATTTTAATAATACCTTTTGTTTGGACGTACACAAATACCACACCTTGAAATTGAGTATTTATATGGGAATATGTATACTTTGTGATAAATTATTATGTCATATATTACATTTCGTCGTGTATTTTTAGATATATTTTTGCCAAAAAAATCTTAATATACTTTTGGACATGTGTTTAAGGACCAACGGGTACTATTAATTTGTACTAGTTTAATACTTTTAATAAATAAAAAAATACTTTTTATTCTCGATAATGAATATGCTTTCCAGAAGTCTAAAAGATCAATAAAATAATTGTGTAGTTGTTTAATTATATCACCAAAGCATATATCATATTAAAAAACAAAACAAAATAAAAAAAAACACAAAAATTCCAAGGACCAAGAATTATTTTCATCACCCCTTTTAATTAGGGTATGGAGTTCCTAAAAGTCAATAGTTATTATTAATAATAAGACAAAGAAAGAGCTTGAAAAGAAGTCCAAGTATCTATCCCTAAATTGTTGTTGTTATCCTTATGAATCACTTTTTCTTTCATCCTTTATATATTTGGATAAAAAGAGGAAAATGTATCTCAACTTAAATGGCTAAGTGGGGTTTCTCAAGGACTTAAGTAAATGACTTACAGAAAGTTAGTTGAAAAGTAACTTATTTCTAGTGAACCAAAAGATGGGTGGGTATATTAGGCTTTGAAAATTGCATGCCACAAGTCATTGTCATTTAAGGAGTATTTTGTTTATGAGGTTCTTATTTTTCCAACCACAAGAAGGCTACTTCCACCAAAGATGTTGATCCAAATAGATATGGTTTACTTCTCTCTTATAAAGGTTATCATTTTTTGAACATGAATCTCTTACTCGTACTCATTCAATTGGAAGTATTGATTCAATTCAAAAAATTTATTTCGCAATTTGATAATCCACAAAATTTTCTCCATGAAAGACTATCCCTTGATTATTAAACTATCCCAAATATCTGATTGCATTTTTCAACTAAAATGAAGCCCTTTTTTTATTTTTTTTATTTTATGAATTGTTTAATTTAAAAATAATTAAATCTCTCCAGATAGGATTCAAAATTCTGTATAGATTAAGGGTTTAGCTCAAGTGGTAGTGAACTTATTTTTATTTTATTTTTTGTGCAATTCATTGGGCTTCTAAATAAGTGCTTATATGAGTATTATCACAAAAACGAAATATTAATGAAAAATAAAAGACAAACATTTTGAGAAAAAATGAAACTTATAATATAGACAGAGTTTAATGACTAATGTTTTTATACTTAAAAATCTTTAGGAACTAATGATTTGTAAGGTAATTAGAGATATCGAGTATATTTTGTATTAATATTAAATAAATACAATTTCTTACACAAATAATAATATTATTGATAAATGGTTGCCGATAAATTACGTAAGGAAAAGGGTACTTGAAGTATTCAAACTCTAAAAATCTTTGCTATATGCGACAAAATATTGCAACTTTGTTGCGAATATATACCAAGCACGCTATGTATAAAGTATAGATGTATAAATAATTGGTGAAAGACTTCAAAAAGATATAAAATGAAAATTAGAAGAATACCAAAAATTATAAGGAAATTATTAAAAATAAAATAAGGCATAAACAGTGTTTTTGGCATACGGAAACGCCGTTTATAGTGGGGGTAGGTCATCTCAAGTCTCAACCCGGTTGTTTCAATATAATCGTGGGTCCCAACTATTTGGATATAAGTTATGCTAAATTCTAACCAAAGAATATTCTAAAAACTCAAAATTAAGACCGTAAATCGAACCAAATAATTCAGACTCGATTTAAAAAAAATGTGAGCGAGATTCGAATTCGTTAATTAATATGATTCAAATATGGGCACAAAAAATAGTTCAAATAAAAATACGAGTAAAATCTGAACAACGTTATACTCGGTTCGTTTAAGAATCAAATTATTCGAATTCTTGATCATGATTCGATACATACTTGATTGATACATATTCGAATAGATACTCGATACATTCTCTTATAATATATGCACAATTTAATAAAATTAGAATAAATAGTTATTATTTTTTAATTTTAATTGTATTTTTTTATTTGTAAAGTGTAATTTAAATATATTTTCTAATTTCTAAGTAAAATAATAAGTTCAATTGGTAATTGTATCTATTATAAAGCTACTTACTATGTAAAGACTGGAATTCGAGCTTGAATTCGAAATTTGCGAGTAGTTTGAATATAATTCGATCCGAGTAATAAATATTCGAGCCGAGCCGAGTCGAATCTGAGAAGAATTTTTCAAATATAATTCGAATCAGAGTCGAATTCGTGTAAAAAATTTACTTTTCGAGTTGAATCCGAGTAACTCTCTGTTCGCATCGGTTTGACTCGTTTACAACCCTATCCAAAATTCTTAAAACTTTCTTGGGTTTAGCCCAATCCTGTTGACCGTAACACTCAGTTACTGACAAGAGAAATGGATAAAAAACTTAGGTTTTTTATCCAATTCTTTTGTTATTAAATATTTTAATGAACGAAAAAAATAGACTAAAGTTTATCTATTTTTTTTGCCAAAATTTTCTGTCTAAAGGACGAATTTGGTAGAAAATTAAATAACATATTGAGATTGGCTCATCATTCAGTAGGTCCGACCAATGGTCACTACGACAAGGTAGTCGGGGATTTCGCTCCCCTATGAGCAAATGACTGTAAAACTCGCTGGTGAGCTGACGGGGGTTACAAGGGGCAGCGTCCCCTGGAAACCAAGTGTAATGTGTATTTGAGTTTGGTGATTTATTAGTAATCTGGTCTTGAGTTTTATTAATGTTATGAGCCTTTGAGCTCATGATATAACAGTTAGGGTTTTCTAGTTACTTATAAATATTATTTAGTGTATGGATCATTGTAAAGTATGAGACACACATATATGAATACATCAAATAAACAGGACTAGCCAAGTCGTTTATCTTTTCTACTCTTTATCTAGTTTTTGCGTGATTGTCTATTATTCGATCTTAAATTTTAACATAACATAAGATCATCTTTTATAATTCATATTATACCCTTTAAATTATATATAATAAAACTAATATAAAGGCAACTTAATATAAATGTGAAACTTAAGTCTTATTTTCTTTTCCTTTATAAACTCATTAACAATATGAAAAAAACACATAAATTTTTTTATTCTTTTCTTTTCCATTTTAAATTAATTTTTTATTTTTTTCTTTTCTTCCCAAACTCAGAAGCAGAATGTAAAAATCTATTGCTTTGTTCTACATCACAAATTTTAGAGGTGAGCAAAAAAAGCTGGAAATCGAGAAAAAACACAAAACCAAACCGCTAAAAACTGTAAGCAATGAAAAATTCAATAAACCAAAATTGAAACAACTGAACCGCGCATTTAGTTACAACAACTATTACTAGTGAAAATCGACCAAATTAACTAAACTGCACCAATATAAATATATATATATATATATAAATATATATATATATAAACATAAGGCTCTTCAACAAAAAACTTGACTTTGTCCTAGGCCAAACAGCTTCGCTAACGCCCTAGTTCGAACAATGAGAGAAATCGTCTTGGTAGTCCAAACCAATTTCTTTCATCTACCTTTTTGAGGCAAATAGTTCGCACACACACACACACACACACACACACATATATATATAAGCATAAGGCTCTTCGACAAAAATTTGACTTTGGCCTAGGCCAAATAGCTTTGTCAATGTCCTAGTTCGAAACAACGAGAGAAATCATCTTAGTAGTCTAAACCAATTTCTTTCATCTATCTTTTTGAGGCAGATAGTTTACAGTGCTCATTCTATAGATAGTATATATATATATATATATATATATATATATATATATATATATATGTAAGACCCCGAATTTTTAATAAAGAGAATTTAATTTTCTTATAATTATTATTCTAAACAGTAAGGTATTAAATTGATAAAATGATAAAGTTACGGGTGAGATGTGCAAATTATATTATAAAAAGGTATGTCGGGAAATATTCGTTCAGTCGGGTGATATTCCTTTTGTCAAAAAATATTCGTTCTGTCGGGAAATATTATATTCGATAAAGTACGACAGCGCCGAATAACCAATCATTGGTGGGCCCTACAACGGAATAACTGTCGGATATATAAAGCGATAGAAATAATTTATTTTTAAAAAATTGGCGGCAGAACTTTTACATTTAACTGTTGAAATACCCGGTAATAAAAAAATAGTAACACGCATTATTCCACAGTAGCACGCGATACTCCACAGTAGCACACGGTATTCCATAATAGCACACTGTATTGCACAGTATTTCATATTATTGGTTCAATAATTGCTAAAGTGACAATAACATAGTATTTTATATTATTGACTTAATAATTGTCACAGTAACAACTGCACAGTATTTCACATTATTAAATCAATAATTGTCATGACACAGTAACTCATATTATTGAAAGGATATTATTAGTTAGCATTATTGGTAATGTCTGAAAATTCTGTCGAGAAAAAAGGTTATTTAATTGTGCGCCATTTATACGGAAGGCCCCCTGTTTTCTGGGAATGATATGGTTGCTAGTATTGCGAGTATATGATATATGTGATATTAATATAATAATACAAAAAATAGATATATTAATAATAATAATTTTTGATAATGGATCTATCATTTTAATAATGGAGTTACTTTTTTAATAATAGATTAATCTTTTTGATAATGGATGATATAGATTAAAGAAAAAATGGATGAATGATATAGATTAAAGAAAAAAAATGGATGAATGATATAGATTAAAGAAAAAATGGATGGATGATATAGATTAAAGTGTGATAATTGATGTGTGGTAGATATTGGTTAAATTTTGTTATAAATAGGGGGTTTAGCATAAAGAAATTCACAACTTCTTTATTTACATTTTCTTTCACTCTCTAAAAATTTCTTATTGTAAGTTTCTCTCCAATTGTAAGTTTCTCTCCAAGTATGCTAGGCTACCTTAAGTATTAGTAAATATCATCTCGAGTACTACATTTGTATTCCAAGTCATTCCAAGTTAAATCTTTTATTGCATTCTTCTTTGAGTTCCCGAGTGGAATTTTCTTATGTACAACAACTTTTTAGAAAAATCGTAGTAAATTCATCATTTATCGGAATTGAGTGATTCCAAGCCTGTTTTCATTAGTTTTTCGTCCTCTACAACTTTGAAGAAGGAAGGAAAGTCATTCAATGTCATCTTCGTGTCTTAAAATACTAAAAACCGTAACCTATCTTGATTTTCGTCACTATTTTCAGCCCTAGTTTTGAAAAGTCATAACTTACTCATATTAACTCCGAATGGAGTGATTCTTGAGTCTATTTTGTGTATCTTTTCGAGAGCTACAATTTTTGTCAACACATAAAGAGATTTTCAAAACTCTAGAAGATCCGAAAGTCAGATTCTTCACTGATGCAAAGACAAACAAGGAGGGAATTGTTCAGCTATTAATTTTGTGTTTCACAATATTGAGGTAAGGGGTGATCATTCTTTGATACTCATAAGTGATATTATTTCCTTTCATACTCGTATGAAATATCATTTCTTTCATACTTGTAAAGGGGTTATCATTCGTTCATACTCGTAAGGGATATTACTTTCTTTCATACTCCTAAATCGAAACTTACTACGGTAAGTATTGCTTTTATAATTCCGGAAATGATTTGAAATTCCTTTGAGGTTTGCGCTTCATTTAGTATTATTTTACTTGAAATTTTTATTTACCTGAACTTTCTTATTAGATTTTAATCGTTATCTTTGAAATATGAATCTTGAACATCATTCTTGAATTTGACTCTACAATTTGGTCATTGTGTTGACAATTTGAACATTATTAGACTCTGGGTAAAATTAAATTACAAATATCTAATGTTTATTCTTTATCTTATTATTTTGATTATTTTGTCAATTCATTATATCATTGTTATAATCATTATGGTAAAATTTCTCTTTGGCCTGAGTGCAAAAAAGAACTGTTGACTGGTATGATTATGACCAAATGCTATAGACTGGTATGATCATGGTCATTGGAGTTACAGTTGATTGTCTTTGGCTTTGGTACAAAGATGAATTGATTAACATGATTATGACTATAAACTATTAATTGACATGATTATGACCCGGAACTGTTGTTTGGTATTTCAGATATAAAAGTTTGATGATGAATTTATAAATAGGAGAAAATTGTGAACATTATTGCCTATCTTAATCTCTCCTAATTGATTTCTATTTCTGCTGCAGTTTTTGATCTAAAACTTGTTGTCTATTATATTTTATCAAGTTTATTACTGTTGAAGACTAATGATATGTTATTCATTAATATCTTAGACATGATATTTTTTACTAGGCTATTTGTGTTCACCCTTTTGCTTCACAATTCTTTTCAGGTTATAAGAGTGTAGCTGGGTCTAAGCGGGGAAAATAGGGGAATTGAGTGATGGTCTGAGTTTGTAGCTGTAGTAATCCTCAGTATATTATATATTAGTGTGTCAATAATTGTATCGAGGACTTAATTTGGGTCTGAATACTGTCATACTATATATGACACAATATTTGTATTAAGAAATATGCGTATTGTTGTGTGTTTACGGTATTTTAACAATTGATTTTTGTGAAAAAAATTGTGTTAGTAGTATGTATTTTGGCGACTCAAAATGAGTTGTGTGAACCCGATTTTGAGAGCGTCACAATATATATATATATATATATATATGTATTACATATACACACATGTATGATAAAACTCTAGTATATGATTACTAACTTAATAATAGAAAGTGCATTTATGAATGAATTAATTGTCTACATGTTGTTAGTTGTTTAGTTGTTTATATGATTTTTCTTCTACTTGTTCATATCATACATATATAACAAACTTGTGGGGAGTATTCATAACTTTTTTTATACCATAATGTTGTTTGTAAGTTCTAATAATTTCATAGATGCATTAGTCGCAATATTAATAGTGGATAATAGTTGTGGTTTGAACTTTTATATAAACTCCTTTTATTATTAACTTGCTTATTTACTTATTTCATTCTTTGAATAACATATTAATCTGAAAAAAACGGTGACCGCAAAATATTAATCAAAATTATTAGTAATCGAACGGTTTGATTAATCGCAATTACGGTTACTTTTATAATATTAACCGCACTATACAGTTTAGTTACGGTTATACCTTATAACTGTACTATTCACACACCTAATAAATTTTATAGGTGGGATGGAATAATTTAGTTTATGAAATTTTTTTGAACACATTTAGGTAATGAAATTGACACCCCACATTTCATTAAAAAGGTTAAACTATCATATTCCTTTAGTATCCTATTTTCCGTTGCCTTTCTCAATAAAATAACCGAGTGTCTCACGCAATCATTCTTTTTTTTTTTTTTTTTATAGTGTTTTTTCAAACTACTAAGAAAATAAGATAATTGTATAATAATAAGATAAGGCTTTGCGAGACAGAAGTTTTGGATTAGTTAGAGTAAATATTTTTCAGTGTTGACATCTACCCCTTTTATAGCTTTTAGTGCGTTTTGTCGTCTTCTGAATGATTTTTTTATCCATTTGAATTTGAACGTTGACACTTGTCAGGTGTAGGTCATACAATACCATTAGACCCCGAAGATCTCTCCATCTTCAAAATTGAGCTCACGGATTGCAAGAGGTGGTAAGCAAGATGATGATGGACCAATTCCTTGCATACAAATTTTAGTGGAATAGGACCCTTGTTCTCTCATTCTCTATCTAGTCTCATTCAAAGGTGGATGCACCCTAGTACTTTTTTTTATTATTTATTTGTATTTAATTTATTTTGTTTAGTTGAATGCTTGAATCTATTATTTCATGCGTTATTTTTTTTTAATTTATATATAATTATAATTACATCATGTGATATTTTATTTTTTTAATTATTTAATCATATATATATATATCAATTAATTGGTTGAATTTCTTGAGAACTGTTGTATACATTATTTACATTAGCATCAAGTAGCACACGCATTGTGTGTGTAGATAATGTGGTCTGAAAATAAAAATTTCATAATATTTGAAGGATAGAAAGATGTATTAAGTTTTAAATTAAAAAATTTAAACTAGTAATATATAACTAAACTTGTAAGGACAAAAATAGAATTTTTTTTATTGTGATCCAATTACACCAGATGTCATTTAGCTTAGCTTTATTAATAGAGATGTCATTTAGTTGATTGAGGATGTTTGTATAAATATTCTTTGTAATTTTTCATTGAATTGAGGACTTTTTTTAATAATTTATTTTAATTTTTGTGAATGATAATTTGATTGTGATGTTTATGCATTTATTTTTAGTTTTCCCCCTTTCATTTTTCGGTTAAATTCTTATTTTTTTAATTTTAAGAATTAAAGTTATCCCCATGTGACAAAAGTAATAGAATGAAAAAAAGTCTCCAAAGTATTGTTTGAAATTAACTTTGTTTGTTTTATCAAATACTATTCTAGTATTCTTTCCGTTCCAAAATTAGAAATACACTATTAAAACAATGACTTTTAATTTTTTTTTTCAAACCATTCTCTAACATTTGATGAAAATATAATACTGATAACACGATAATATTCAATCTACTTAAAAGATGAATAATGGGATAACAAAATTTCATATCACTCTATAATCTAAATATTTTTAATTTAAAAAATAATAAAAAAGTATATTTTATTATTTTAAAACAAGGAAATGCACAAAAATATCTCAAAAGAGGATGAGGAAAACTAAATTTGGAAGGATGGTATAAAACACCCCAAAATGGGCTCACTTTCGCACATCACAATAAATAAGACAAAATAAGTTCCACTTGGAAATAGCCAAAAAATTGGGTGAGAAAAATGAAAATAGTACAAGTGCCCAAACTTTATCTCAAATTGTTTCCTTCAATATTCCACTCATATACAGCGGACCGCAAATTCCCCCAAGTCACCCTTTGGAGTTTCGAACTTCCATTCCCAGTTTTTTAGAGAGAGAAAATGTGAAGACTCAGAAAACAGTTAGGGACACCAATTTGTTTACCTTTTTCTGGGACCGTGAAATCCTTGTGCCTCAAAAACTTCAAGTGGGTCATCTTTTTCTCTCTCTCTCTACTCCCACTTGTTGGTCTTTGCAGTGTGTGCCTCCCCTCTTTTCTTTTCCAACTCCTTCCCCAAATGACCAAGCTTTTCCCTTTTTTTATTGTTAAAATTAATAACAGTAATGTTCTTTCTTCCCTATCTCCATACAAACATCAATTTTCTCTCTCTTCGGTTCATTCTTCTAACTTTGTCTTGATTTATTGTAGTTATCAATTTGCTTACCCATCAAGGTAATACAAATAAAAAAGACCAATCTTTTGTTGTTGTTGTTATTGTATTTAGAGTTTGCCCTGTATATGTTGTATTTTTATCTGTTTGAATTTTATTGTTTTTGTATTAACTTAAAGGTTGGATCTCTCTTGTATGAGAGGGGTTTAATTTGAATTTGGGCATCTGGGTATTGTTATTTTTTGCTATCTTTAGTGGGTTTTAGTTGAAATGCTTGTTTTGGTTCTTGGATTTGATGGGTTTATTTGAGGTTTCTTGCTGTTGACCTAAACTGCCTTTCTGGGTTGGCTTGAAATTTTGCACTTGTTGTGGTTTTGTCACCGAGAGATCTCATGCTTGGTCCAAGACAATGGAGAGTTTTATGGCCAGATTTTTTCTTCGCTAGCATTGACTTGTATAGCTTAGCACAAATAATATGAAGAACCTTCTAAAGAAACTTCATATCATGTCCAATCAGTCTGAAGATTTAGAGGGCTCTCCTACTTCATCAAAGAGCAATAGGTTGAGTGATGTTTCCTCACCTGAGAGGTTTTCGCAGTCTCAGTCCCATCATAATTCGGAGCACAAACCCTTTTCAGCTATTTCAGGTTGGTTGAATTCGGTTACAAATAGGCGTAGTCCTAGTCCTAGTCCACCATCATCTTCAAATGTGCCTAGAGGAGAGATAATTGAACAGCCTGATTCCGTGAGCAGTAGTGCTTTGAATACAGTGAGGCGTGATTCGGAGTCTATTAACCCGAGGGATCCTGATGTAGAAGAGGAGTATCAAATACAATTGGCTTTGGAGTTGAGTGCACGGGAGGATCCCGAAGCAGTCCAAATTGAAGCAGTTAAACAGATTAGTTTGGGTTCTTGTCCTCCAGAGAATACTCCAGCAGAAGTTGTTGCATTTCGATATTGGGTACGTATGCTTCTCATTTTCTGGGTAATTAAGTATCATCTTTTTAACTTGGTACAAATTGGTTTACTGCTTGTTATCTTATGTTGTTATAAAAATTGGTCATCTTCTGATATATGACTTGTTGAGTGCTCATTGCTCTGAATGTAAATTGTTGTGTTTTAAATTCAAAATTTTCTATTGTAAGAAGCACTGATATGGTCGTGTTGCTGTATACCAAATACCGAAGGAGCAACCTCATTTCCTTCTTTTCATGGATGCTTATTAAATACATGAAGGAACTTGAGTACGAATTCCTTTTAAACCTCCACATCTCTCACAGAACTTCAAGGTCCATGATTGACAGCCTTTTCTTAATACAGCTCTCCTTCAGTTTGTAATGCTTGAGCTACGCTCTAGATTCTAGTATTCTTTTGGTGTTAGCATATAAAAATAAACAACATTCAAGAGTTATTGATAAAGTAAAGAGGATCATATGAGTGAGTCTCCCCAAGGTGTTTACCTGTACATAGAAAAAAGAAAAAGAAAAAGGAAAAGGTGATCTTTTTATTGTAATTTGTAAGTGAGAAGATTTCATGTAATGCAGGAGTACGCGGCCTTCTATCCATATTATCCAGCAAAAAGGAACAAGAAATAGATTACGAACTCCACCAATCATACACATTTAAGGTGATTAGTTATTTATCATGGGCTGCAAAGGAGATAGCAAATGAAGGTTGGCTACTAATGGAAAAGATCATGATTTTAGGCAGTCATTTGACATGTAGAGTATGGGTTTGCTACAATATCCGTCAAAAACTACTTATAACTGCAGAGTTTCTTATACGTAGTGCTTTTGAATTTTTAGTTTCTCCATAAGAAAATAAACATCTGACTTGAATTTTTAGTCTCTCCATAAGAACATAAACATCTGACCCACCGATCTATCTTCCTCCACACCATGCCATTCGTACAACAGTGTTATAGTGTTTTTGAGAACTCAAATTTTTGTTGTTCATGTAAATATATAAGATTTGTTTCTTCACAAAGATATTGCCTTGTTGGTGGTGGAGCCTCGTGCCCAAGTGCAGCTGCCACACACAAATCCTTTACGTGACATTTAATAAAAGCTCTTATTTACATTACTTATTTATCGGTGGACCTTGATGACTACTCTAGCTTACAATGAGACTCAAACCAGAGTTTTATCCTTAGCAACCACTTAACTACCCATGGCTTAGGCAACTTCCCCACGAGTTCCAATCATTAGCAATTGATCAGTGATTGTTTATGCTTGCTAAGTGAAACAAAGAAAACAGATGCAGTAAACTAGACCAACTATTCCTACTTTTAACAACACAATTGGTCTACTCTGGCTCCATGTGTAAAAAAGAAGGTTAGTAAGAAGTCAAACAAGATTCATGCTAAGAAAAGCTGAGTGAAGATAGAGCAGCCAGGGAAAAGATTTCTGAAGCTTGAGATGGATGAATTTTTTCCTTTATGTTATGGGAGTGGATAACTAGAACCTTATCAAACCTCAAGGGGTTGATGGCATGCTTGAGAATCTCAGGGTAGGTTAGTTTAATTAATCCTTTTGCATAATTATCATTTTAACATAGCCAAATGAAGAATATACTTATCTCAAGGTAACTTTACATCCCATAAAATTTTAAGAATGTAACAGATGCTTATGTCAAGCACCCATCCTCGGGAGGCATGAGTAAGGGGATTGGGGAAGGGAAGATGGCTTTAGAAGCAATCCTTGTGACTTTAAGTAAATTTATCCAAAACACTCCAATTCAAACAAAAACATAAGAAAATTTAATGTTTACTTAGGACACGTACATTTAATGGTTTAGATATATAAAACAAAAGCATCTTGCTTTAAACATGTATTTCATATATAAATTCACAAAAATATGTTCATAGATTTACGTTACACTTAGCACATATATTGTCAAGTCATCTCATACTTCTTCTCTTTCCTTCTTTTTTCAAAGGAGTTCTGAAAAAGGTATATGGGGGTGAGCTTCACAAGCCCAGTAAAGAATACTAATACAACCTTAAATTAATGTATAATGCAATCATAAGAAAACTCATGCAAATGAAGCTTCAGTGCAATATGCTTTCCTTACCCTTTATTCTTTCTTTCTCATAATCTTCTAACAAGTACGTGTCGTATCTTTTGTTATGTTTCAACAAAACCAATATCCTAATTTTGGCTAGGAACCAACCATTCTCACGGGGATTTGACTGGGATTTGTCTCGGAGTCATCCACAAGGGAATCCATATCCTAATTCAAGTCTAGGAACCAACCTTTTCCATTCCAACTTTTGCAACACAATAAAACTTCAATTCAAAATCACTTTGTTACTACTCTCACCTTCGAATTTATAAATGAATGCATGATGTGATCAAACACAACATTCACATATTTATATAAATTTCTCAGCCTTGCATCACATTCTATAAGACGAATACTAAAAATTCTATAAACATAATCATCTAGTAAAGAGTGTTTCACAAATATTCCAGCTTACTATAGTTCGATAGAATTGTTATAACTGTTTCTTTATTAAGTTTTTGGAGTCAATTCCACTTCTAATAGAAACTACATTTTCAGGGCTACATTTTAGTGTCAAGAATCACCAAATTATGTTATATAGCGAGCGAGCTACAACTCTTCAAAGTTAGCCTACATGTGTTGAAAAATCAGTGTGCTAAATGTTATAAGCTGTACTTTTGTATGAATTTAGTAAAATACTTAGATACTTCCAATTAAGCTGATTTTTGGTAGGGACAAACTAGACTTATCTATGTTAGCATATAAAAGTTTCATGGAAAGAATCTTGGAACATACCATAAAAACCAGGACTGGTTAAAACTTTAGCTTTATATACATCCTTTGTAATCCTTTCTTTTACTAACATGACACATCTACTTTACCAAATCATTAGAGTAAACTCTAATAAACTCATAATCATGAACAACTTAAACTTGAACATCATATTCAGATCGGAACATTTAAGATTCATATTAGAACATAAAAAAATAATCAAATAGTATTAAAGAAAGTTAGCTCATCATTTGATAATTGAACAAAACACCAAAACAATTAAATAGACCAATTCAAAAGATGTATTAGAGTCCCTTACCTTTTATATGTGAAGTACATAGGCTAGGAACCCTTATTAGAGATTTCCTTTAGCTTTCTCTTTGTTTCTCCCTTCGTTTATTCTTCTTTTCCTTTCCACTTGCTTGTGTAGAGACAAGCTCCTCTAGCTTGTATTATCTGGCCTCTCTCTTGTTACTCAAGTCATGTAGGTGCTAGGTGTCATTTAATGAGCTAGGTGTTATATTTCCAAGTGCATAGTCATCACTTCTTAATTTAGATTCACACTAATAATTCTAATTTGCTTAACTAATCTTTCACTAATCATTAAATTTTGATTAGGTAGACTCTAAACATGAGTTATCTTAATTAATCAAGATTAGTACTAATTAATCATGCTTAAGTTGATCAAACCAAATATGACCTTTTAGCAGTCAAGGGAAAGAACTTTTGACTATAACTTATAAGTTATAACCAAAATAACCAAGGCAAGTTATATAGTTACATTATTCATTAGAAATTAGAGTTCTCACAGCTTATCTTTGTTTTCAGTATTTTCCTGTCATATGTTTATTATTCCTAACCTATCTCATGCCATAGATTTTATTCATGCTTCACAGAATTACAATGCTCTTAGCTATGATGATAAGATTGTCGACGGTTTTTATGATCTATATGGCATCTTGATGGAGTCCACTTCATCAAAGATGCCTTCCCTTGTTGATCTTCAAGGAACACCAGTGTCAGATAACATCACCTGGGAAGCGGTTCTTGTTAATAAGGCTACCGACTCTAAGTTGTTACGTCTCGAACAGAAGGCCTTGGAGATGGCTGTCAAGTCGAAGTCAGAATCTCTAAATGATGTAGGTAATGATTTGGTACAGAAGCTTGCTGCTTTGGTTTCTGATCACATGGGGGGCCCAGTTGGGGATCCTGACAACATGTTGATGGCATGGAGAAGTCATAGTTCTAATTTGAAGGCAACTCTTAGGAGCATGGTTTTACCTCTTGGTTCTTTGACAGTTGGGTTGGCGCGCCATCGTGCACTGTTGTTCAAGGTATTTTCAGCATTTTCAAGTTTTTAAAGTAGAGTAAACCTAATGTAGAATAGAGGTTTATACTAGCATTTGTTTCTGTTTTGAGGGGCATGATGCTTGACCATGGTGCTATTGATTGGCATTTTTTTTGATAAGTTGCTATTGATTGAAAAACTTATACTCATATTTTTTAGGGGTTAATTATCATCTTAATTTGCTATGGTGATTCACTTCTAGTTGGTTTTGACTTTTACTGTGTGAAAAGATTCATCCATATGCATGTGAGATCCTCTTGCACCCTGACTCTTTCCCAGAACTTTAACGAGAAACCTTCTAAATTCCAATTGAGTTTAAAATCTCCGCTCCTTTTCCTTAAAATAATGTAAAATTCTGGTGTCCTACTAATTGTTTAAGAATCTGACTAGTTAGCTGTTCCTTCAGCTCTATGCATACTCTTTTCCACTGCACCAACTACACAGTGATAATTGTGCTATTTATTGCACATTTCAAAGTACTCGCTATATTCTTTGAAGCATTGACCAAGAATTGGTGCCAATAGATATACAGACTATTGATTGTGCTTATTGTTAGTCTTTGCCTTTATGTATTGTTGCAGTCCATAAAAGATTCGTGGGAAAGTAAATTCATGAAAGAGGATAATTTTTAAAATTGGATTTATCTCAAGGTGGAGCCTACATGGAGTCATTTGATACTTTAATTAATTTATTTATTTATTAGAGTGTTGTTTTTGTCTCTATTTCTAAATGATGGTACAAAATATTGGCTTTCCTCATTCCGAACTCCGAAGTTTGTACATCTTGAATAGTTGCTGGAAACTGCTGATGTTTCACTCGTTTCACTCTTGCTACTGATGTTTCACTCTTCTTATTCTCCTCTAATCAATCCAAAGTTCCTTCGGATAGACCGTGAGTCCGTGACAGATACTTTAAAGTGTAAGCTATATGGTATCTAGCCTTGCCTCCCATCACTTACTAGACCACCCTTTTCTTTTTGATCGGCTGTGTATGACCGTCATCATGTCGTGGCTTTCCAGAGATTTCTTTTGTAAACACAGTTTTAGGAAGATTTTTTGTAATTTACCACATTGTAAATGGGAAGATAATTTATTTTTGTGGTGAGAGAAAATATATCTTATCTTCATCCAACTGTGTGGTATTGATACTTAATATGTTTGGTGAAGGTTCAATCAAATTTGTGGGTTTAATTTCGCTGTTATGGCATGTCTGGTAGACTTTGTAGTACGTATTTTCTGTTCTCTAGAATCTTCCGTATGTTGGGGACTGGGGTGAACTTCCTTAGTCCCCATGATCCTATAATTCTTATAACTTGAAGCTGTTTGACAGGTCATGTTGTGGGACATGGAATTCTTAATGATGCATTTCCTTAATAAGTATAATTTTAATCTCTCTTAATGCTGAAAAGCATTTTCATACATTTTACATGAGCCTTATTACATTTATTTACATAGTTTTTTCATTTTGTGCTTCTTGTTTTAAGGTGTCAGTTTGAAATGTGAGCTATAACTTGAAACGGCCTAATTTGAATGGTTTTATAGGTCTTGGCTGATAGTGTTGGCATCCCTTGCCGGTTGGTGAAAGGACAGCAATATACTGGTTCTGATGATGTGGCAATGAACTTCGTAAGGATTCATGATTCAAGGTTATTACTGTTTATTTTTTATGTTTTCTTATATATTCTCCATGCACAATCTTTTATTTATATATTATATCATATATTATGAGCTTCTATAATAGCTGTGGCTTGCTGCTTATAAATTGCTTACTCCTCCGGTTCCACAAAAAGAGCCTCGTTTGTAAAATTTGCAAACTTGAATGATATATTTTTTTCCCACGTTTATCCTTGCATACAATGAGTGTTTAGTTTATTAGTGATGGCGTGATAGTGAAAATGTGATTTTAAACTCAAGGACATTGCGTCATTTTGTACTATCATCTACAAAAAAGAACTCTTTTTGTGGATTTTTTCTTTCTTTTTGTAAATGAGACTCTTTTTGTGGAACAGAGGAAGTATATTAATAGAACAATGTCAAGAATTTAATAAAGATTCCTGGAACGATGAAGTGTCGAATAAATAGCACTCTCAAGTCTCAACTGAGGGATCACTATTTTTTTTACTGATAAGTACAACTGAGGAGGATTATTAAGCATTATTGATTGAAGATTATCAAAAGTAATTTTAATATCTACTTATAATTTTCGTAGTTGGTTTTTTGTAACCACCAACACACTCAGCTTAAAGATACAAGTGTTGAAGATAAATGAAATATTGTTTAGTGGAAGTCTTTATTCTTTTCAAGAGGGTTTTACTTCTTGTAGTTGCTAATTTGTGGGAGAGTTTTCTTGAGTGATCTCACTGTTTGTATTTCTGTATTCTTAAGTACGTTATTCCATAATTTGAATGTTTTTTTTTTATAAATATTTTTTTTAATTTCCTAAAACAATGGCTGATGTGGATCCAGGGAATACATTGTTGATTTAATGGCGGACCCTGGTACACTTATTCCATCAGACATTGCAGGATCACATATAGACTATGAAAAGTCTTTCTTCCCAACTCGCCCTTTGGCTGTAGACTCCTCTCGTATGGCTACATCTAGTAGTGGGGTTACTATTTCGTATGAAGAGCAGTCAGAGTGGCAGACACCGGAGAATAGATCCAGGTCTAGTTATCTCAATGCTGCAGGAAACCAATCTGATGAAAGAAGTGAACTTGTGCCTTCCGCAGATTTATTACTACATAATAAGGCTGAGGAAGAGTCCAAGAAGTCATCAGCTAGAAGTCACAGAAATGTAGGGAAGGAGGCGGCTTGGGAAATTCCTCGCAGACCTAATCATTCTCACACGCATGCAAGATCTCCTTCCTGGACTGAAGGTGTTAGCTCCCCAGCCGCACGTAAAATGAAGGTGAAGGATGTTTCACAATACATGATTGATGCTGCCAAAGAAAATCCGCAGTTAGCTCAGAAACTTCATGATGTGTTACTTGAAAGTGGTGTTGTTGCTCCTCCAGATCTGTTTACTGAAATATATCAGGAGCAGGTGAATATAACAACAGTTGAGCATAAGTCCCCAGCTGAAGATGATGAAAGAAATAGAAAGAGAGATGACACATTGAAAACCAAGGGTCAAGGTGATCTTAATCGACCTCTCTTTTTGCCTCCTCTGCCTTATCATGGTGCACATTCTAGAGGAGGTCATTATGGACAAGCAGAGGATCAATCAGTTTCCAAAGAAGTAGTAGGGGAGCAGGTTTCCTCACAGTCTGACGTAGCTCCAGCAAAATACGTGAGAAACGTTCCTGTTGCAGCAGCAGCAGCGGCGGCAGCAGCTGTTGTGGCTTCTTCAATGGTAGTTGCTGCGGCAAGGACAACTACTGATTCAAATCTTGAACTTCCTGTAGCTGCAGCCGCCACTGCTACAGCTGCAGCTGTGGTGGCAACAACTGCAGCTGTTGGCAAGCAGTATGAGAACTTGGATGCTCATTCACCAAGTGCTGCTCCTGCCTTCGTCAACCCATTGGGTCATGAAAGAAGTGATGGAGACGCAGATTCTGCTGTTTATGAGCCACAGGTTAGCGGTGACCAAGCGCCTGATGCTGCACCGGGAAATCACGAAGGTGAGAGAATATCAGATAGGTCTACAGGTAATGATAGCACCAAATCTGACTCCTCTCTTGATGAAGTATCGGATTGTGAGATTCCCTGGGAGGATATCACCTTGGGTGAGCGTATCGGACTAGGTATTAACCTGCACATACGTTTTTTTGTTCATAAACTCTATGCTGTTACATCTGTTTCTGTGTAGTTTCATTTGTTTGGTATGTTTTGTTGTTTTAGGATCATATGGGGAGGTTTATCGTGGAGACTGGCATGGAACTGTAAGTTTGTAAATCTCTTTTTCTTACAAATGGTATAATCTGAAATTTATTTATGATTTATTGTTTACTTCCTATTTCTTAACTTTCTGATTATTTTTTAAAAACATTTTGTTGTTGATAGGGTCTGTTTGAAAATCAAAGCGTAAGATTTATTTTTTGTCAGTTTGTTAAATTTGGCTCAAATATAGGGATTGGAACCAGCGACCTTGAGGTTATTACTCAAGGCCTAAGCCATTTCTCCCACCCCTTGAAATCATGACGCAAACGATATTTTAACATTAATTAGCTTATATCATAGGTTTTGCAGACTAGAAAAAAATAGATTCGTTGTATAGCATTGATTTAACTTTTACTTTGCTTGATGCAATTTCATGGAAGGTCAACAATTGTTTTGTTACGTTGAACTTTGTCTACATAATTGACACCTGAACTCTTGTTGCTAATTTGGAGCATAACATACATTATATGGAAGCAATTCCCCAATCTTTGTACAGTCGGTGTTTAGATAGTTTCTTTTCTTTTAAAGATATTGATTTGGCCCAATTATCAAATTAATAATAATAATTTTTTTGGTGTTGCTACCAATATTTTTTCCCGCATCACTGTTACTTTTATTATCTTGCCTTTCTGCCATATTAGGACCTTACTTGTACTTGGGAAACAAAATAACAAATAAAAAAAATAAAAAAAACTAAAACGAAGATGACCTACTATTTTTGATTTTCAGGAAGTTGCTGTCAAGAAGTTCCTAGACCAAGAAATAACTGGTGAATCCCTCGAAGAATTCAAAAGTGAGGTAGAATCTCGCTCATCTCTGACATACTTCTCTAAAAGGTCTCTTGCAGAAAGCATAAATAGATTTATAGACTAAATCTGGCAACACAGACTTAATCAGGGATTTCTTCACCATTATGCTATTGCTATTTATATTGAAATGCTTCTAATAATTCTATATTAGTTCTCACCTGCAAATCAGAGATCCCTAAAAACACAAATCTTTAGGCACAAACAATATTACAAAATTTATGTGGTCCTTGACCCTTGTTTGGCTGAACAATAACAACATGATTCAGAGGCATAGGCCTTACAAGTATTTATCTACAGATGTGTGTTATGTATATGCCGGATCAAATTTTAATCTCTTTATTCACTATCCGATGGCGGTTGTAGTGTTGTTTGTATAGCGCTTTGGGTGAATGTCGGATTTGTCCCCTCCTATGTAGATTTAGTGTTTTTGACGATTTGAATAATTAGAGGATTCTTTGGAGATGTGCTTATTTTGCCAATTTGTGGGGAGTTCAGATTGAGAGGAATGTTAATGATTTTTTTTTTGTGTGGACGGGCAATGCATATATTTTCTTTGGGATAATGTGTTTTTCTTTGCTTCTCTTTGGGCTCATGCATTGGGATTTTTTGAGAAATTTCTTTGTCAGATCTTCATTGAGATTAGCAGATGGTGCTTCATTAATGCCATGTTGTTTTTTAACTTATTTTCTTGGATTTCTTTTGGGGGGGACTTTTTGTCCTCCACACATTGTAATATCTTATCTATTCATCAATTAACTGTTCTTCTTTTATCTTAAAAACAATATTACGCATGCCTGAGGAAACAAATTGAAATATATATAGATGAATAAAAGAGTTGCTATCATGCATATGCTATATATTCTAGATATTTGCATAATCTATCTTGAATGTGGTCAAGCCGCTAAGATGTAATTTTTTGTAACTTATCAAAAAAAAAGGGATAAACAAAGAAAGATGTAGTTCTGTATATAATATGTTGCATACAAATTTTCCTAAAAAAAGAAGTAAATAATAGAAAATTTATACTGCTGGATACCTGCATAACTTGGTAAGTGTTGTAATATGTACTTGTTAGTTGTTACTATAGATTAGGTCATCAATTGTGCTATTAAAAAACATTGAGTTTCATTCTGAAAGATTCTTGAGGTAAAAAATCTGTTATAATGTAAGATTCAGGCATTCCATGTACCATGCTTCATCCCCATAATTGTGAACACTGGTTGAATGTACAACCATATCTATTATCTAGCATACGTATACCAGGGGATCAGATGAACGTGAAACATGATCTTTGTCATTTTTCCTTTAGTTTTCTTGCATATAAGAACAGGACGGCAGAGAAACAATTCTGTTTCTTCATAATATGGTGGACACTGGCGTCATAGTTTTCAGTCAAATGTGTTTCTAAGGAAATATGGCACCAATTACAATAGTTTCACACCCCCATTTTTCCACTCTTCAACATGTTTTAGTACCTTGATGTAGCCGATGCACATCTTGTGGATTTATCTGGTGATACTACTTTAGAGATTATAAATTGGAAAATTCATGGTTTTTGTTTGGCTTGCAAGGTCCGGATAATGAAAAGAGTTAGACATCCCAATGTTGTTCTCTTCATGGGGGCTGTTACTCGTGCTCCAAATCTTTCTATTGTTACCGAATTTCTTCCTAGGTATGTCAAAGTACATGTTCTTATCCATATCATGTTAACTTCTCCAATGCAAATATTTAAAATTTGCTGAATCATATTTTGTACCTCAAACTATGGATGTAAATATGTAATCCAATTTCCAATTTGTTGATGACATAACTGTCAAAGGATTCCTTATTACTTTTGAGTTTTGAAACTTTTTGGTTAGACTATTCGAGTTTTGTTTAATTCTTATTTATTTATTTCTTTTCTGTGAAAGTTTGAAGCATTGATTTTGTTGTGCAGAGGTAGTTTGTATAGACTAATTCACCGGCCCAACAATCAATTAGATGTACGGAGGCGTTTGAGAATGGCCCTTGATGCTGTATGCTCTCAGTTTTTCCTAATTTAATTTTAATATACTTTTGCACCATTTGGTTTACTGGTGAATTAACTGCTATCATATGGCATCATATTAAATTATACTTTCAGGCTAGGGGGATGAATTATTTGCACAATTGTACACCAGTAATAGTTCATCGTGATTTGAAATCTCCTAATCTTCTTGTTGATAAGAATTGGGTTGTGAAGGTGACATTCTTATCATCGCAAAACTACGAGTGTTGAATGGTGTATAATTTTATTTCCAAACACAATCCCTTATAATCAGCATGTTTTACCTGTCACTAGGTATGCGATTTTGGATTATCAAAAATGAAGCATAGCACATTTCTTTCTTCAAGGTCAACTGCAGGAACGGTAAGCTGTATTTTCCAATTTTTATAGCTTTCTTCATACTGCTGCAACCGTCATGCAAGTCTTTTTCCCCTTGATTTTCTTATATTATTTACATCTTATTTTTTTTCCTTTTTATTATATTGCTTGTTCGTGTTAAGTTCAAAGGTTAAGTTGAATTAAAATACTGGCATCTATCATAACGTATCACAGTATCCCCAGAGCATGCGGAAGTAATCAAAATTAAAAAGATTAAAAATAATAAAGTTGAAGTATCTGGTACGTATCCAGAAGTGTCAGTGGAGTGTCGGTGGAACGACACATATCCAACTCGGATACGTTGACCTTTGAGAAGTGTCCGTGCTTCATAGTCATTTAGCAAAAGACAAAATATAACATTACCCGTGATTACTGTTTTCAAGCCAAAATTTTCTCCTAATTCTCTTTTTGAACTATATATATATATATATATACATATATATATATATATATATATGACCATATGTACATATATAATATGTACATATATAATCTTAACACATTAATTTAGGGAATTAGTTTCGGAAAGAGAATGTTACTGGGATGTGTGTGTGGTTGTGGATGTGTGATAGAATGACAGACAAAGATGGAGAAGTTGGACATTGTGATAGGAAATTGACTCGATTTAATACCTATCTAGCTCATTAACTTATACATGGGGATAAAATTTATGAACCTTATCGCAAGTCACTTTATTCTTGTGACATTCAAAATTCTGAAATCTATTTCTGCAAAGGACTCAACTGTAACGACAAGTGATTTTAAAGAATTCAAATTGACCATATTTGAACTAAATGAACTCGAGTGAAATCAACCCTAGACTACAGGGTTTAATAAGTATTATCAAAACTACATATTGTCATTGATGCTTCCCTTAACACTTAATTAGTCTAGGTTTAATAAGTATTATCGAAACTACATAACGTCATTGATGCTTCCTTTAACACCTCTGATTGTTGTAATTATCCTATGGTATGTTTCTCTAGGCCGAGTTGATGCTTCCCTTAACACTTAACTAGTCTAGGTTTAATAAGTATTATCGAAACTACATATCGTCATTGATGCTTCCTTTAACACCTCTGATTGTTGTAATTATCCTATGGTATGTTTCTCTAGGCCGAGTGGATGGCTCCAGAGGTGCTAAGAAATGAACCATCAGATGAGAAGTAAGTTCTTTTTCTTTCTATCATTTTAAAATAAATTCAATAAAGTAATAGTAACTGCATATAAAAGCACATGTCATTATGCTACTGGTGCTGTAACAAGTTTTGTCAAATCATAGCATAATAAAGCCCAATGCGCTCTCTTAATAATATCTTTTTGGGTCATCTTAGCCCACCACAGACTCACCCAAAAGGTCACGACTGAAGGTATTAATGATAGCAGCTTGAGTCCTTATATACACATCCAAATATCCCACATGTTATACTGTGGGACTGGGGTGTTACAGGTGCTGGATTTATTCATTTTATTTTGTAGACTGTAGTTCATTGACTTGAAATTTTAACCAATGCGATGCCAGGTGTGATGTTTTTAGCTATGGCGTAATATTATGGGAGCTTTGTACTTTGCAACAACCATGGGGAGGAATGAACCCTATGCAAGTTGTTGGGGCCGTTGGATTTCAGCATCGTCGTCTTGACATTCCAGATGATATAGATCCTATTATTGCAGATATCATCAGCAAATGCTGGCAAACGTAAGTATATATTGAACTTCTTGCTTCCTTCACTCAGCTTTTCCTTCACTCAACTTAAGATGCTTAGTGAGTTGGTGTTGCTAGTAGCAGAACAAATGCAGTTATTTAGATTCTTTAAGCACTCTCCTTATTGGTGATTTCATCACTACATACAGTATAAATATATCTTTTGTATTAGGACAGTAGTTTCGGTTCTACCAGTTAGACATTTTGTTGGCCCAAAATCATATTATATGTTTTGTCTGTTGCAGGGAGAGGAGAGGATTTCAGGAAATCCTCCATATAGTGCGACTAATGTATGGTGATCTAAACACCAAAGATTGCATACTTTTTTTTTTTTTTTACTCCTGAAATTGAAATGCATGTGTATGTAGTGTGTGTGTTAGTGTGTGTGTATATATGTATGTATACATATGTATATGTTGATCAGTATCATCAAGATTTTATGACAATGTCAATCTGTTGAAATTAGTATGGGATGCATGACAGGAAAGGAAAAAAATTGATAATCCCAACTTATCAGAATCAGATTCATATATCAATGTGTCATCAACATACTAGCTGCGATGAAATCTGACAATTCTGGCAAGATTAAATATATGTGGAACTTTGATTCCGTGATAAGAACATGGGAGTCGAGTGAGAAAGACGAGATATATGCCCAAGGAAACTTTGGGATTTTCTTTTTCTTTTTCTTGGTGCATTATGTTCTTCTTTTGATCTCCCTCATGAATAAGATTACATCATTTTTGTCAGCTATGCATGTTTGAAAACTCAATTAGGATTCCATTAATGCCTATTCGAGTAACAATCCATTTAATGATGCAAATTTGCAATTTGGAAATTCATTCCTTTTTTTTTAAAATTTAATTTTAATACATTGTCAGTTATCTATCATACACATCATTAATGAAGTACGTCTGCTAAACAAAACTGCCCTCGTTTGAATGATGTGTCATGATCATGCCATTATCTGAATAACATGTATATGATGTCAGTATATCAAAATTTTAATCTATTTTTTATTTGTTGAATCAATTCAAGTTACAGAGTAAAGTAGTAATTCTACATGGACTAATGATTGATAGAATTGAATCATTTTGTTCGATTAATAATAATGTAGTGATCCAAGATTGCGGCCTTCATTTGCTGAAATTATGGCTGCCCTAAAGCCACTTCAAAAGCCCATCACCAGTTCACAAGTGCCTAGACCGCCTGTATCAGCCAGCAGCGGGCAGGAAAAAGGTCAGCCACCACGAACCCTAGAAGAACCACCAAGTCGGAGGGGCCACTGACAAACGCAAACTGGATCACGACCCATTGGAATGCCTTGCAATAGAGGCAAGCATGGGATTTCCAGGCACTAATGTAAGAAAAACAGATTCGCTTGAAGATCGTTCGAGGTTTAACATATACTTCAGATTTGACTTGTTTGTGATTCTTTCTGCCATTCTTTCCTTTCCATATTCTTGCCTTGGTTGTGCCACGATCCTCAACAATGTGTAATTGTCTTGTAAAACTTGTTTAATATAATCAGGGTTTGAAATTTTTTGATTTATATTTTGTTTCAAGTTGCTTTTATATGGATCCGGTTATGGTGAAGTTATCACAAACTTCACCATAGTCAGTGTTATAACTTTTTATTGCACTTAATAAGTTCTATAACTTTTGATTGCATTGGTAAATGCAACATTTGTTATAATCGACGCAATAAAAAAACTATAGCAACTGACTTTGGTGAAATTTGTAACAACTTCACCATAACCGGATCGAAGCAAGAACCAATTTTACTTGTTCATTATAGTGACTAAATAGCTCCTCGCTATCCGTTAATATAACACGGGAAGTTTAACTGAAATTCCTAGTATGATTTAATTCTACATACACACACACACACACATATAGTCCCTTTTTCCAACGAACCCAAAAAAACGAATCGGCTATAGCGACGGTTTTGTCCGTCGCTATAGCATAGAAAATTCTTTGGAGAAAGTTTTTGTATATATATATATATATATATATATATATATATATATATATATATATATATATAACTCTGGAAATGAAGACTTCTTTGTACCATCTAAAATCACTTAAAGTGGGACATGAGAGATTACTGAATTGATCATGTATTCTCTCTGTTATATTACTAGGCGTACCAATGAAATGTTTGATGATGGTAAATATTAAGGTATTTACACCATCAGAGATTCCAGTCGCCACCCCTTCAGCTAATACTGGGAAACCCTCAGCATCAACTTGAACTGCATAAACAATGGCATTTCTAGATTCTTCGGTGAGATGCTTTTCCCACCAATATCTGAGAGTGCCGGTAAATCCACTGACAATTAACTCAACTATTTTTGGTTGGGTTAAACTATCATACGAAGTCATGTAACTATTAGCAACCAGCCATGTTTTTGTTTGTGTTTGTTCCTATTGATCTGCTGCTAGTAATCTGAACTACATCTGAAGTTATTTATTCTTTTGCTCCTATCTTCTTCCTTATCTTGCTATTTTATTCAGAAGTCGACTTCTTATATATAGTCCATTCTTGTCCGGGTAGGTCAGTGTAGCCTGCGTAAGTCCCAGGAAGGGCAGAGTATGACGTTTGACTATAGGACTAGGGTACGTGGCTTTGTCGTGTAAGAATGTTTGAATGGATGAATAAAATTAGTTAGATTTAGTAAGATTATAGAATCAAAATGAATAGATTGTTCAGATCCAATTCATCAACCAGCCGTAGGACAGTAGGTACACCACCGGCAATACCGCTGATACCCCCAGTTAGCAACACAGTCAACAGTGAAGAAAAAAGTTATGAAGACATTAATCAATCTTTTCACAATTGGAATATCCCTAGGACATCTCCAAGAGAGATTTACCAGTCATCGTTTACTGATAATTTCAAAGTTGACTATAATGTTAAAACTATTGAAAATGTTTACTCAATTAATAAAGAACATGAAACTTGTCACCTGTTTTCTTCCGATATGATTATCAGACAAAGAAAAAGGGGTTACAATTTCATACATGTCGGTTTAGTTCAAGTTGCAGTTAAACCATTAAATATTAAAGGAGTAAATTCAAGTATTTATTTATGCTTAAGAGATGCTAGGTTTCTTAGATATTTCCCAAGCATCATTGGTGTGGTCGAGTCTAGTTTACATAATGGTCCAATCCATTTCAATTGCTTTCCAGACCTCACCTTATGCCTAAGTGATCCAAACTTAATTCATGCATTAATATTAAATATAAAAACTGCAGGAGAAAACACTTTTATGATGGAAGGTTCTCAACCATTAGCCTCAATTTACAGAGTTTACTACAAAATAATTAAGACTAATTTAAATGTACATGCGTTGAATAGAAGTCCAAAAGACCATACAGTCTTAATTCAAAGTAGTACCAGGGATGCTAATATCCAAATTCCAAGAACAATTCATTGGAAGGATATTACTCTCCCAAGTCATTGGTCTCTCTCAACAGAGATTCCACAAAAACCAATTTCAAATAATTTTCTAAATATTGAAAACGTTAGACAATTTTCTGATGGTACGGTAAACATAAGTTTTGAACGTACTAGAAGGCCTTTAATTATTGAAGATGTTGATAGTTCTTCATCACCATCTTTAATTCCCAGATCTAGGAACAGTTGTTTTAACATTCCTAGTGAAATTTCAAATCTTGATTTTCCTAAGACTGATTTTAAAATAAAAGGAATTTATCAAGAAGGTCAGACTAGTCAACCAACCTATGGTCTTGAACAAGTTATGTCTCCAACTCAATCAGATTTTGAGACACATAATATTGATCATCAGTTACTAGTCATTAAGAAGGGATTTAAGTTAAATTGGTCTTCCCTTGTGGCTGACTTTAATTCAAAAGAAAACCAAAGTCAACGACACATGTTTAGGAACAATCATCCTGAAAATGAAAGAGATAAAGTAATAAATAAATGAAAAAAATTCTTAATTAAAGAACAAATTAATATTTCATTTTACAATTGGTATGACAACTATTTCGGAAAATGTAATGTGTTAACCAGAAACTCTTGGATTATCGGAGATAACTCAAAAGTGTCTTCGGTCATGCCACCTCTAGAGACAATCCAAATTCCGGTTAAAAACTCAGTCGTCATTGCCAGTCATTTCAAAGTTTCAGATGGCAATAAAGACGATAAAAAAATAATTGAGCAGAACAATTTTACTAACCAGTGTCTATCAACTATAGGCAAACAGTTAGAAAAAATTGAAGAAAAGTTTGAAGAAAAATTCACTAAAAAGCCAGATGCTAAAAATGAGCAGCCTTTGTTAAAACTTCCTGAAAGTCGCGATGGCTTGGGATTGCCTAAAACTGACAAAGAACTTTCTCAAACCTTAGACAAGCTTTTTAAAAAATTAAACACGACAGAATCTAGTAAAACACTTACTGTTATTGATCAAGTGAATAACAACGAGGTTTCATCTAATGAATCGGAGGATAACTCCACAGATTCTGACTCTTTGCCAGATTTAAATGAAGTTAAGAAAGTCACATTTGACCCAAAAGGAAATTGGCAATCAAGACCGACTCCAATTGACTTACAATTTGAAGATAGAAATCTAAACAATCAATTTTCTGTGTCCTCTAATAAGCTTTATGAATGGAATATTGATGGTTTAAATGAGCAAGAAATTCTGAACAAACTAAGTCATTTGTCAATGGTTGCTAATAGTTACATGACTTCGTATGATAGTTTAACCCAACCAGAAATAGTTGAGTTAATTGTCAGTGGGTTTACAGGCACTCTCAGATATTGGTGGGAAAAGCATCTCACCGAAGAATCTAGAAATGCCATTGTTTATGCAGTTCAAGTTGATGCTGAGGGTTTCCCAGTATTAGCTGAAGGGGTGGCGACTGGAATCTCTGATGGTGTAAATACCTTAATATTTACCATCATCAAACATTTCATTGGTACGCCTAGTAATATAACAGAGAGAATACATGATCAACTCAGTAATCTCTCATGTCCCACTTTAAGTGATTTTAGATGGTACAAAGAAGTCTTCATTTCCAGAGTTATGATGAGGGCAGATAGCAATCAATCATACTGGAAAGAAATATTTGTTAATGGTCTTCCTAATTTATTTGCCCATAAAATCAGAGAACAATTAAGTAAAGATTTAGGTTATATAGATTATGATAACCTCACTTATGGTGAATTAGTTAGCATAATAACAAAGCAAGGTTCAAAAATGTGCATTGACTTCAAAATTGCTCGTCAAGCACGAAAGGATAAGAAAAAGGCCAAGTATGAATTAGGAACATTTTGTGAACAATATGGTTTGCCTTCAATTGCTCCGTCTAAAAGAAAGCATAAGTCCAAGCATAGTCATATTGACAAGCACAAAAATCATAAAAGACGTCATAGTCAACATAAGTCTAAAGATGATTATTATTCAAAATCTAAACCACTTCACAAAGAAACTTCTCATAAATCTAGTAATAAGAAGTTTGACAAAAGTAAAATTGTGTGCCACAATTGTGGGCAGAAGGGACATTACAAAAATGAATGCAGAGTTAAAAAGAAATTAAATCAATTGAATATTTCAGTTGAAGATTCTGAGCAAATCCTAGAATTATTTAGGATTGGAAATCAGTTCAGTGACGACGATTGCCTTGATATTCCATCAAATAATTCTAGTAATAGCAGTAAATCTGATAGTGATAGTAATGAAGTTACCTTTTGCACAAAAGATTGTGCAAACAGTTGCTGTGTCAAGACAGTTAATGTATTAACAAAGGAAGAAGAAGAACAGTCTTTGTTAATCGACCTAATAAGCAAAATAAATGACCCTGAGTTAAAAACCCAGTATATGGATAAATTGAAAAAACTCTTGGTCAAAGATTCAACTTCAGAAAGTAAGTTAAAGAAAAGCCAAGATAAACCAATTTTCAGTCTTAACAAAACTCTTGATAGATTTAAAACCCCTATCAAAGTAGTTACAGTTGCGGACTTAAATCTAGAAGTTAATAAACTTAAAAAGGAAATTTCTAAAATTAAATCAGAAATCCCTAAGTTACAAGAAGAAATAAAGGCAATCAAAGAATCTAAAATTGATCAGCCTGTTTTAGTTAATGATTCCTCGGAAGATGAGGATCATGAGTCATTAAACAATAAAGAACCTGTTGAAGAATCTATTGTCTCAATAGATAATTGTCTTCAAAGAATTAAGGATGTTACTATTCAGAAATGGTATATTAACATCAATTTAGTTATTAATAAGGACTTCATAATTGAATTACCAGCATTAGTAGACACATGTGCTGATTTGAATTGTATTCAAGAAGGCCTTATTCCTACTCAATATTATGAAAAGACTAGTGAAAGACTTAATTCAGCAAATGGTAGTCAAATGGACATCAAGTATAAGTTATCCAAAGCCCATATTTGTCAGGACAAAGTATGCTTTAAAACATCCTTTGTTTTAATTAGAAACATGACAGATAAGATAATTTTGGGTTTACCATTTATCTATTTGTTATATCCATTTGTCACTACATCTACCGGGTTAACCACTAGACACCTAGGTGAAGAAATCATGTTTAGGTTTATTCTTAACCCTAAAGAAAGAGATTTAAGAATGATTCAAGATGATGCAATTTCAAAAAACTTGAACATCTTAAACTGTAAAAAATCTCAGTTAAAATTCTTAAAAAATGAAATTAGATACAAACAAATTGATGAACAATTAACTAGAGAGATTGTTCAACAAAAAATTAAAGAAAAGATGAGTTATATTATCAAGGAACTTTGCTCAGATCGGCCCAATGCCTTTTGGCATAGGAAAGTCCATACTGTTAGGCTCCCATATGCAAAAGAATTTAAGGAACATCTTATTCCTACCAAGGCTAGACCCATACAGATGAATCATAAACAAATGGAACTGTGTAAAGTTGAGATTAAAGAGTTACTTAAGAAAGGTCTTATTAGGCCCAGTAAATCACCTTGGTCTTGTCCAGCCTTTTATGTCAATAATGAAGCTGAAAAAGAAAGAGGGGCCCCAAGGTTAGTTATCAATTACAAACCACTCAATAAGGTACTAGAATGGATTAGGTATCCATTGCCCATTAAGAAATACCTTATTGCTAGGTTAAGTCATTCCACCATTTTTAGTAAGTTCGACCTTAAGTCAGGATACTGGCAAGTGCAAATTGATGAAAGGGATAGGTATAAGACAACATTTACCACTCCTTTCGGACACTACGAATGGAATATACAAGCCTTTGGCCTAAAGAATGCTCCCAGTGAATTTCAAAATATCCTTAACACTATTCTAACTCCTTATAGTCAGTTTATCATTGTTTATATCGATGATATTCTTGTTTTCTCAAAGTCAATTGGAGAACATCATAAGCATTTAGATGCCTTCTTCAAAGCAATCAAAGTCAATGGTTTGGTTCTCTCGCCAATCAAGTGTGATATTTTTCAGTCAAAAGTTAGGTTTCTTGGTCATCATATTTATCATGGCCTTATCACTCCCATCGATAGAGCCATTAAGTTTGCAGATAAATTCTCAGACGAAATTACTAACAAAACTCAACTTCAAAGGTTTTTAGGTTCTCTCAACTATATTGGAGAATTTGTCAAAGACCTTAGAAAAATCTGTAAACCTTTGTTTCAGCGATTAAAAGAAAATCCCCCTTCGTGGACTAAAGTCCATACCTCAGTGGTGCAACAAGTCAAAAAATATGTCAAGACATTGCCCTGTCTTGGTATTTCAAATGATAATGCATTCAAAATCATTGAAACGGACGCTTCTGAAATAGGCTTTGGAGGAATTCTCAAACAAAAACTCACTCTTACCTCCAAAGAGCAAATTGTCTGATTTCACTCCGGTGTTTGGAATGATACACAAATTAAATATAGTACAATTAAAAAAGAGATTTTATCTCTAGTAAAATGCATAAATAAATTTCAAAGCGATGTTTTGAACCAAAAGTTTTTAGTCAGAATTGATTGCAAATCGGCAAAATATATTTTACAAAAAGATGTTGAAAATATAGCTTCTAAGCATGTTTTCACCAGATGGCAATCTTTACTCAGCATTTTTGAATTTGATATTGAGTATATTAAAGGTGAGGACAATTCTATTCCAGACTTTCTAACTCGAGAATTTATTGAATCAGGTCAGCCCAAATGAGTGTCAGAAATAGTGGAAAACAAAGGGCCGGCCCATCTGGCCCAACCGGTTCAAATCCACAAAAAGGAGCCATGGTTCCTTTCCCAGTTATCCCAAGTTCCACGACCCCATTAGTCAGCAAATTTTAGGTTTTAGGAACAATCCCAAAACCATACAACTCAGTCCTTGCAAGTCAACCCAAACCAGTTGATCCGTTTGGTTGTGTTCAAACAGTTAACCTAAGGCCCAACACTAGTCAAAATTCCCCTTATATCCCTATTTCGCAACAGAACCTATTTCATATTGAGCCCCATATGAAATTTAAAGAAGACCCAGTTAGACTTGCCGCCCAATTCTTTCCTCCTGGCTGGCACTTCCTTCCAATGGCCACTTTCAAAAACCTTGCTTACTACAAAGATATTCTAGTTCAAACTGAATCAGTTTTCATCAAACCTATCTATGATAGGAATGACAGTTCAAAAGCAATTAACCATTCCCTATACATTAAACAAATAATTGTAATGACAGATTGGGGAAACCACCCCTCTGATCTTAAACAGTTAGATAATCAAGATCTTCAGTTTAACTACTATGATTACATTGAAGCATGGGATAATATCTTTCTATACCAGACCCAATCGTTTGGTCACTCATGGTTCGTGCAATTTGATCAAAAATTTAAGTCTCATTTCCCAGTTTGGTTCAACCGATGGTGGTCCAGACATGGATCCGACTTAGAAATCTTCTCGCAAGAGTTAGAAAATGCAGTCACTCATTTTAGTTGTAAATGCCCACATAATCCACAATTTGATAGTGTTCCAATTACGCTCCAATTTGTCAGCAAATATAAAGTTTCATGGATTCTTAAATGGCAGTATGAAATTCATACCCCTACAATTGAAATTGAATTTAAGTCAGACATTGATCAATCCTCAGCAGCAACCAGTATTTGCTCGGTCCCCACAGTAGTCAGATTGTTCTTCATCAAATGGTGGGACAAGATTGACGTCAGTAAAATTGTTGGTTACATTCTTAAAGAATTCCCAGTTAAACCAGTTGCTCCAGTACGATCCATTCCAACTAAGGGATCATCAAGTAAATCCAAAGAAGTTATAGCAGGATCAGGTTTATTTGATGTTTCAGATATCCAGAACTGTTCGACAGCAGAGCTCAAGTTAATCGCTCCAGCTCTTCATCGGAGAACAGAAAAACTCCAAGAAGAAGCCTCAGCTAGTTCGTCCAACTCAGTTAATGATGATGATGAGCAGTTCATCGTCGACCTCCAAGATGCTCAGGACCCATTCGCGTGAGTCACCCGCATGCTCCCAATAAAGCAGGGGCCCCCAAGCAATGAGTCATCGAGTTAATCAGGCGTGCTAGCACTACCAGACAGGCATGCCTCACACAAGTCAGAAATCACTCAGCTTTTCCACCGAAAGCAAAGTTACAACAATGCAGTGTCGGCCATTCTCATAGTGAATAGTGAAAAAAGTCACTATTCATGAATAGTAACCTGTACTTTTACTATTAATTTACTCAAAAGTTGTAATAGTTAGAAATTGTAACAGTCTCTCCTTATTCTATAAAAGGAAGGCTCAGTTTTCATTTACAGGCAGATTGGTTAAGTACCTCTATTCTCTCCTTCTTTCTTCCGTTTGAACCCTTAACCCCTGTAAGCTTAATTTAGGTTCTGAGTCTTGTACATAGTAGTTTTGTACATCTTCTTACCTTATTCTTGTAATTTTATTTTCAAGTTATAAATAAAATCTCAAGTTTCAAGTTATAAAACTGTTTTCAAGTTATAAAACTGTTTCATTTACATCTGTATGATATCTACATATTGGTGACATACTTCACTGCAAAATTAGAATGGTGTTTATTAGGATCATACAACAACTTAGTGAGGTGCAGTGAAGTATGTCACTAACTCTTGCGGGAAGATTTCTAAGTCGGATCCATGTTTGGACCACCATCGGTTGAACCAAACTGGGAAATGAGACTTAAATTTTTGATCAAATTACACGAACCATGAGTGACCAAACGATTGGGTCTGGTATAGAAAGATATTATCCCATGCTTCAATGTAATCATAGTAGTTAAACTGAAGATCTTGATTATCTAACTGTTTAAGATCAGAGGGGTGGTTTCCCCAATCTGCCATTATAATTATTTGTTTAATGTATAGGGAATGGTTAATTGCTTTTGAACTGTCATTCCTATCATAGATAGGTTTGATGAAAACTGATTCAGTTTGAACTAGAATATCTTTGTAGTAAGCAAGGTTTTTGAAAGTGGCCATTGGAAGGAAGTGCCAGCCAGGAGGAAAGAATTGGGCGGCAAGTCTAACTGGGTCTTCTTTAAATTTCATATGGGGCTCAATATGAAATAGGTTCTGTTGCGAAATAGGGATATAAGGGAAATTTTGACTAGTGTTGGGCCTTGGATTAACTGTTTGAACACAACCAAACGGATCAACTGGTTTGGGTTGACTTGCAAGGACTGAGTTGTATGGTTTTGGGATTGTTCCTAAAACCCAAAATTTACTGACTAATGGGGTCGTGGAACTTGGGATAACTGGGAAAGGAACCATGGCTCCTTTTTGTGGATTTGAACTGGTTGGGCCAGATGGGCCGGCCCTTTGTTTTCCACTATTTCTGACACTCATTTGGGCTGACCTGATTCAATAAATTCTCGAGTTAGAAAGTCTGGAATAGAATTGTCCTCACCTTTAATATACTCAATATCAAATTCAAAAATGCTGAGTAAAGATTGCCATCTGGCGAAAACATGCTTAGAAGCTATATTTTCAACATCTTTTTTTAAAATATATTTTGCCGATTTGTAATCAATTCTGACTAAAAACTTTTGGTTCAAAACATCGCTTTGAAATTTATTTATGCATTTTACTCGAGATAAAATCTCTTTTTTAATTGTACTATATTTAATTTGTGTATCATTCCAAACACCGGAGTGAAATCGGATAATTTGCTCTTTGGAGGTAGGAGTGAGTTTTTGTTTGAGAATTCCTCCAAAGCCTATTTCAGAAGCGTCCGTTTCAATGATTTTGAATGCATTCTCATTTGAAATACCAAGACAGGGCAATGTCTTGACATATTTTTTGACTTGCTGCACCACTGAGGTATGGACTTTAGTCCACGAAGGGGGATTTTCTTTTAATCGCTGAAACAAAGGTTTACAGATTTTTTTAAGGTCTTTGACAAATTCTCCAATATAGTTGAGAGAACCTAAAAACCTTTGAAGTTGAGTTTTGTTAGTAATTTCGTCTGGGAATTTATCTGCAAACTTAATGGCTCTATCGATGGGAGTGATAAGGCCATGATAAATATGATGACCAAGAAACCTAACTTTTGACTGAAAAATATCACACTTGGTTGGCGAGAGATCCAAACCATTGACTTTGATTGCTTTGAAGAAGGCATCTAAATGCTTATGATGTTCTTCAATTGACTTTGAGAAAACAAGAATATCATCGATATAAACAATGATAAACTGACTATAAGGAGTTAGAATAGTGTTAAGGATATTTTGAAATTCACTGGGAGCATTCTTTAGGCCAAAGGCTTGTACATTCCATTCGTAGTGTCCGAAAGGAGTGGTAAATGCTGTCTTATACCTATCCCTTTCATCAATTTGCACTTGCTAGTATCCTGACTTAAGGTCGAACTTACTAAAAATGGTGGAATGACTTAACCTAGCAATAAGGTCTTTCTTAATGGGCAATGGATACCTAATCCATTCTAGTACCTTATTGAGTGGTTTGTAATTGATAACTAACCTTGGGGCCCCTCTTTCCTTTTCAGCTTCATTATTGACATAAAAGGCTGGACAAGACCAAGGTGATTTACTGGGCCTAATAAGACCTTTCTTAAGTAATTCTTTAATCTCAACTTTACACAGTTCCATTTGTTTATGATTCATCTGTATGGGCCTAGCCTTGGTAGGAATAAGATGTTCCTTAAATTCTTTTGCATATGGGAGGCTAACAGTATGAACTTTCCTATGCCAAAAGGCATTGGGCCGATCTGAGCAAAGTTCCTTGATAATATAACTCATCTTTTCTTTAATTTTTTGTTGAACAATCTCTCTAGTTAATTGTTCATCAATTTGTTTGTATCTAATTTCATTTTTTAAGAATTTTAACTGAGATTTTTTACAGTTTAAGATGTTCAAGTTTTTTGAAATTGCATCATCTTGAATCATTCTTAAATCTCTTTCTTTAGGGTTAAGAATAAATCTAAACGTGATTTCTTCACGTAGGTGTCTAGTGGTTAACCGGTAGATGTAGTGACAAATGGATATAACAAATAGATAAATGGTAAACCCAAAATTATCTTATCTGTCATGTTTCTAATTAAAACAAAGGAAGTTTTAAAGCATACTTTGTCTTGACAAATATGGGCTTTGGATAACTTATACTTGATGTCCATTTGACTACCATTTGCTGAATTAAGTCTTTCACTAGTCTTTTCATAATATTGAGTCGGAATAAGGCCTTCTTGAATACAATTCAAATCAGCACCTGTGTCTACTAATGCTGGTAATTCAATTATGAAGTCCTTATTAATAACTAAATTGATGTTAATATACCATTTCTGAATAGTAACATCCTTAATTCTTTGAAGACAATTATCTATTGAGATAATAGATTCTTCAACAGGTTCTTTATTGTTTAATGACTCATGATCCTCATCTTCCGAGGAATCATTAACTAAAAGAGGCTGATCAATTTTAGATTCTTTGATTGCCTTTATTTCTTCTTGTAACTTAGGGATTTCTGATTTAATTTTAGAAATTTCCTTTTTAAGTTTATTAACTTCTAGATTTAAGTCCGCAACTGTAACTACTTTGATAGGGGTTTTAAATCTATCAAGAGTTTTGTTAAGACTGAAAATTGGTTTATCTTGGCTTTTCTTTAACTTACTTTCTGAAGTTGAATCTTTGACCAAGAGTTTTTTCAATTTATCCATATACTGGGTTTTTAACTCAGGGTCATTTATTTTGCTTATTAGGTCGATTAACAAAGACTGTTCTTCTTCTTCCTTTGTTAATACATTAACTGTCTTGACACAACAACTGTTTGCACAATCTTTTGTGCAAAAGGTAACTTCATTACTATCACTATCAGATTTACTGCTACTACTAGAATTATTTGATGGAATATCAAGGCAATCGCCATCACTGAACTGATTTCCAATCCTAAATAATTCTAGGATTTGCTCAGAATCTTCAACTGAAATATTCAATTGATTTAATTTCTTTTAAACTCTGCATTCATTTTTGTAATGTACCTTCTGCCTACAATTGTGGCACACAATTTTACTTTTGTCAAACTTCTTATTACTAGATTTATGAGAAGTTTCTTTGTGAAGTGGTTTAGATTTTGAATAATAATCATCTTTAGACTTATGTTGACTATGACGTCTTTTATGATTTTTGTGCTTGTCAATATGACTTTGCCTGGACTTATGCTTTCTTTTAGACGGAGCAATTGAAGGCAAACCAGAATGTTCACAAAATGTTCCTAATTTATATTTGGCCTTTTTCTTATCCTTTCGTGCTTGACGAGCAATTTTGAAGTCAATGCACATTTTGGACCTTGCTTTGTTATTATGCTAACTAATTCACCATAAGTTAGGTTATCATAATCTATATAACCTAAATCTTTACTTAATTGTTCTCTGATTTTATGGGCAAATAAATTAGGAAGACCATTAACAAATATTTCTTTCCAGTATGATTGATTGCTATCTGCCCTCATCATAACTCTGGAAATGAAGACTTCTTTGTACCATCTAAAATCACTTAAAGTGGGACATGAGAGATTACTGAGTTGATCATGTATTCTCTCTGTTATATTACTAGGCGTACAAATGAAATGTTTGATGATGGTAAATATTAAGGTATTAACACCATCAGAGATTCCAGTCGCCATCCCTTCAGCTAATACTGGGAAACCCTCAGTATCAACTTGAACTGCATAAACAATGGCATTTCTAGATTCTTCGGTGAGATGCTTTTCCCACCAATATTTGAGAGTGCCGGTAAATTCACTGACAATTAACTCAACTATTTCTGGTTGGGTTAAACTATCATACGAAGTCATGTAACTATTAGCAACCATTGACAAATGACTTAGTTTGTTCAGAATTTCTTGCTCATTTAAACCATCAATATTCCATTCATAAAGCTTATTAGAGGACACAGAAAATTGATTGTTTAGATTTCTATCTTCAAATTGTAAGTCAATTGGAGTCGGTCTTGATTGCCAATTTCCTTTTGGGTCAAATGTGACTTTCTTAACTTCATTTAAATCTGGCAAAGAGTCAGAATCTGTGGAGTTATCCTCCGATTCATTAGATGAAACCTCGCTGTTATTCACTTGATCAATAACAGTAAGTGTTTTACTAGATTCTGCCGTGTTTAATTTTTTAAAAAGCTTGTCTAAGGTTTGAGAAAGTTCTTTGTCAGTTTTAGGCAATCCCAAGCCATCGCGACTTTCAGGAAGTTTTAACAAAGGCTGCTCATTTTTAACATCTGGCTTTTTAGTGAATTTTTCTTCAAACTTTTCTTCAATTTTTTCTAACTGTTTGCCTATAGTTGATAGACACTGGTTAGTAAAATTGTTCTGCTCAATTATTTTTTTATCGTCTTTATTGCCATCTGAAACTTTGAAAGGACTGGCAATGACGAGTTTTTAACCGGAATTTGGATTGTCTCTAGAGGTGGCATGAACCGAAGACACTTTTGAGTTATCTCCGATAATCCAAGAGTTTCTGGTTAACACATTACATTTTCCGAAATAGTTGTCATACCAATTGTAAAATGAAATATTAATTTGTTCTTTAATTAAGAATTTTTTCCATTTATTTATTACTTTATCTCTTTCATTTTCAGGATGATTGTTCCTAAACATGTGTCGTTGACTTTGGTTTTCTTTTGAATTAAAGTCAGCCACAAGGGAAGACCAATTTAACTTAAATCCCTTCTTAATGACTAGTAACTGATGATCAATATTATGTGTCTCAAAATCTAATTGAGTTGGAGACATAACTTGTTCAGGACCATAGGTTGGTTGACTAGTCTGACCTTCTTGGTAAATTCCTTTTATTTTAAAATCAGTCTTAGGAAAATCAAGATTTGAAATTTCACTAGGAATGTTAGAACAACTGTTCCTAGATCTGGGAATTAAAGATGGTGATGAAGAACTATCAACATCTTCAATAATTAAAGGCCTTCAAGTACGTTCAAAACTTATGTTTACCGTACCATCAGAAAATTGTCTAACGTTTTCAATAGTTAGAAAATTATTTGAAATTGGTTTTTGTGGAATCTCTGTTGAGAGAGACCAATGACTTAGGAGAGTAATATCCTTCCAATGAATTGTTCTTGGAACTTGGATATTAGCATCCCTGGTACTACTTTGAATTAAGACTGTATGGTCTTTTGGACTTCTATTCAACGCCTGTACATTTAAATTAGTCTTAATTGTTTTGTAGTAAACTCTGTAAATTGAGGCTAATGGTTGAGAACCTTCCATCATAAAAGTGTTTTCTCCTGCAGTTTTTATATTTAATATTAATGCATGAATTAAGTTTGGATCACCTAGGCTTAAGGTGAGGTCTGGAAAGCAATTGAAATGGATTGGACCATTATGTAAACTAGACTCGACCACACTAATGATGCTTGGGAAATATCTAAGAAACCTAGCATCTCTTAAACATAAATAAATACTTGAATTTACTCCTTTAATATTTAATGGTTTAACTGCAACTTGAACTAAACCGACATGTATGAAATTATAACCCCTTTTTCTTTGTCTGATAATCATATCGGAAGAAAATAGGTGACAAGTTTCATGTTCTTTATTAATTGAGTAAACATTTTCAATAGTTTTAACATTATAGTCAACTTTGAAATTATCAGTAAACGATGACTGGTAAATCTCTCTTGGAGATATCCTAGGGATATTCCAATTGTGAAAAGATTGATTAATGTCTTCATAACTTTTTTCTTCACTGTTGACTGTGTTGCTAACTGGGGGTATCGGCGGTATTGCCGGTGGTGTACCTACTGTCCTACGGCTGGTTGATGAATTGGATCTGAACAATCTATTCATTTTGATTCTATAATCTTACTAAATCTAACTAATTTTATTCATCCATTCAAACATTCTTACACGACAAAGCCACGTACCCTAGTCCTATAGTCAAACGCCATACTCTGCCCTTCCTAGGACTTACACAGACTACACTGACCTACCCGGACAAGAATGGACTATATATAAGAAGTTGACTTCTGAATAAAATAGCAAGATAAGGAAGAAGATAGGAGCAAAAGAATAAATAACTTCAGATGTAGTTTAGATAGTAGCAGCAGATCAATAGGAACAAACACAAACAAAAACAAGTCAGAAATCACTCAGCTTTTCCACCGAAAGCAAAGTTACAACAGTGCAGTGTCGGCCATTCTCATAGTGAATAGTGAAAAAAGTCACTATTCATGAATAGTAACCTGTACTTTTACTATTAATTTACTCAAAAGTTGTAATAGTTAGAAATTGAAACAGTCTCTCCTTATTCTATAAAACGAAGGCTCAGTTTTCATTTACAGGCAGATTGGTTAAGTACCTCTTATTCTCTCCTTCTCTCTTCCGTCTGAACCCTTAACCCCTGTAAGCCTAATTTAGGTTCTGAGTCTTGTACATAGTAGTTTTGTACATCTTCTTACCTTATTCTTGTAATTTTATTTTCAAGTTATAAATAAAATCTCAAGTTTCAAGTAATAAAACTGTTTCATTTACATCTGCATGATATCTACATATTGGTGACATACTTCACTGCACCTCACTAAGTTGTTGTATGATCCTAATCAACACCATTCTAATTTTGAATGTGCTTCCGCCTTCATGGTATATATATATATATATATATATATATATATATATATATATATATATATATATATATATATATATACTGGATGGAATTAAGCTCATGCCATTTCAATTAACTAGCTGTTATGACAGGGATAATGTAACTTCATTGTAGGGGCATACTGAGATGCAGGAAGGCCAAATCTTGTTCTTAATGTAACTATATTAGTGCACTAACTGAACGATTATACTTCCTGTTCCAAAATATTAGATTATTATTGATTTTTTGAGGTTAATTTGTAATATTTTAAACTAAAAACTAAAATAAATTTATATAATTTTTATAAAGACATTGACAAATATTTTTAAGCAAATACAAGGTATGATGTCAGAGTTTCAATATCGGGTTTGAATTTGGAAACAAACTATTGTACTTTGGGCAGAGATAAGGAAGGGGAACTGTTTTTGCCTACCGACACAGGGTACAACTTTCTCACTGACCGTAAGGATAATTATTTATGAAAAAAATAAATTAAATCAAATTTGTTAACAGCTCATTAGTGGAATATAAGAGTCACCTATCCCAAGTAAAAGTTGATTTTTTTTTTGTTTTTAACTAAATTTTATTTCCTTACTCCCACTTTTTCAAAATTAAAGGGGTATATATATATATATATATATTAATTATAAAGTGACATAATATTTTTAATTTATCATTATTTCTTCCTATTATTTCTAGAGTCACACTACCACTAACTAAAATCTTAGATAATATTAAAGGTACATTTGAAAATATAAAATTATTTTTAAAATTATTGTTTTAAAAATGTATCTCTAAGTTTGTGATAGATGGAGCATTTTGTTATTATTTTTTAATAAAAATAGTATCATAGTCAACTATTCATTTAGTTTTACTAGAGATCATTCACATATATTTAAATTGATAAATAATATGACTATGTTTGTTTGAAAAAATGATGGTTAATGGGATATGATTGTTTCTATTAATTTTGTAGACACTCAAAATTCTACACATTTTCTCTAACAATGGTAGGAGGGCAATAACGTCAATCCATGACAAGTCAAGGGTGTCAAAGAAAAGATTATAGAGGCCAGGGCGATTACTTGGAGGCCACACATGAATTTTGGGGTACCCAAGTGCAAAAAGGAGGGACAAGAGATTAATTAATGTACATAGAGGATGGAATTTTCTCATTTTTCTCTCTCATCCCAGATCTAAACATAGTCAAATTATATACCATTACGTAGCTCTCGAAAAGAGCTTTCCAAATTGGCATGACACGTGTTCTTGTTCTTCCCGATTTGAAAGTTATGGCCGTTTTAGTTCGAGAAGCAAAAACAAGGGAGTAGGTGGGCCCATGGTCGCAGGTAGACATGCGACAGCTCATTTTGGGCTATAAGAACCATGTTTGACTGTATTTTGGCAGGAGAAAGGCATTTTAGAGAGAGAAAAGATGTTCTTTAGAGAGAAAATAGCAAAAGTGAGAAAATTCTTCCAAATTAGATCTAGATCTAGTTTTTTCATCAAATCTTCCATCAAAGTATATTCAAGCAATCCATATGAAGTTTAAGGAAGAAGAAACCCTTATTCTCAAGGTTTATCTCTCATCTTTACACTAGATCTAACTTAAATCTAACTTATTTTGTCGATTATTGTGTTTGAGCTTTGTTGTTTTATGGTTATTTCTTCATTTAAGGCTCTCCTAACATCCTAGATTATATCTAGTGGTGTTTGAATCCTATTTTGAGTCATGAGTAGTTAGAGAGGGTTTCTTGTAATAGAAATTCCTCCTAACCAACTTATAAAATTATTTTAACTTCCAGTCGATTTCAATATCGATTTAGCTCGTTTTTGTCATTAGTTGTGCTCGAGTTTCGATTATTCGTCTCGTTTTTCTTGTTTCGAGGCTACCCAAACATCATAGACTATTTCTAGTGGTGTTTGGATCCTATTTTTAGCCGCCGAGGGATTTTCTCCAATATAATCTCCTTTTAGCCGATTTGAGACATATTTTTACTCGATTTTATTGTCGTTATTTCTGGATCTATGGAATCTTGGATCTATGGGTCTCACTCCCTAGATTCTAAGTTCCTTTAATAGATCTCATCAATATATGATAGATTCTTGTGATTTCGATAGTATTTGGTGATGTAATTCAATTCCTACGGTATAGTTAACGGTATAATTGCGATATTGTTGATGTGTTGAGCGATCTATGGATTTAGGGTTTATGAAAGTTTTTTCTTAAATTCTAAACTCTGTTTATAGATCTCGATATTTTGTTGTGTATGATTACGAATCATGTCAGCGGCCTAGGAATGAATTCAAGGCCCTTAAATATCGTGCTTAACGAGAATTGAAGGATGTTCCAACGATGGACATAGTTAACGATTATACTTTTGCGATTTAATAATTGTAAATGTAACTCGGGCTTTAAAATGATATCGAAGGTTTTCATGCCACGAAAATTGGGTTTAAGGCCCTTGATAGTGGATTTTGTTATTTCGAGGTGCTTGGAGTTATTTAGATGACTTACATGCTCATGGGTAGCTTCAATCCTATTTTCGATGATTGATTTTACCTTTCGACATACGAAAACAATATTTTTTGAACGAAATTACAACGATCTTTTAAAAAGGAATCAAACTAAGTTATTATATCAATTTTAGGTTAAAATTGGAAGTAATGGAGAGCCTTGATTCCTATTTGATGAAGGGTTTACAAAACAACGTTTTCCTTAAATGACACCTTAAATTTCTTGTCAAACGAAACTTTTTTTTCGAATCAAATCCTTCGTGCATAGGTTCAAAAAGGCTCAAAAGTTACTTTCAAGATAATGCACTCACCAAAACTTTGATGACCCTAGGAGACGGAACCCTATATGATATATATAGTTTAGGAGACGAAACCCTAAATTGTATTTTCGACTTAATTCTAGGAGACAATACTCTAGATTTCAACTTAAAATGACATAGGAGACGACACTTTATATTTTATGATTAGTCTCATCTTTAAGAAATGATACCCTAGATGTTTTTCAATGATGTGGAAGACGATACCATATATTCTCTAATTTACGAATTCAACTTGACTCTAGGAGACGATACCCTAGACTTCCCCAACGACACAATTTATATAGGCACAAAACACAAGCATACACCTCATGTTTCTTGAGACAATTTATTTAAACTTTTAAGGAAATCATTAGAAAAGCGGTAATCGTGTTTCACGGAAGTCGGGGGATACTTAACACATTCCCCTCGCTTAAGCAAGCTCCCGAACTCTATGAATCTTGGTTACGAACTAATTTTACGGAGTCACATAATGGGCCATCTCGATTATCAAAATTTTAAAATCCAGATGAGTTGGTACATCAATTTAAATTTTTACCGACTATCGACTCTATCTAATTAGCCCACTTTAAAATCAAACTTTCAAACCCCGTCAACATAAGTCGATTTTTCCAAAAACACCCTTAAATCCACGTTATCTAAAAACCCTAAAAGGAAAAAATTTCGCCGTCGACAAATTTAACATTATTTTGGATTATTTTATTTCACGACTAGTTCATTATTTAATCACATGAACTATTTTGTTGTTTCCCAGAGGCACACAAGAGATCTAGAAGGAGGATTGAATAGATTCTTTTAATATTTTTTAATTAATTAAGGATATATTACCGGATAGTTAGTTAGTCAAGATTGATTATGCGCAGCGGAATATGATTTGAAAAACCTCCTTAAAGATTATGGAAAAATCTTAGTTCCAAATTAGTTTTTGTGGTTTTAAGTCACACAAACAAGATAAATAATATGACAGAAAGTAAGTGCTGAAAAATAAATGACAGACAAATTTTAAGTGATTTGAAAACTGAATAACTTTTAGTCTACTCTTCTACTCAGCGAGTAGGAAATCCACTAAGGATATTGATAGACACATTTTTAATACATTTTAATAGTCCCATATTTATTATTTAATATGTTTATTTTATTTAACTAATACATTTTATTTTATTTTGTAGGATTTATCTTATTTATCTTGGTGATCAAGTAATGGATAATTTTTTAGTTTTTAAAGATGGAAAAGGACTCTTGGGAGATTACCATGTAGAGATTGATGTCTAGAAGGAAAGAAGAGGATAAAAAAGAAGCAAAAGAGACCAAGTTCAATGAATCTAAATTAAGGCACCAATTTATTTTTTCTATAAATAAGTCTTTTGTTTTAGAGAGGGGATCACTTTTGATATTTTTATTTTATTTCTCCTTCATCCGACTGAAACAAGGAGCGAATTAGCTTTTATTACCTTTTCATGTTATACCCGAGAGCAGCTTGTTCCTTGGTTTCTTTTTCTATTCCTTATGCGGCTGAGTACAATTGGTTTTGGCTTGTAATAGTTATATTAATTTAATGTTATTATAGTTATAATTGTTTGCCTTCAATTATTTTTCATTTAGTATTCTGATTAGATAACATGCTTTCCTATTAGTTTAGTTTAGTTGATTAAGTTATTATTATTATTGTTACTTAGTAGTCTGAATTTAATTTTGTTATTTCAATTTGTATGGATAGCTAATTTTTTTTAATACCTAGGATGATGATGAAACTAGATATTTCATAATTAATATTTTCTTTCCGTTCCGAAATTAGTGCCTAATTATTTTCGCCTTCATATTTACCTTCGCACAAATTGCATATGATTCTTATATTGATTGCGAGGTTTTGATAAGTTATAGTTAATCTGTAAATTTTTCATAACTTATGTTTGCCCATATTAAATATATGAATTATTATTTTTAAAGGGAAGGAAAAATAATTTGGGAATTAATTTGGAAAATAAGAAATTATTTATTATGTTAGTATTTAGTGGATTCGGATTCCTAGGTAGTTTTTCTCATTACTAGTTTTTATTATAAATTTTTAGTTTGCATAATTTAGTTGTTAATCATCTCCATCATATTTATTTCTAATTTGCCTAAAGTATTAATTAAGGATATTTTAAAATTAATCTAGTCTCTGTGGTTTGACCTGCACTTGCCAAATCTACAATAGACACTGTGCACTTGCAGTTACTAAATTTTATCGCATCAGATATAGATCACACAGATCTTTTACAACTGAACCACTTAGGTTCATTCGAGTCACTAAGTCTCGGAATATGGACACTTAGTCCTAGATCACTAAGATCTCTTCAAGTCACTTAGACAATAAAGAACTGTTGAATGAATGTTGTTGAGAGGTGCTGCTAAGTTAACAACTAAGTTTCTCTTCTCAGGTACTTAGCAGCTTGAACAAGTTGTTCAGATTCGTAGAGTGAGTTCTTTTGACTTTAGCAGAGCTTTGACTTTTTGATTAGAGTTGTTCTATTGAATTTTGAATCTTTGTAGCCTTTTATAGTATGTCGGAGAGTCTTCCCATTACAGAGTTCCCGTTGGCGCATTTAATGCTTAAATACTCTAGGATCCTTGATGTTGACATTTTTAGTTGGTGTGTCAGCAGCTTTGTGGCTTGTGCTTGTCACATCAGACTGCAACTTCACCTAACATTTGGGAGTTGTCGCTTTCAACGAACTAGCTGTTAGACATACTTCTTCTGAACTTCAATTTCAACCAAGGATGTTTGGTGATAACATCGAAACCTTTAATTTGCAACGCTCCCTTGTTAGTCTTTTTGTCAGACCTGACTTGCTCTACGAAGATGGTGAATCATACAGTTTGGTGAGAAGGACATAACACATTTGATCTCTCTATTCTAAGTCCTTGTACATTATATCATTATTAAGGACTTTACAAAACTTACTAGTACAAATATACATCAATCATATTCATCATCAAATTAAATCATGCAGACTCTAACATATTTGTTACCATTTTTAAGAACATTTAATGCCTTAAAAGGAGATTATATAATATCATCTTTTCATTTAGGCCATGTTTGTTTGCAATGATTATAATCCTGAGACTATATTTCCATAAATTATAATTCCAAAACTATTAATTTTAGGATTAAATAGTCATAATCACATGTTTATTTTTTATGAGATTATTCATGGGATAATTTAAAATAATCTCATGTTATATTTATTTTATTCAGAATTATTTAAAGGATTGTATAAAAACTTACCGTTTAGACTATTATACCCTTATCACTAATAAAAGATATCACATTCTCATTAGTTTGAGTATAGATAGATATGATAAGATACATCAGTCTTTTTAAACAAAGTTAAATGTTAATTTTGTCCACACATTTTTACTCTCAAATGGTGGGAATTATAATACCTAGTTGGGCATGATATTCAATAATTCCCTCTTTCAAGTCATTTTATTATTTCGGGACTAATAGTCTCAAGTTTATTTCTAAAAACATATAAGAGACTTGTGATTAATAGTCTAATTTCCAATATAATCATTCATGTAAACAAACATAGCCTTGGGGTAGTAATTCATCATAAAATGATCTTAGAAATGACAGAATATAATACACGAGATTAAATAACAAATTATTCATATGATAAAATAGTCTATAAGTTAGTATACATACTTTTATTTTATTTATTATTTTTACAAACAAATGTAGCCTGTAAGTTCAATTACTATTTGTAGTGACACATCTGATGGTGACTAGGACACTAACTTTCATAAATTAGTGATGGTTTGAGGCCTTCTTGCAAAGGAACATATGAATGGGTTGCTAAATGTGTGTCGATTATGACAATGGGTGATTACTAATCTTATGCAATCTATATTTTTAATATATAATTAAGAGAACAATAAAAAAAGTTAATTGAGTTAATTAAGTTTTTTCTTGGGTTAGTCATGAATGAGTGGACTCAAGAAATTATTATTTTTTGTTTAATTATTTTTGTAAATAAACTCTAAGAACTTAATTTATCCAAAAAAAAATACTTATCATTAAGAATTCATATTATCTACTTCAACGCGAATTTCTTTTATTTTCTTTTGTGTAGATTTATATATTGTCATGTCACATCAATTTTAATGTCTGAAATTAATTTTTTAAAAATCAATAATAATCTTATATTGTTTATCTTTACATATAATCAACTTTATTATGCAATTATTTTATTTATATAAATTATATTTATCTTTACATCTTTACATGAAATAAAATTTCAAAATATATATTTATCTGCATATCTTTACATGAGATTGTGTTTAGAGATTAAAAAAAGGGTCCAAAAAATAATATAAAAAAATATCTAATGTGTTGTACTACAAAGTCCATGTTCAACAAGTATAGAAAGGAGTTTATTCCCCTTCAGCTTACTCTTTAATCATGAACCAAAAACATGTGAAAAAAAAACACTTATTTGACAAACGTAACATGTGACTTAGAAATAATTATGAATTAATTTGGCCAAAATTAGCAATAAACTAAATTATAATCAAACAAACTCAATTCATTATCATCCCTTAATTATCTGTTTGTTCATTTATCTCATGAAACAAATTTGTTTCACACTACATAAAAGTAATAATTTAGTTTTAATAACATAACTTCATACGCATAAATTATATATATATATATATATATATATATATATATATATATATTTCATTCTTAAAAATATAAAAATAGAGCTAAGAAAAGAAAGAAACCCTCATGGTTTGATGAACTCCAAATAAAAGAACTTGTATTAGAGTCCAAAGTGAAAAATATTCATCTTTATCAACATTTATATGGTGTATTTATATATAATAAACAAAAAAATAAAAAATAAAAAATAAATTTTTTTGGGTGTATTTTTCTATTTTGATACCCATCCATCTTCTTCACTCTTCATTATGCAAAATCTCTGTTATTTCTTTCTTATTCCAATATTTTTCCAGCTATATAATGTTATCTTCTCTTCTTTTTTATTTATTTTTATTTTTTATTCTTTTCATAGAACTAACATTTTTTCTTAGAATATTTTGTACATCATAATAATATATACATACATCGCATGAATTTTAATTTTCATCCTTTTTTTTTTCCAATTATAAATGGTAGGTGAAAACGATCTCAAATCAACTAAAGATTCAAATCAACTAAAGATGATCATCAAGTGTGTAAAGATATTATTTCTATTTAAAATTGATCTGAAAAATTGACATTAATATGAATTATTACTATAAGAGTTATGAAAGTTGTTATATATATATATATAATATGAGTTTTTTATTGTTTGATTATGAAAATTTGATGCGTATGCAGCGTATCAAACATACAATAATAGTTTGAACCAAAATTTGAGAGTGAAAAGCATCAAGAACAAGTGAAAGAGGAAGAGAGAAATATAGATCAAAAAATTAGGTATTGGAGCTTAGAATCCTATTTTGCAATGTTTAATGTTATCGATTTTGCTTAATCTGTTGATTTAACAAATGTTTGGATAATATTTGTACATTATATATTCATTTCATTTCATTTATTACTATCTATTGTTAATTTTTTTATTGCTATATTAACTGCATTTTTTAATTAATTAGTCATGAGTTTAATAATTAAAGATAACATGTGAATCGTTTTAGAATTTTTTAAATTTAATTTTATAAAATCATTAAGAATTTATCGTTATATTTTAAATAAAACAGTTATTTATTTTTTTTAAAAAAATTAAAGACTTATTGGATAAACATTACATGTGTGTAGTGATGCAATTAATTTTTTTTAGTTGTTTGTTTAAGGGAATTGATATTTCCACAAGCTAATGTGATATTTCCACAAGTGGGTCTCATTTTTAACTAAACCAAGCAGTAAACTAACTATAAGATTTAGTTCTTATGTCCAAATTACCCCCACTTGATAAATAACTAAACATCTAGTTTCTTAACTTTATTTAATTAGTAGTGTTACTCAATTCCTTTATATTTCATTGTTAACCATTTGAAGACAATTTTTATTTACTTAATTATTATGACAATAATAATATTAATAATAATTAGAAAATTGTTAGGAAATAAGTGGAAAAATTATTTACACATAAAAATTAGGATCTAAGGCTTCCTCTCACTAGGAAAAAAAATTATTTTCAAAATTTCTATTATCATATCATATTACTAAATTAAGATTTTTATGAAATAAATTATACTTAAAATGTTTAAACATTATATATAAGACTTTGTTTATGAATATATTGCAATATATTACTAACTTTAACTTAAATAATAATTTCATATATTTATGCATATATATAAATTTATCTTCTGCATACCAACATTTGCCTTTTCGGATTATAGAATTTGTGACATGTTATTAACAAAAACAATATGTTTGAGCAGCAGTACCCTTGTTTTACTGAGATGTCACAATTTTATTAGGGAATTGATATTTCTACAATTTTATGACTTAATTGTTATTTAAGTTAACGTTAATAAGATATTGCAATATATTCATAACCAGAGTCTTATATATAAAGTTTACACATTTTAAGTATAATTTGTTTCATAAAAATCTTAATTTAGTAATATGATATGATAATAGAAATTCTGAAAATAAATTTTTTTCCTGGTGGGAGAAAGCCTTAGATGCTAATTTTTATGTGTAAATAATTGTTCCCACTTATTTTCTAACAATTTTCTAATTATTATTAATATTATTATTATCATAATAATTAAATAAATAAAAGTTGCCTTCAAACGGCTAACAGTAAAGAAGTATAAAGGAATTGAGTAACGCTACTAATCAAATAAAGTTAAGCAACTAAATGTTTAGTTATTTATTAAGTGGAGGTAATTTGGATATAAGAACTAAATCATATAGTTAGTCTACTGCACAAAGAGTTAGTTTAGTTAAAAATAGGACCCACTTGTGAAAATATCAATTCCCTTGTTTAATTGAAAAACAATAAAACATCACCAAACATTAAAGTGTCGAAAAGATCGATCTAATAAACATAACACCTGATTTTGTTTTTTTAAAAAATATTTTTTCTAATTGCAAAAAAAAAAAACAAAAAAAACAAAGAGTTTGTGGTTAACTTCAAATGCTTGCAATGATTTTTTTGATTAATTTTTGTATAAAAGTTATCTCAACATTTTAATGAAATTGTCTAAAAAGTTATGTCAACATATTAATATAAAATTATTTATAATAACTGAAAAATTTTAATCTTTTTTTTATTAAATTGTAAAAATTAGCCCCGACCTTGCAGGGGTGTACATGCTAGTACTTATTAATAGCATAAACAACGTTTTATTATATGAGTTAACTGGATGTTTTGATTGGTCCTAAGTTGAGTTGACTCATGAAACTATATTTGAATTTAATAGGTTGATATTTTTACTTTTACTATACTTGTGTTATCTCATGAGAATTCTATCATTCTATGAGAATTGATAGATTCTCTCTATGTAGGCAACTCTTTCACAAAATATAAAATAGAATTTGTTGTAAGCAACTTAATGCATATTTCTCATATTAAGATAGTTTAAATTTAACTAAGGCATCAATCGTAGGAATTTTTATTAGAATGTCCAGATCTTTCTAGGATCTTCCTGTATATTTTCGACATGTGTAATGGTCATACATAATTAATACAAATTGACCCCCACATGTTATGGGCTATTGGTTAAAAAAGTAATTATTGTACACGTGTCGAAAATGTATAGGAAGGTCCTTTTTCTAGTTGGAAGACCTGAACCTCCTAATAAAAACTCCAATTGTAGGGTCTCTTACCAATCAAAATTGTGAACAATGGTGGTTAAATTGTACTCGCACCAAATTAGTTTTCAGGTAGCATCTCATTCTTGATTTGCTAACACAAAGTATAGGCATAGAAGGCACTTTGGCAATGTTGAAATTGTAATAGCATCTCATTCTTGAACATTCTCTGGAAAAAAAAAGTACTTGAATAAAATAATTAGAACAACTCAAAATAATTAAAGCATTACAAAGTAAATGGAATTGACTAAATATAGCCTATGAAATTAAAAAAATAGACTAATCGTCAGATAAATAAGTCGGAGTAGCAATAAATTAATAAAATAGTCATTATCCTGCCCATTCTTTTTGCAACAACCATAGTTGGATTATGTATTATTCTCTCTTCACTTTGTTTTCCTTACTTTTAAAACTACCAAGAAATGGATGTGATTCTAAAAATTTTGTTGTGTTTCTCGTGCCGCTTTCCAAATTCCCGCCTTGCTTTTCTTTTTTATAGCACCAGCCAAGTATTTTGGAATCACTTTTCAAAAGCATGATAAGGTTTGTATAAATATACAAGCAAAGAATGCTTATTTAATTTGATTTTTAAGATATTTTTTAATTCAAAATGTATGTGGTTCAAAATTAAATCGGCTGTACCATTCCCTATTTCATCTGTTGATGACTCATTTCATGTACTGTTCTCCGCCTAATTTTTATTCAGATATGAAGTAAATATAGGATAATTTTACAATTATAATTTTACTAAGATATCAGAAAAATCTCTTAACAATTCACATGATTTAATTATATTAAAATTAATTGTGAATTTCATTATTAATTTAATATATCCTAACTAAATTAAATTCATTAAAATTTAAAATTTTATCAAAGCACATGATTAATTGAAGTAATAATTTATTTGAATATTTTTTGAAACATAATAATTTTAAATTTTTTGGAAAATTATAGTGAATTCATTACTAACTAATTTTCATAATTAATTTAAAATTTATTAAAAGTTCAGTTTCATAATTCTATCCAGATTAGAATTTTAAGCAAATTTTATCAATACAAACACTAACATAGAATTCAATAATTATTTCTTCATAATCATAACTAAATAAAACTACATTCCAATAGAATGTTTAGCTTGATAATTGATCGAAGAACCCTATCTATTATTATATATAAAAGCAGGACAAGCTATCTTATCCACTTTCAATTTGAAATCAATTGAAATCAATTTGGAATCAATTTGGAAATTGACTCGGTTCAATTGTCAATTAACTCGGTTAATTTACAAATTGACTCGGTTCAATTATCAATTAACTCGGTTTAATTGTCAATTAACTCGATTTAAATTTCCAAAACCATCATGTGGATACATTTATATACAGCAAATTAAGTGCCTTTTGTTTCATCTTCCAAACACCCATCATAATTAAACTTCCTTTTGTTTCATATTCCAAACACCAACATGCATATACAACTTATATTCACATACTTTTGTTTCATATTCCAAACACCCATGATAAATTAATTGCCTTTTGTTTCATATTCCAAACACCAACATGCATATACAACTTATATTCACATACTTTTGTTTCATATTCCAAACACCCATCATACTCTACTGCCTTGAACCCATTCGATACCAACTAACTGTGTGTATAAATGGCTTCTGCAGATCTCTTTCATCTTCATTATCATCTCTGAAACTCATTTCTCTCCCATCATTTCTGATGTTAAACTTTTGCGAAATTGTATGTGGTATTTTTTTCTTCTAGGTTATCCTCTTTAGAATGTTGTTTCTTAATGAAATTCATATTACGTTGTAGATACTTTTTTGAATTCAATGCACAAAAGGTGTGCCACTAGAGGCAAGAAGAAAGCTTGCAGGAAGAAGCGGAAGTAAGCTTCTTTTCTCATAATCAGTTTTAGAGTAGTTTTTGGTTATATGCAGCAGATAGATTTGTAATCTTATATCACATTATTTAATTCTTATAGATTTTGGGATATATTTTCAGCAATATTTTAGCCTTTTACAAAAAATAAAAGGTTCATGTATATATCAGTCATTAAAATAAAATGATCAATAGCCTACTTAATACGATGTATTTAATATAAAATTTAAATTATATTTTAAAAAATTATTAATCTTAATCCATATAAGAGTCTCTATCCATTTTTATAATCTTCTTATACAACTTAATTTACTTAACCCCGAATTTATCAAACAGGACCGTGCTTTGCACGGCTACCAACCTAGTAAATATAATTTGATAATTTGTTATTTATATAAATATTTAGTAACTATAACTATCTTCTTAAAATTCTAATTAAACATTTATTTTACATACAATTAATTATCTTAATAATTGGCTTAATAAACAATTATTCATGTCAACCCGTGCTTCATATGGGTCAGGTGAACTTGTGTTTTTCAAAACATGATTTTTCAGTAAACATAAACATACTTGAACATTATTTTTCAATAAGAACTGCCTTTACAACACACGTAAACCTAGTATAGATTTTTGATCTTATCACGAAAGAATAAATAAATACTGTTAATGCCAAATTCTGACCGCTCGCCCAATCACCAAATAACGAACCGAGAATAACGTTTAATGGTGGAGGGTATGTGACTGTTTTAGTGCTTGTAAATAGAGTAAAAATAATGACACATGAAAAGTAAATAATAACACCAGAATTTTACGTGGAAACCCAATTGGGAAAAATCACGGGAAGAGAGCTCATTAACTATGAAAATAATGTACAGAATACAATCTCTCAATTGCTCACTTTTGCTGAACCTCCGTCTCCCTCTCCTTTGCTGCTAGTTATTGTTTTGTTGTGGAGGTGTGTCCCCCCCTCTCTGCTGCCGAGAGACTATATATATATAATAATCTCCTTTGTGCATTTCTATTGGGACTTACAAATAAAGTAAACTAGGAAACATGGCAGGCAAGAAGCATGCGCCAATACACGAAAAACAAGGAAGTTTTTTGTGGAAACTTGGACCCACGTGAGCCCACTCAATATTACATCCCAACATTGCCCCCAGTCTTTCGTTTCAATGGAACATTTAATCGGAAGAGTACATCATTTAAAAGTCCAAGAATCAATTGTTGGGAATGGCGTCGAGGCCTGTTCCTGATCAGCACTAACGCCTGATCAAATTGTTGGGAACGACGTCGAGGCCTATTCCTGATCGGCCCCACTGCCTGATCAACTTATTGGGAACGTCTCAAGGGATTGTTCCTGATCGGCACCACCGCCTGATCAATTTATTGGGAACGACTCGAAGGCCTGTTCCTGGTCGGCACCACCGCCTGACCAATTTATTGGGAACGTCTCGAGGGACTGTTCCTGATCGGCACCACCGCCTGATCAATTTATTGGGAACGACTCGAAGGCCTGTTCCTGGTCGGCACCACCGCCTGACCAATTTATTGGGAACGGCTCGAAGGCCTGTTCCTGATCGACACCATCGCCTGATCAATTTATTGGGAACGACTCAAAGGCCTGTTCCGAAGGATGCCTTGACCTCCTCGGAGGATGCTTGACCTCTCCGAAGGATCCCTTGACCGCCCCGGAAGATGCTTGACCTCTCCGAAAGATGTCTTGACTGGCCCAAAGGATGCTTGACCTCTCCGAAGGATCCCTTGACCACCCCGAAGGATGCTCCCGACATCTCTCTGTTGAAGGTGCCGCTACTGATGAAGCTAAAACAACCTTTTCGGTGACTGGATTGTTGGGGCGTAAATAATAAGGCCCAAATAATCTTATTATTGTGGCCCGATTTTGATTCATGAATATTGGGCCTTGTTGGAAAACCGGGCCATGACCCATATGGGAAATCCCTTTATGAAGAAAATCCCTTCTGACAGAATGGTACAGTGGGCAGGTCCGTTTATTTCTGCACGCAAGGGTAGGCAGTCAGGATTATATTCGGTGCCTACCTTCTTTTACGGAGCTGCGGTCAAATCCCATTAAGGCATTTAACCTAATGAGGAAACCTACTTACTTTTCGGGAATAGGCGTGACGTTAGCTGAAAGAATACTATAAGTACAAGGCTTAGAACCCATTTTACAGGTAATCGCTATTTTATGAGCACAAGAGCACACAACCTCCATTGTTAAAACCTTGTTCAGCCTGTACTAATTCCCACGCCTGAGCTATCCCCCGGTGGCAAAAACCACCCGGAACTCTCAGCGTAGTATTGTTATTGTGCAGGGTTGACGCGCTTTTGGTGATTGAGGCGCGTGTACGAATTCTGGGCGTTAACATTGGCGCTAGAAGGAGGGCCTGGTGCTTGGTGATTTATCAATCACGTGAAAAACTTCTTGACTAAGACATAACAGTAAAAAATAGACTAAAAATGACCTCGGCGCAAGGAGAAGCCCCCCTTGACCATCCCCACTCCAGAGGTTCCGCCAGAGATAGGCTAGGAATGTCCAAAAGTCTTTCAGATCGACTGGGCCCTCAAAGCCATTCGGTGGGGCCGGCCGATCCTAGGACACCCGTAGTCAAGAAAAATTTGTTACCGACCCCCCAAAGAAGGGGGCAACGACGCGGCCGCGCCGGAAGCTCGAGCCCTAGGCGAGGTCGGAACCATGACGAAAGAAATTCACTTACTGCGAGAAGGGAACAACGACGTAAAGAAACGATAGAGGCTATACGCCTTCAACAAGTAGAACTGAAAAGACAATTGGTCCTTTTAGGAGAAGAGAGGGTAGCTTCTTCCGGTCACCATGGTGGTCGGGAAGTCACGACAGGACGCCAGTCCAGGACACATCATTCGGACAGCTCCTGGCGGGAAAGCAGGGAGGTTCGGAGCCGAACCCAAGAAAGCGTGGGGCAGATTAGCCACTCGCCAGATAGAAACAACAGACTAGAACGGAGAAGGAGAGATACCTCTCCGGTCCTAAGTCAGAGCAGGCCAAGCAGGCCGAGGAGCCGCTCGGCCGATCGAGGCAGTAGATCCAAACGGAGAAAGGGGAGAAACCTCTCCAGTTCCCAGTCAGAGTAGGCCGAGGAGCCGCTCACCCAACCGGAGAGTCGGATCCGAACGGAGAAGAAGGGAAGCGACTCCAGTTCAAAGTCACGGTGGGCATGAAGCCACCCATCTTACCAGGGACCCTGAGGCGCTATCCCGGAGGGTTGCGGAGCTCGAAGAAATGCTTGCTATGGCTCATCGAGAGGATAATTCGGTAGACCCGACCTCACCATTCTCACCGGAAATTGACCGAGCTCGGGCGGACCCTACGAAAAAGGCTCCTCATATGGAAAGTTTTGACGGTTCGGGAGATCCGTATGACCATAGTCAAGCTTATGATCGGCTGATGAAGTATAATGGCTATTTCGATGCGGCCAAATGTCAAATGTTCATTTCTACTCTAAGGAAAGAAGCGCGCCAGTGGATGACGTCTTTAGCCCCGAACTCGATATCCTCATGGAAGGAGCTTTGTACTCAATTTCACAGTCGGTTTGGGAGCAACAAAAGAAGAGGAAAGCCCACAGCCTCCCTAATGCAAGTGAGACAGTACTCAAATGAATCCTTGGGGCAGTATGTCAAGCGGTTCCGGGAGGCCGTCGGGGCAGTGACCGACCTGAACGACCCTCAGGCGCTCGACTATTTTAATACGGGATTGGACATAATAAAGTCTAAGAAGCTGGTAAAGGACATGATGTTTAATGCTCTGAGGAGCCTCGCCGAATCATATGACAGGGCCGAAGGGTTTATAGCCATTGAAGAGGCCATGGGGAGTCTAAGGCCAAATTCCTCTTCGTCCGAAAAGATGAAAGAACGGGATAGAAACCCGTATCCTTGTACGGATGCCGGTAACAGGCCAGACACGTGGCCGAAGAAGAATTTTGGGGGAGTAGGAGGAGGTCGCCCTCTTCTCCCAAATCGAAAGGTCGAGAAGGTATACACCACCCTAAATACTGACCGAACTGCCATATTGGAACACATGAAAAATCAACCTTATTTCAAGCCGTGCCCAAACAATGTACACCCGAACCGGGGAAGTCAAAACAAGTATTGCGATTACCACCAGGCTTCGGGACATTCCACCGAAGATTACCGAAATTTGAAAGAGTTGATTGAGACGAATGTACAGAATGGGGAATTGGTACGGTTTGTGGCGGGACGCGATGGTTCGGGAAGAGCCGCGAGCGGCGACGTCGTGGTACCAACCCCTCAAGGTCAAGCGGCCCCAAGTTCTTCTGTTCGGGGGGTGGTTGATGTAATAACCGGTGGTTCGGCAGGGAAGGTCATCGGTAAGAAGAGAAGGGGACCATTAGATGCAGTGATGACGGTAATAGAGAAACCAGTCGGGAGGGAACGGTCGTACCTCGGCACGGTGATCTCTTTCACCGACGATGATTACCCGCCCGAAGCCATTGAACCCCAAGAAGGTGCTTTGGCTATAACTGCCCAAGTCGGGTCTATGGATATGAGGCAGATTATGATCGACAATGGTTCTTCAGTCGACATAATGTATGCCCATGCCTACCGAAGATTGGACTTAGGTGGGAGAAAGATGGAGGTCGGACAAGAAGCCCCGTTGTACGGCTTCGGCAATGATCCGGTTCGGGTGGTAGGCACCATTGAGTTGCCAGTCATCTTTGGGACGACACCTCAAGTGGCGGAGGTCAACATCAAGTTCTTTGTTGTCAACGTGGACTCTGCATACAATGCAATTCTGGGGAGGCCTGCGTTGATGGCATTACAGGCGGTGACATCTATTCCACATTTTAAAATCAAATTCCCTACCCCAAACGGGGTCGGCCAGGTCCAGGGTGACCTTGATTTGTCACGGAGGTGTTACAGGAATTCGTTAATATCTTCAGCTGTCGGCAAGAGCAAACAGAAGCAGGTCATGGCTATCAAAATCGAACCATTTACTGAGGGATGCATAGAACCCCTCGCCTTGCCTGCTGTGGAGACAAAAGACATCGAGCTGATACCGGGGAAGAGAGATAAGACAATTAATATTGGTTCGGGACTACTAGAGCCATTCAAAACTGGGCTGGTGGATTTACTTCGGGTATATGCTGATATTTTTGCATGGGAACCTAGTGATATGCCTGGAATTAGTGAAAAGGTCGCGGTACATAAGTTGCATGTGGATCCCAATAAAAAACCGGTATGGCAAAAGAGAAGAATCTTCGCCCCGGAGCGACAAAAGGTCATCGATAACGAGGTGGCCAAACTGTTGGCAGCAGACTTCATCTATGAGATCGAGTATCCTGAATGGTTAGCCAACGTGGTGTTAGTCCCGAAACAGAATGGGAAATGAAGGATGTGCATCGACTACACGAACCTGAACAAATCTTGTCCGAAGGATTTCTACCCACTCCCCCACATTGACCAGCTAGTTGACGCTACTTCGGGGTATGCTTTGCTGAGTTTTATGGATGCGTTCTCAGGGTACAATCAAATCTCTATGCGCAGGAAAGACATCCCGAAGACAACGTTTATTACGCATCGGGCAACCTACGCCTATAAGAAGATGACCTTCGGGTTATTGAATGCCGGTGCGACTTATCAAAGGATGATGAACTACGTGTTCTCGAAACAGCTGGGTCGGAACATGGAGGTCTACGTAGATGATATGATAGTCAAGAGTATGTCTACCAGAGACCATTTGGATGACTTGGAGGAGTGCTTCCAGACAGTTCGGCACTACAATATCAGGCTTAATCCTACGAAATGTACCTTTGGCATCGGTGCGGAGAAATTTCTGGGCTACTTAATTAGCAAAAGGGGCATTGAGGCGAACCCTGAGAAGATCGAGGCCATTCTAAACATGAAGTCCCCCAAACCTTTAAAGACGTACAGAGATTGACGGGTCGAATTGCGGCATTGAGGAGATTCATGTCGAAGTCAGCCGAACGGTGCCTGCCGTTTTTCAAAACACTCAAAGGACTGCAGAACGAGAAGACCTTCTATTGGACTCCGAAGTGTGAAGATGCTTTTCAAGGCATAAATAAATACTTATCTTCGGCACCCCTGTTAATGAAACCCATCCCTACAGAACCGTTGTATTTGTATTTAGCTGCGAGCCCGATGACGGTAGGGGCGGTGTTGGTTCAGGAGTCAGGAGGAAAGCAGTACCCAGTATACTATGTCAACCATGCCCTTCGAGATGCTGAGACTCGGTACCCGAACTTGGAAAAATTCACTTATGCCTTGATAATAGCCAGTCGGAAACTCTGACATTATTTCCAGGGACGACTAATTGTAGTATACATCGACCAACCGCTGAAGAAGATCTTGAGCAAGCCAGAGCTTTCAGGGCGATTGGCGGCTTGGGCTATGGAATTAACCCAATTTGTACTAGAATACCACCCCCGAACGGCAATTAAAAGTCAGGCATTGGCCGACTTTGTGATCGAATGCTCATTTTCCGAAGCTGACCTGGATGATCTGCCGATGAATGTGAATTCGGTTTCGGATGACTCCTCTGCCCAAACGTCTTGGACTCTGTATGTCGACGGGTCGTCGACTCCAGAGGTAAGCGGAGCTGGATTGATCTTGGCAAGTTCGGAGGGGTTCAAGGTACAACAGGCAATTCGTTTCGGATTCAAAGCAACTAATAATGAGGCCGAGTATGAGGCCTTGTTGGCAGGATTACGATTGGCCAAAAGCCTCGGGGTGCAAACGTTAATTGTCTTCAGCGATTCCCAGATGGTAGTTAAGCAGATTCTGGGAGAATATGAGGCTCGGGGGGCAATAATGACCAAGTACCTGACGGAGGTACGAGATCGGCTTCAATATTTCACATCGTATGCGCTCCATGGGGTAGATCGGGAAAATAATACTGTGGCCGATGCGCTGGCTCGCCTGGCGACTGCAGAAGCCAGCTCATTCAGCGGGTCGGTATATTTGGAGATCCTAGACTCACCAAGTGTTCAATGGGAGGAGGTGTTGGTAGTTGAGCGTTCGAATTGTTGGATGACCCCTTATTTGAGTTACCTGTCTGATGGCGCCTTACCATCGGGCCGGATACTGGCGAGGAAGATAAAGTATCAGAGCGCAAATTTTGTGCTTATTGATGGCGACCTTTACAGGAGAGCTTTTACGTCTCCTCTATTAAAGTGTTTAGCCCCATCCGAAGCAGTTGACGCCCTTCGAGAAGTGCATGAGGGTATTTGTGGAGATCATATAGGAGCAAAGGCATTGGCGTACAAGATACTCCGACAAGGGTACTACTGGCCAACAATATATCACGAAGCCAAGGAGTATGTGCAGAAATGTCGGAAGTGTCAGCTTAACAGTATAGTCCCCCACAAGCCGCCTGAAGAACTGTATTCGGTCTTGTCACCAATCCCCTTTGCCATATGGGGAATCGACTTACTGGGACCATTACCAAAGGCAAAAGGGCAGTTCTGTTTTGTGATAGTGGCGATTGATTACATGACCAAATGGGTAGAAGCAAAACCGCTTCGGACGATCACAGAATAGGAATGTCTGAAGTTCCTTAAAGAGTACGTTGTGTTTCGGTTCGGGATTCCGATGGCTATTGTATCTGATAACGGCCGCCAGTTTGTGGGGTCTAAGTTTGAAGAATTTTTGAAAGATTTAGATGTACAACATCAGAAGACTTCTGTTGCCCACCCTCAGTCTAATGGCCAAGTAGAAGTCACCAATAGGACTCTACTTAATGGCATTAAGAGGAGGTTAGATGAAGCCAAGGGGAGATGGCCCGAAGAATTGATCAGTGTGTTATGGGCATATCGAACTACACCTCGGACAACAACTGGGGACTCGCCATACAAACTGGCTTATGGGACCGATGCTCTCATTCCGGTCGAGATCGGATCCCCTTCACTCCGGGTCAGTCAATTTAAAGAACTGTACAATGATGAAGGCATTCGCCTCAACCTAGATTTGTTGGAAGAAGTTCGTGATTCGGCCATGGTAAGGCTAGCGGTCTACCAAAGGAGGACGGCCAATCACTATAATAAAAGTGTGAAGCTAAGAAGGTTCAAAGTTGGGGACTTAGTCCTTCGGGAAGTGGAGGCATCATCGCCCCAAAACCTTGGTAAACTAATGCCAAATTGGGAGGGACCCTATGAGGTCATAGATGTGCCAAAGCCAGGAACTTACCGGCTTCGGGCTATGGATGGAACAGAAGTCAAAAACACTTGGCATGCGGGGAGACTTAAGAAGTATTACCAGTAGACTGCATGATAAGTAGTTTTCTTATGACTCTGTAATTTTGATGAATTGTAAATATAATATTATGAAGGCAGTGATTAAATAGAAATCAGTTCTTCATTAATGATGGCGTCTTTACATAAGGTTCTATTTGCAAAATAAAACCTAAACCAACTATTATAAATAGAAATAAAAATGTGCTAATCCGAGGATACAGGTCCGACTTCATCTTCATCTTCATCTTCATCGAAAGTGTCTAGGAGGTTGCCGTTCAGCGCAGCTTGCCTCATCTTCTCTTTATCTTTGTCCCGGGCATTCTGGTAGCCAAGATTGTATTGTTGTAGCACTTCGTCAACGAGCTCGGACGACGATCGATACTCCTGGCGGATGAGTTGTTTGGCCTCTTCGGTTAAAAGGGGCATCGATGCCTTATATTCGGCAAACTCCTTTTCCACCAGGGCACGAGCCCCTTCCGCCATCCCGATCTTCACCTCGACGCTCTCAAGCTTCCGGCTAACAGACTGGTTATCGGCCATCAGCTGGTTACGCTCTTTTTTGAGCTCATCGTATTTCTCGATGATCAGCTTTCGCCGTTGCTCGCCTTCGATCGCTTCCTCCCTGAGTTTTCCGATTTCGGCTTGTAGCTCCTCGCAATGCAGGGTGGTGTTGGAATGAAGTTTCTTCTCGTTCTCCCAACCCGCCATTGCAGAGTCCAGCATCGACTTCAGCCGAGCGTTTTCAGCCTCGAGCCCCTTCTCTCTCATGTCGGACTGCTCGAATTGACGTAAGAGCCGACCCGTAACAGCTGCAGCCTGGAACACATAAAAAGGGGAGATCAGTTGGCATATATTTCTTAGAAATTTTGGGAATCAAAGTGAGTTGAGTAAACATACCCGACTCAAGTATAAGGCATTACAATTTGCCAGCTCTCGGTGGTTCAACCCCTCAAATACTCTATCGTCTCCAGGAAGGATGAAGTTGTTGAAGATATTGATGGGGAAGTTCCCCTCATCGTCTGGCCATAACGTGGCTAACGAAGAGGCCCACTGAAGACGAGGAGAAGCGGCCGGCGATGGAGGCAGGTCAAGTGGAGGTTCGGTATGCAACCTTTTGGCTGCCGGAACCTCTTCGGCCTCTTCTTGGAGATTGGTGTGAAGGGCTTCGGGTGGGGGAGCTTCTGATCAAGGGGCCTCGGGAGGTGGTGTGTTGTCCTTCGGGATAGGTGTTTCTATGATCGGGCGATCGGGCTTGATGGTTTTTTGGCGCCTCCTTTTCACCCGAAGGATGTTCCCCCTCTCGACCTCGGGGAGGTCCAGCAAGCTCCTTACTGGGGTGGTGGTAGGGACAGAAGTTGATGACATCGGCACTGATGATATCGGAAGAATCAACAGAGCATCTTCAGTTGAGGTGATGGGGAAGATGAGTTCCTCTTCGGACGGCTCGTTGGGTGGTTGTCGGGCGTCAGTGGGTTCGGTTGGTTTGATCAACGCCACTGTTCAGATTAAAACATAATGTTAATAAGAATAAATTTGACATAAGAGTAATTCAGATCGGCACGGGGACTTACATTTGTGGTTATATAACCAAGACTCGTCGCCTAGCAATTCAATGTCCCATTCCTTCATCGGCAGGCGTTTGATGATCTCTAGCAGCTCCTCTAGTCGGGTTCGGGACAGTTCCCCGACAGAGACATTGCTTCGGGAGGAGTCAGCCCAGTTGGGAACCTCTTGAATGCCGGGGCCTTGGATGTAGAACCATTATGAATGCCACCCTTTATTGCTGGTGGGGGTCTTCATCAATGGGCGCTTCTCAAGGGTTTTGCTGTGTTGTTTGTTTATTTGCCGAAAGCCGATCTCTCGAGATCGGCTTATGGAGAACATGGATAAGAAGAGATCAATGGTGGGGGTGATGGTTAGCTCATGGGAGAAAGCGATAAAGGAGATGATGTGGATATAGGAGTTCGGCACCAGTTGGGCGAAGCCGACCCCAATAAAACCTAGAAGATGCGTGATGAAGGCGTGAAGGGGGAGGCGTACCCCGTACCTAAGGGCAAAGAGGGAAATAGCGGTCCATCCGCCCGGTCGGTGGTACATCCTCTCGACATGAAGAGGAGCTCGGATCTCGTATGTAGCCGGGATGTGGAACTGTTTTCGTATCCCCTCCATGTCTTGAAGGGAGATGGTAGATTGGGTGTTAATGTGGGCGTAGGTGGTTTCATTCGAATACTCTTTGAGCATCCGCTGATTGTCGACCTGAGCTTTGGTCAGTTGAGTGGGGTTTGGGTTTTGTGGAGCACTGGTTGTAACTGCAGTAGCTTCAGTGGGTTTAGCGGTGAAAGTTGGTGGGACGGTGGCATTACCCATTGTTGAGCAGCGGTGGTGACGACTGACGGGTGTGCTTGGAAGAATAGAGAAGATTGCAAAGGAGCTCTTAAACCTTTAGGTAGTGTGGCGGTTAATTTTGGGGAAGGAGGGAGGTTTTTAACTTTTGAGATTTGCGCGTTTTCCCGAGAACGGCGCCATCATGGGAACATGTGTAAGAGGTGGGTCCTACTGAGATGTGCCGATCGAGTTTCCGGTATAATTAATGTTGGGCTTTATATTTCCGGATCCTCCGTTTGGGCCTCTATTTGGGCACTCTTCCATTAAAAGTTCCATTTTAATAGAAGACTGGGGGGCAATGTTGGGGCGTAAATAATAAGGCCCAAATAGTCTTATTATTGTGGCCCGATTTTGATTCATGAATATTGGGCCTTGTTGGAAAACCGGGCCGTGGCCCATATGGGAAATCCCTTTATGAAGAAAATCCCTTCTGACAGAATGGTACAGTGGGCAGGTCCGTTTATTTCTGCACGCAAGGGTAGGCAATCAGGATTATATTCGGCGCCTGCCTTCTTTTACGGAGCTGCGGTCAAATCCCATTAAGGCATTTAACCTAATGAGGAAACCTACTTACTTTTCGGGAATAGGCGTGACGTTAGCTGAAAGAATACTATAAGTACAAGGCTTATAACCCATTTTACAGGTAATCGCTATTTTATGAGCACAAGAGCACACAACCTCCATTGTTAAAACCTTGTTCAGCCTGTACTAATTCCCACGCCTGAGCTATCCCCCGGTGGCAAAAACCACCCGGAACTCTCAGCGTAGTATTGTTATTGTGCAGGGTTGACGCGCTTTTGGCGATTGAGGCGCGTGTACGAATTCTGGGCGTTAACATGGATGATAACTTCCAAGTGAGTAAAGCTTCACTAGTTGGTTCTCTTTAGTCTTTCGAGACCACGTGCCGGAGGTGGTGGTATACATATTACACTTTTTTAACCTCCAAGTCAGTAGCCACAAGGGATGGCCTGAGTGGTGTATGTGTGCTTGCTGACATAGGAATGACCTTTGTTAGTGGAGAAAAAATAATGTGACCGAATCACATGGGCAAGTTTTGACCATTGAGTGGATTGAGAGGAATGAATAGTATTTCTCCCCCCAAGAATTTCTCTTCGCATACTTGTCAGCAAAAATTTTGACTCTCTTTCCTTAAATTTGTCATGGCCGAAATGAGTCGAAGTGGGTACTGATGGGTTTCATCTCCTTTTGCAATTTCTGAAAATCCGTGGTCCAAGGTGGTCGAAGGTTACTATACTGAACCCGAAGTTATCAAGACGCCGAACTCGAAGTTATCTAGACGCCGAACCCGAAGTTATCTAGACGCCGAATCCGAAGCTATCTAGATGTCGAACCCGAAGCTATCAGTCCTCCTTCTCCTTCATTGTCTCAAATTCCATTACCATCCATCATATTCTTCTCTCCTGTCCCTATTACAATAAAAGCAACCAACTAACCAAGCACCGTCACAAACCCACTCATTAAAAGGCTACTCACTTTTTCTTCTCTTTCTCTCACCTTATTTACTAACAACATGCAAAAACTCATTCCCTTCGGTCCTTTCATACTCATTGCCATTATGTTCCAACAATTTAAAGCCCTGTTAATCCTTTTGGTTTTTCACTTCCTCATTCTCCTGCCCGGAATCCGACCCCTACCCGTTCTACCCAACTCCAATCCTGCCATTTTGCTCACCGCCAGCCGCCATTCTGGCCTTCCCCGAACAATCCGACACCACCGGGTTTCCCGACGAGCACTTCCACAGCATAAATTCCACCTACAAAGGAAAACCCAAGTCGGGTTAACTCCACCGGAGTCGGTGCCGCCCTGTCCTCGCCGCCTGGCTCTATCCCGCTTATGTCGGCGTCGCCCTAGGCCAGGTGGGAAGAACCCTTCAAACCACGTCGGACAATGACCTGCCTTTACTTCCCGATGATTCTGAGGCTTGTGTGGATAGTCCGATAGTGGTTTGGCGAAGATTTCCGAAGCCCGATAGTGGTTTGGCGAAGATTTCCGAAGCCCGATAGTGGTTTGGCGAAGATTATCCGAAGCCCGGTAGTGGTCATATGCCGAACCCGAAATCTGGTGCCATCCCCTTTTGCCAAACCCGAAGTCTGATGCCATCTTCGTTTTCAATTTCTGAAAATCCATGGTCCAAGGTGGTAGAAGGTTACTATGCCGAACCCGAAATGGAGTCTTTATTGTCCGAAGCGGATTGCTATAATCCGTAGTGAGTCTTTATCCCATAAAGATTTTCAAACATATCGGCGACGACGAAGATTGCACCGGAATTGGAAAATCCAAACGTCTTCATCATTTTCTGCTTGTTGGAAATGGGCAACGGCGAGTGACAGTGGATAATTATCGTCAATTTGTCCTCTTCGGTATCGCCGACCACTCCATTTCCAGTTCCTTTTTAATTCTGGCTAGTCAAAAACTCGAGACTGTTGCTTGTCGTCGTTTTTGTTGAAATGTAATTACATGGCCATCCTTCATGGTGAAAAGTTATTACATGGCCATGAACCTAGGCATGTGCGTAAAAGTAATAGTAGGTATTAATAAGCACATATGGCATTAGTTTTATAATATTATTCATGTTACTCCATACATAAAACTCCTCATTCCAGAAGTACGTTCTATATGAATTGGTATATGTAATAGGGATAAACAATGAATAACTGCCGAAGTGGAGATGAACATTATGATAAAAAGTGGGCCCTGGTGGAGCTTATTTACTATGCCACGCATGGTTTATTACCCTGAATGTCATATGAATCCTTTCTTGAATAAAGAGAATCTTTTATTTCATGGACACATTGCATATGTATAGGTAAAAGGGCAATTGAAGATTATTATTGTAAACCGAACCCACTAGCTAAACAATATAATAGATATCACACGTAATCCGAAGTAATATATATATATATATATTTTATTTTATTTTTGTTAAGAGATAGCAACTTAGCTTTTATGCCGCCTCGAAAATATATTTCCACAATAATTTTAACTAGAGCGTGGCCTGAGCCGGTCATGCTGAGTCTCTAATTTGTGTAGTGGGATGGACCGAACTCCATTCTACATATGGTTGGAAAAAAGATAAGGAATGAAGATGTGGAGCATACTGCACAACATAGTCCTTGTTTCCAATTGCAAGATGATTTGATATTGTTTGAGGTACAACAGCTTTTCTTTGTGTTTTACATGCACATTAATAAGGTTGAATTATAGATATGTTCCTTCAAGTTGTCAATCACATTAAAAGTAACCCCTTAATTATCAAACTGAGCACTTGCCTCCTTATAGTAGTCGGTTCATATCGGTTCTACCTAGCTTTTCCATATATGTTTTGTCGATCGAGTAATGCTAGATAATATGCCATACTTTGAAGCTATTGGGATTTTTCTTCAAGAGGCTAGATGATTTGCTTGTATGGAGTTAATTCGAATATGCAAATATCAGATGTTTTTGAATCAAATGCCTCCGTGTTGAGAATATCTGCCAATCTTATCTTTTGTATGACATTGGGGTTTTAATAAAATTTATCTTTTGCCAATCAAAAAAAAAAGAAAAAAAGTAATGCTAGATAACTAAACAAAAATTACCTAGAAAAAAAAAACATTGATATATAAATTGCACAGTACAAATCATCAATGTTTTGTTATCACGTAAAATCTAGCATTATTCTATTTTATCACAGCTGGTATGATTAAAAATAATTAAATTACATGTACCTTGTCGAATTTATTACTGAGTTTGTAAGTTTGGTTTCTCTAGGAAGAGTTACATCAAGTTACCGTGTACCCTGGTGGGACAAAATGGTTGAAAAAAGGCAAATTTATCATGCAGCTGTAAAACTAGCGAAACTCTTAATTAAAACGGATACATTGTGGATGGCTGAAAAATTTGGAGACAAAGAAGATGCTAAAAAATCTGAAGATGCTGAAAGATATGTCGATTCAAAAAATGGCGAGAACAAGATTGAGGCTGAACTGAAGAAGATTGAGGCTCATCTGGATAAGATTGAGGCTCATCTGGATAAGATTGATCAGGTTGAACAGATGATCGTTAAGGTTAAAATGAGGAAAGATGAGAGACAACAAACACCGTTGCTTTTGGCAACTTGTTAACGCCAAGATTTGTCTGCGCACTTCAGTCACTACAAAATGCGCTAATCCTGCACAATAACGAAACCTCACTCAAAGTTCCGGGTGGTTTTGCCACCGGGGGATAGCTCAGGCGTGAGAATTAGTACAGGCTATATCAAGGTTTTGATAACAATGGAGGTTTTTAGCTTAGTGTTTAGTTTTGCATTACCTTTGAATCCGAGAGGGAAGCCTTGTATATATACCTCCTTATGCCATCATCACGCCTGGTCCCACTTGACAGAATAAAGCATATGTCCCCATCAACCAAATCATAATAAATGCTTCCATCAGAATATAAGTCAACCCAGTTAGAAAGTAGTTTCCTTAACTGAGTCACTTTATTCCAACTAAATCCCAAATGGGTTCGGGTCCTCCATACCGGGTCGGGTATCCCGAACCCATAACCCAACATTGCCCCCTACTATTTAATTATAAAAAGAATTATAATAAAAGAGTAAGGAGAATAAATATACCCTTAATCCCTGATTCAACCACACCCTTAACTTTGTAACCGCCTCAAATTATTACCCCCATTAACACCATAACGCCACGTGCCAATAAAAGGGGGCCCACCACATTTAATAAAATAGCGCCGTCTGTGGGAACCGTGCCGGATTTAAAGGGCCACTCTCAAATAAAGTTAAATCATCCCCAAATGCAACCGCCACTTTCAATTTGAATTTTCTCAAACCTGTCAAATCTCCTCTGCAACTTTCACTGCAATCCCCGTCTTACTCCAACTACTCGAATCCAACACCTCTCTTCTATTCATCAATGGCGACAAACGATGCCTCAAGCTCTTCCAACCCATCAAAAACTAGTGCCTCAGCCTCTACTGCTAACGAAATCATAGTTCCCATTATAGCGGTGACAACAGAAGCCACCACTGTCACAACCACTGCTATACCAACAGTCGTCGTCTCCGCCGCGCCGGTAGCCATTACTTCTGCCGCTGAAACCAGCTCCACCTCACTGGGACTCAGCACTTCATCCCAAGATCCCATCACTAGCTCTGATTTCCCTGGCAACCCCTTTCCTATTACTTCGCCCCGCACCGAAGCCGAACTTCAAAACATGAAGATGCTAGAGGAATATTCCTCGGAAAAAACTTTCTCCCACATAAATACCAGATCTTCCATTCAGACTAAAGATCTCGCAGCTATCCGGGAACTATACCAGATTCCTATATCCTACCAGATACGCACAGCCGACCTCAACGAGAGGATGTACCAGCGCCCCAATGGCTGGACCGCCGTATCTGTCCAAGCCCTAAAATATGGGCTCAGGTTCCCCCTCAATGCCTTTATGCTTACTTTTCTGAGCGTGGTCGGGGTCGGACTCGCCCAATTAGTCCCAAATTCCTTCATCCACCTGGTATGCTTCATCGCCTACTGCCATGATTGCCAGGTCGAACCGACCCTGGACTTCTTCTTCGCGCTATTCACGGTCATCCGATCTCGCGAGACAGGGTTTCGGCAGATCAGCAAACTGCCTGCCAAAGGGGCTCAGAAGCTGTCCTTGATGAAGACCCCCACAAGCAACAAAGGTTGGCATCCTCAGTGGTTTTATATCAAAGGGCCCGATACCAACCTGATATCGGATTGGATCGGCCTTAATAAAAATACCAACAACGTTGAAGCATTCCCAGCCGATCGCATGGACGAGTTCAAGCAGTTCATCAGCAAGATGCCCGACGAGGAGTGGGACTTCGAACTCCTTGGCAACCATACCTGGTTGTACGACCACGGATGTAAGAACTAGATCCCGAACCTTAATTCTTGACTTTATTGCTTATCATCCCTTTTAACTCGAACTAACCCATAACATCCAACTTCTTACAGTAACTCTTATTAAGCCAACCGCCCCGACTGAAGTAGGCCGAACCGTCCCTCGGATCATCGAACCGAATTTCAACAATCCCGAAGGAATCCTAGGAGACGTGCCTCTAAACCAGGTGCCGATAGCGGCTCGCCCAATTTCAGCCATCCCGATGACCCAAGTCCTCAAGAAGAATACTTTAGAGATGAGCAGGTCGGAAAAAATGGCTCTGATGAAGAAAAAACAACTCAAGAAGAAGGTGCCACCGAAGCCAGTAAAGACTCCCGTGGCAATTCCCGATCCGGCTACCCTGGGAATCATCGACGAGGAAGAAACTGATGATGAAGTCCTAGAGCCTTTGACGAAGAGACCTCGCAAAGAGCCTTCGACCAGTTCAGCACTTCCAACTGCACCCACGCATCAGATCAAAATCCATCCAAGTGGAGGCAAGTCACCTGATCCCCGGACTACGGCTCCTTCTTCCAGCAGCCAACCCAAACCCCGAACCCTTTGGCCCCAAAACCGCTCCGACCCCTTTCCCTATGATCTTCTCGAACGCTTCATTATGCCAGCCGATAACGAGCGATTCAGAAATCATAATCTAGACCAATTCCTTGAAGATTTCATCAGACTTCAATTCCAGGTAATTCTGCTTTCGTTATTGCTATAGAGAGTTATTTCGCTCACTTACTTATTCCACCCAACTAACACACACTTTTTACAGTCTAGCTCTGTGTTCGCCCGATCTCTCCCATCCCTGCTTAAATTAACAGAGAGGAACAGGGAAATCGAAGCGGCAAACGAAGCCCTAAGAGATGATGTGCAGACTCTGAAGTCTGAGCTAGAGAAGGAAAGGGAACTTCACGCTGGCACCAAGGACCAACTCACCGAAGCCAGTCGTGAGAGTTATCAACTTCGGAATCGGGTCGAGATCCTTCAGGCGGAGATCGTGGAGAATGAGAAACAGATCGACCGACTCATGGAAGAGCGAGTCCTGTTGAAAGAAAACGACGCCGACCAGAAGGAGGCTATTACGGCCCTCGAAGAACAAATGGAGCAGACACACTCCAAAATGACCGACCTGATTCGCACCCTTAATGCATTGGAAGAAGAGCACGCCGAACTAAAGAACCAGGGGCCTTCCTTGACCGAAGAAGCTAAGCTCCGAATAATAGAGGAGTATAAGGCATCTCCTGAACTGGCCGATAAGGTCATCATGCAGTTCTCTGAAGGGTACCAAGGCCATAAAGAGAAGATCAAGGAGAAGATGACGGCCGCGGGGTTGGATACCTCTATCCTCGACTCTTCGGACGATGAAGAAGAGCTCAAAGAACTGTCTCCTCCGACCCAATAGGACTATTTTACTTGCTTTTTTCCTTTTCAAATGTAAATGGTACAACTTGTAACCCCGATGAACATTAATGAAATTATTTAAACATCTTTCGTCAATGCAATCCGATATCATTTCATTTCAATAGACATAAATATTTACACAATCGGTAAAAAGAAATGAATACGACTCACTGATAATATCTCCTAAGTCTCCCAGCATGCCATGCATTCTTAATATCCGAACCATCCATATTCCGAAGCCGGTAAGTTCCTGGCTTGGGTACTTCAATAACTTCATATGGTCCCTCCCAATTTGGCATAAGCTTGCCTGAATTTTGAGGAGTTGATGCTGCAGCCTCTCGAAGCACCAGATCACCAACTTCAAACCTTCTTATTCTCACCCCTTTGTTGTAGTGCTTGGCAGTCCTCCTTTGATAAGCCGCCAACTTTATTAAAGCTGACTCTCTAACCTCATCTAACAAATCCAGGTTGAGGCGAAGACCTTCGTCATTATACAACTCCTTAAATTGACTGACCCGAAGAGATGGGGATCCGATCTCAACAGGAACAAGGGCATCGGTCCCGTAAGCGAGACGAAAAGGCGAATCCCCTGTCGTCGTTCGGGTTGTTGTCCGATATGCCCATAAACACACTAAGCAACTCTTCGGGCCATCTTCCTTTGGCTTCATCCAACCTCCTTTTAATCCCATTGAGAAGAGTTCTATTGGTGACTTCTACCTGGCCGTTTGACTGGGGATGAGCCACCGAAGTCTTCCTGTGCTGAATTCCCAAATCTGTGAGAAATTCTTCGAACTTTGCACCTACAAACTGCCTCCCATTATCCGATACTATCACCATTGGAATACCGAAACGATATACAACAAATTCCTTGAGAAATTTAAGACATTCCTGCTCTGTAATCGCTTTGAGAGGTTTGGCTTCTACCCACTTCGTCATATAGTCGATTGCCACAATAACAAAACTAACCTGCCCCTTGGCCTTTGGCAATGGTCCCAGAATATCAATCCCCCACACAACAAACGGGACCGGTGATAAGACTGAGTACAACTCTTCGGGAGGTTGGTGAGGGATCGTTCCATTCAGCTGGCACTTAGGACACTTCTTAACATATTCTTTAGACTCTTGGAAGATGGTTGGCCAATAGTAACCCTGCCTCAGGATCTTGTACGCCAATGCCTTAGCGCCCATATGGTCCCCACATATACCCTCATGGACTTCCCGAAGTGCGTAATCCGCTTCGGAAGGGGTCAAACACTTCTGCAACGGTGAAGAAAACCCCCTTCGGTACAAGTCTCCATCGATTAAGATGAAGAACGAACTTCGATGTTTGATTTTCTTGGCTTCTAACCGATCCGAAGGAAGGACGCCATCCGCCAGATAGGAAATATATGGCGTGAGCCAACAGTCCATCCTTTCTATCGGGAGCACCTCTGTCCTTCGAATGCTCGAGTCCCCCAGGACCTCCAGGTAGACTGACCCACTAAAAGAAGCAGTTTCCGTTGTAGCCAATTTTGCCAAGGCATCGGCTACGGTGTTATCTTCCCGACCAACTCCTTGCACACTATATGATTCGAAATGATGCAGTCGGTCTTTAACTGCGGCCAAGTACTTCGTCATCCTATCCCCTCGGGCTTCGTACTCACCCAATATCTGCTTAACTACTAACTGGGAATCACTGAAGATGATTAAGTGCTTTACTTCCAAGCTCCTTGTCAACCGCAATCCGGCCAAAATGGCTTCATACTCTGCCTCATTATTGGTCGCCCTAAATTCAAAGCGAATGGCCTGTTGGACCTTAAATCCCTCTGGGCTAATCAAAATGACCCCTGCTCCACTGACATCCGAAGTCGAAGAGCCATCTACATACAAAGTCCATGACACATGAGCTGCTTGATCGCCCGACACCGAACTCACTACCATTGCACCATCATCGGTATCGGGTTTCGGTAAACGAGCACTCTACTATGAAGTCAGCTAACGCCTGACCCTTAATGGCAGTCCGAGGATGATAGTCTATGATAAACTGAGTCAACTCCATTGCCCAAGCAGAGAGGCGTCCCGACAAATCTGGCTTATTCATGATCTTTTTCAGCGGCTGATCAGTGTATACTACCACCAACCTCCCTTGGAAATAATGCCTTAGCTTCCTGCTTGCTATGACAAGTGCATAAGCGAATTTTTTCCAAGTTGGGGTATCTGGTTTCGGCATCCCGAAGCACATGGCTAACATAGTATACGGGGCACTGCTTGCCCCCTACTTCGCGAAGTAATACAGCTCCCACCGCCAATGAACTCGCCGCCAGATACAGGTATAGGGGTTCCGAAGGAATGAGCTTCACCAGAAGTGGAGCTGAGGAAAGATACCTCTTGATTCCTTGGAACGCGTCTTCACACTCTGATGTCCATTGGAAGGTCTTTTCATTCTTCGGCCCTTTCAAAGTGTTAAAGAAGGGTAGACACCGTTCCGCCGATTTTGACATGAACCTCCGAAGCGCAGCAATCCTACCAGTCAATCGCTGTACGTCTTTGAAAGATTGGGGAGACTTCATGTCTAAAATGGCACTGATCTTTTCCGGATTAGCTTCGATCCCCCTCTTGCTGAGCAAATACCCCAGAAATTTACCCGAACCAAGTCCAAAAGTACACTTGGTAGGGTTCAGCCGAAGCTTGTACTTTCTGATCGTCTCAAAGCAGTTTTCCAGATCATCCAAATGGTTCCGAACTCCCACGCTTTTGACGATCATGTCGTCCACGTATACCTCCATGCTTCGACCCTGTAACTTGGCGAACACATAGTTCATCATTCTCTGATATGTGGCTCCCGCATTTAGCAATCCGAACGTCATTTTCTTGTATGCGTATATTGCTCGATGCGTAATGAACGCCGTTTTCGGCATGTCCTTCTTGTCCATGGAGATCTGATGATATCCAGAGAAAGCGTCCATGAAGCTAAGCATGTCGAAACCTGATGTCGCATCAATCAACTGGTCGATATGCGGAAGAGGGTAAAAATCCTTTCGGACAAGCCTTATTCAGATCGGTATAATCTATGCAGACTCTCCATTTGCCATTCTGTTTTCCGCACTAGCACCACATTTGCTAGCCACTCGGGGTAATCAATTTTCATAAATGAAATCCGCCTTTAGCAGTTTGGCGATCTCATCGTCAATGATCTTTTGCCTATCAGGAGCGAAGATCCTCCTCTTCTGACGGATAGGCTTCCTAGAAGAGTCAATACACAGCTTATGAACCGCCACCACCACCAGACTTATCGACCCCAGGCATGTCAGAAGGCTCCCATGCAAAAATGTCCGCATATACCCGAAGTAGCTCGATTAGGCTTGTTCGAAATGGCTCTATCAACCCTGCGCCTATCTTGATCAGTTTATCGCCCTTTCCAACAATCAATTCTACCTCCTCTGTCTCTTCAGCAGGCAACGCAAGGGGTTCGGAATTTCCCTCGGTGAACGGCTCGACTTCTATAGCCATTGTTTGTTTCTGCTTGCTGACTCCAGCCGCCGAGGATATCAATGAATTCCGATAACACCTGCGTGCCATGTCTAGATCACCCTTTACCTCACCGACCCCCTCCGAAGTCGGGAACTTAATTTTGAAGTGACCTATGGAAGTGACAGCCTGAAGTGCAGCCAAAGTGGGTCTACCCAGAATGGCATTATAGGCCGAATCTACCTGGACCACAAAAAATCTGACTATGACTTCTACCTGCCTCGGCGCCGTACCAAAGATAACCGGCAGTTCAACGGTTCCGGACACGCGAACAGGATCATTGCTGAAGCCATACAACGGAGATTCCTGACCCACCTCCATCCTTGCTCCCCCCAGGTCTAGCCTATTGTATGCATGAGTAAACAATATGTCGACCGAAGATCCATTATCGATCATTATTCGCTTCATATCCATGGATCCGACCTGGGCTGTGATGGCCAGCGCCCCTTCATGGGGATCAATTGGTTCCGAGGGGTAATCCTCCTCGGTAAATGATATTACCGTGTTGAGAAACGGTCGATCTTTAGCCGAAGGTCGTTCCGAAACTGATAACACGGCATCCATCAGGCCACTCCTCTTTCTCCCAACTTTCTTCCCGAACGTTCCTCCAGTGATGACGTCAACACAATTTCGTGGAGGGTTCGGTGGAGGTGGTGCCTCGAGGCGTCTTTCTCGGTTTGACCCTCTTTGGCCTTCCGAACTGGAATTCTGCCGACCTACTACATACTGAACCAATTCACCATTTTGGATTTTCTTCTCAATTAAATCCTTCAGATTGTAACAATCCTCCGTATTATGACCAGATGTCTGATGATATTCACAATAACGATTAGGGTTGCCCCGGTGGGATCGGGTAGTGGTTGGACAGGGTTCAAACGAAGGCTGATTTCTGATCTCTTCCAGAATCCTCGTCCGATCTGTAGTGAGGGGGGTATACACCTTATTCACATTCTTCTTCGGGAAAGGCGGCCTGCCACCTCCTGAATTAACCCCACCTTGACCGCCTCCCGAGCTAGGTCCACCATAGAAATTGCCTCTTGGCTGGTTGCTAGGCCGAGGAATATGGTTCCTATCTTTTTGTTTCGTACTTTCTTCATTCCGATCTTGAGGATTTAAGCTTTTATAGGCTTCTTCTATGGTAATGAGTCCTTCAGCTCGACCATAGGTTTCAGCTAAATCCATTGGGGGGTTGAGAATGAGGTCTTTCCACAAATCTTTCGACTTCGTAGCATCCAGACCCGTTGTGAAAAACCCAACTGCTTGTTGTAACATTCAAACTGGTCACTGCGGTACCAGCCAAGTCTCGAAATCTTTTCACATACTCACCCAAACTCTCACCCGATCTCTGTTTTACTTGGGTTAGAGCAGTGGTCAGCTTTCCTCTTTTCTTATTGCTCCCAAATCGCGCATGAAACTTATTACTTAGATCTTGCCACGACCCGATAGAGTTCGGGGGGAGAGACACCATCCATTCTCGAGCTGACAGCTTCAGAGTTGTGACGAACATGTGGCACTTAGCAGCATCCGGATGATCATAATAATTCATCACTTGATTATACCCGTGAGTATGATCATAGGGATCACCAGTACCATCGTAGGAATCTAGGGGAGGCATTTTCTTGGTCTTGTCTGCTTTGACCTGCTCGATCTCCCTAGTGAAAGGTGAATTTGTTACGTTCGGCAACTCCCTGGCCTGAACTACCGCGGCTAGTTTTTCTTCTATCTCAGCCAATCGTTTAACAACGGGATCGGTTTCGCTTCTTCGGGGTGGCGACCGAGGCCTGCCACCCGAACCGGATCTCCCTCCTTCATTACTATTACCGTGTCGAGAAACGGCTTATCCGCCTGTTCCGATCCGGAGTGTGGCTCCTGGGCCTGCTTCGGTCCTGTGAGCGGCTTCTATGCCTTCTGCGATCAGGGGAGCGGCTCTGACGCCGGCTCATCAGGCGCAAAGGGCTTTGATGTCTGCTACGGATTGGGGAGCGACTATCTCGCCTGCTCTCATTCTCCGAGCGGTTATGTCGCCGGCTCCGAACCGGGGAGCGGCTCTGACGCTTGCTCCGAACTGGGGAGCGGCTCTGACGCCTGCTCCGAACTGGGGAGCGGCTCTGACGCCTGCTCCGAACTGGGGAGCGGCTCTGACGCCTGCTCCGAACTGGTTCGGAACCATCCGAACGATTAGTCCTGGACTGGTTCCTGTCAGTGTTCTGTCGGCCAGGGGGTCGGCTTGATGAAACCTCCTCCTGTCCTTCCAGCCTGGCCAAATGTTCAGCTATTTCTCGCTGTTGTTGGCGTAAGGCCTCCATTACTTCCTGATCTTTTGCCCTTCATTGGGTCAGGATCCATTGCCGTTTATCTCCATGATCGGCATTACTGCCTGAATGAACAAGGGTTCGAGCTGGGTTGGTAGTCATATGAGCCGAAGGTTCTGGCGTCTGCTGGTTTGTGTGAAACAGACGGGACGACGACGAACCGGGGCAGATTGGACTTGCAAAGGCACCCTAGTCCGACCCCTTGGTCCCAACCTTTCCCTAGCCGACGACCTGAGTCGGTCAAGGACCGACCTACGAGTTGGTGTATGGGAATCAGCTGATCTTTCCCCTCCGTTATGGGCTGTATTCACCATATCTATTCCCTAGCTTTAACAGTGACTGTGAACTAACACTAAAGGCCCTCCTTCTAGCGCCAATGTTAACGCCAAGATTTTGTCTGCGCACTTCAGTCACTACAAAAATGCGCTAATCCTGCACAATAACGAAACCTCACTCAAAGTTCCGGGTGGTTTTGCCACCGGGGGATAGCTCAGGCGTGAGAATTAGTACAGGCTATATCAAGGTTTTGATAACAATGGAGGTTTTTAGCTTACTGTTTAGTTTTGCTATTACCTTTGAATCCGAGAGGGAAGCCTTGTATATATACCTCCTTATGCCATCATCACGCCTGGTCCCACTTGACAGAATAAAGCATATGTCCCCATCAACCAAATCATAATAAATGCTTCCATCAGAATATAAGTCAACCCAGTTAGAAAGTAGTTTCCTTAACTGAGTCACTTTATTCCAACTAAATCCCAAATGGGTTCGGGTCCTCCATACCGGGTCGGGTATCCCGAACCCATAACCCAACACAACTCAAACAGGGTGCTTCGAGATTGTTGACGAAATCCTAGAGGTGCACCCTCAGGCGGGTGAGCAAATTGATGAGCTTGGTAGATGTATTTTACACATAGCGGTTAAGTATCGCCAAATGGAGCTATTCAAAAAGGTGGAGAAGAACGAATTTCTAATGCGGCGACTGAGACAAAATCGTGATTTAATGGGGAACTCCATTCTACATATGGTTGGAAAAAATATAAGGAATAAAGATGTGGAGCATACTGCACAGCATAGCCCTTGTTTCCAATTGCAAGATAATTTGATATTGTTTGAGGTACAACAGCTTTTCTTTATGTTTTACATGCACATTAATAAGGTTGAATTTTAGATATGTTCCTTCAAGTTGTCAATCACGTTAAAAGTAACCCCTTAATTATCAAACTGAGCACTTGCCTCCTTATAGTAGTCGGTTCATGTCAATTATGTTCTTTAGGTTGACTTTTTTATAATTTCGTGTCACATGCTAGTCATGAGTCTTTTTAATGAAGGTATATTTGTCATTTGATGATGTAAATATCGTTCTCTTTTTTCTAACACGTGAAGTGAGTATTTTACAGAGTCAATGACAAAAATACCATTATTAAACAGTACTAATATGACTAGCATGTGATACGAAATTTGGGAAAAAGTCGACCTAAGAAACATAATCGACACTAGGTGACAATTATAGGGAAATATGTATTCATTTTGGTAATTGAGAGGTTAATTTAAAATTAGTTGGCAGTTTCGAGAGACATATATGTAATTCTGCAATATTTCACTGTCTACGTGGTAAATATGACATGGATTCTATGAAGTTGTCTCACATCTTAATATCTATCTAGAAGTTGCATTTGTATAGTACAATTACAATTTTTGCTATACAAAATTGGAACTCATTCCTATAGGATTGACACATTGTAAGTTGGCGACAAAGTATGTAATTGAAATCCTGTAAAGATTGGCTTAACATAGATTTTGGTGTCATCAGATTTTATTTTTATTTTTTTTAGGTTATGAAATTACTATACATCCATGACCAAAAAGTTTCTGTTTATATATATTCTCGTCCCATATATAGCTTTTAGCAGCACCGGCCCTGGCCTAAAGCCAGAGGTGCGGGAGCTTTAGGGCCACCAAAAAAATGTTATTTTTAGGGCCCCTAATTCTGCGAAACTTCAAGTGGAGTGGCCCTGCTCTGCCCATTATCAGCTCCATTTCATTCCAAACAAATTCCATTCTAAGCCTTCCCACTCACAAACTATAATCACCAAAAATCCTCCTAAATTCCTGCTGAAATTCGCCGAGCAAACTGAAGTTGAAGATAATCAAGAGGTAATCCATCTACTTTTGCTATATTTTTATAAATTGGGTAAATCCATATGTAAAATTGGTATATATTTATGTGAATCAGTTGTGGAATTGGTTGAGTAATGAGTATATGTACTATACGAAAGTATAAGGAAGGATTTCTATGAAGAAATCTGGGCTAAACCATGCCTAAACTTTTGTAAAATCTGGAAATTTTTACATTGTAGACAAGTTGTTTGATAAAATGCTTGAATGAGAAGATTTTGCTAAAAACTCATAAATAACTAATGTGGTGAGCTAAGAAACATTTATACATGTATTAGGATATGACCCAAGTGGATTGGGTGAATCAAAGTGAGTTTAACCGCCCTCAAATTTTGACTCCCCTCAAATTTTGTCCTGGTTCCGCCACTGACTCAAAAAGGATCCATTTTTTTCGTTGTGGCTTTAAGCTCTTAAAACCTCAGGGCCGGCCCTGCTTTTAGTCTTCTCATCATTTTTTCTCCATGCAGCGTATAAAAGAAGTCATCCCGCCCCGCTTCTACAAGCTCACAAACCTAGATGGTCAGACTGCTGAAGAGCTATTTGCTCTCAACAAAGAAGTCCTTCGAGAAAAATCCCAAGAATGGCTAAAGCGCATGGCAGAAAGCTGCTCAATTAATGCGGTACTCATTGGGACTGTGGCCTTTACAGCAGCCTACACAGTACCTGGAGGTTCAAATTCAGATGGTTCACCAGTTCTTCTTAATCAAACTCTATTCGGCATATTCACCATCGGTGATGTCCTTTCGCTTGCATTCTGTTTAACAGCCGTCGTTATATTTTTGTCGATTCTAACGTATTCATCGTTTCAGTTACAAGAATTTAAGTACGCGCTTCCACTGAAGCTAATGCTAGGTATTACATGCCTACTCTTTTCTGTGACGATGATCATGTTGGCAATTTCAGCAACAGTTATTCTTACGATCCGTAATAACAAACAATTCAAAACGAGAATAGCCTTGTACACGGTTGCACTTCTCCCTATCACAGTTCTAGCAACCTGTTACATGCCTCTGTTTATGAACGTCATGTACACTTTAACGTACACTCTCAAAAAAATAAGGTCTTATTTTCCTAAATTTGAAGTTGATCATGATGTTCCTAAAATTGAAGCTGATCATGATGTTCCAGTCGGCTACACTACCACAAGCTCTTCTACAGCTGAAAATTCTCATTCTCTTGTTTGAAATGCTGAATTGTTGATCCCACTTGGCAGGTTTTTTTTTTTTTTTTTTTTTTTTTTTTTTTTTTTTTTTTTACAAAAGCATGCAAATGCCAATTTGGAATTGGTGAGAGTTAATTATATGTTGTGTGATATTTATAATGATTGTATGAATAAGGTGATGAAGACAATAATGTTGGAATAATGTTTCTCTTGTGGGGCTGAATGATTATTTTAATTTTATTTAAGTTTGTAATGAAATTTTATATTAGTGTTTTTATTGACAAAATCTCCTTGAAATTTTATTCCAAACAGAGTTATGAAACTCAATAAGTTGTATTTAGTTATTAATGAACTTACTATAACTTTTCAATTATTTTTATAGATGTTATGTTTCAAAAAAATTTACATGTTTTTAATACAATTAATCGTGTGATGTGGTAACATTTCAAGTTTTAATGAATGTAATTTAGTTAAGACATTAATTTAATACTGAAATTCATGATTAATATTAATATAATTAAATCGTGTAATATGTTAAGAGATTTTTTGATATCTGAATAAAATTGTAATAATAAAATATCATACATAAAATCTGTGAAAATATAACATCTTACATAACATTGTGATGAAAAAAATTGGTAGAATCGAAAATAATTTTTTTCTTTTTTATAAGTTCTTTTTCCTATTAGAGATGTAAAAACACAAAACACTTTCCTTTTTCCTAATATGTTGTGGTCTATTTTTAAATATTTTACAAATTTAAATATTACTTATACAGGGATACTAATTTGGTAAGAAGGAAAAAAGTTAGTTATGAATTCACTATACCTTTTCAATTAATTTTATAGATGTTATGTTTCAAAAAAAAATTATATATGTTATTAATACAATTAATCGTGTGATGTGATAACATTTCAAGTTTAAATGAATTTAATTTAGTTAAAACATTAATTTAATAATGAAATTCACGATTAATTAATATTAATTAATATAACTAAATCACGTAATATGTTAAGAGATTTTTTGATATCTTAATAAAATTGTAATAACAAAATATCAAACATAAAATCTGTGAAAATATATTATCTTGCATAACATTGTGATAAAAAAAAAATTGGTTGAACCGAAAATAGTTTTTTTAATAAGTTCATTTTCTTCCTATTAGATATATAAAAACATAAAACACTTTCCTTTTTCCTAACATGTCGTGGTTTGTTTTTGAATATTTTATAAATTTGGATATTACTTGTACTACTAAGTTGGATAAGAAAAAAAAAGTTGAACCAAAAATTTATATTTAGGTTTTTAATTATGTAGTTGATAGTAAATTAGTAAAACTAAATTCATAGCCCGTGCAACGCACATGCTAATTCTATTCTTACAACTTTGTCTCATAAGTATTAATTTTTAGTTTTTTTTTTGCTTTTATATGAAATGTTTATGTTTTTTTTTATAAATATTGTATTGTCCAAATAAAGCAAGGTTAATCAAAGTCATCAAATTTTCTTTTATTAGTAATGCATCTATACCAAATATGACATGAATATAAGAATCCGACATTTAGCATATATATAACAAAAATTAACCAAAAAATGCGTCTTTTTATTTGTTTTTAGGAAGATAAAGCATCACATTCATGCATGCAAAGACATTACTAATCAAATCATGAAAAATATTCATATAAATTGATAATATATGAAATAACGTGCATACATTTGTTCTTAATATAATACTTAAAAATTATTCTTTATCTTACATTATATGTGATAACTAACTGAGTCAACTCACTAAATTTTTAATTATGTGTGATGACTAACCGAGTTAACTCACAATTAATGACAAATTGATTTCAATTGATCTCCTTTCCTGCTTTTATATTAAAGATTGTTCTTTATCTTACATTATATGTGATAAGTAACTGAGTTAACTCACTAAAATTTTTAATTATGTGTGATGACTAACCTAGTTACCTCACAATTAATGACAAATTGATTTCAGTTGATCTCCCTTCATGCTTTTATATATAAGTGTTATTGATTTAGCTTGTGATTTTGGTAATTGTTCACTCCTCATTTGTTCTTACACCCCCGCCCAATAATTAGGTTAGATCGTCACATAGATAAAGCAGTCAAATCTTTAGATGTAAGGAATACTAATGAATCCTAATGGAAACAATAAGATGCCATAAATTCCAAATTCTACATGAAATCAACTACAGATATAAATCCAAATTGAATACAACTACTCAAAAAAAAAACATAAATACAACTTTTATAGCTTTTTGTTGCATAAATACGATATTAATTGATCTATGGTAGGATGAAGTTATCATACAACACACCGGTAGTAAGTTTTATAATTTTTTGTTGCATTGTTTATCGTAAATGTTGCATTTGTTGTGACCCACAAACATGTCACTAGAGTTAAAAATACAATTTTTAAACTTATCAACAATATATGGCGTGATAACTTCGTCATAACCGGATCTAATATTAACATTTAACTCTTAAGTATTTAGATACAACCGTGGCATATATGGCTCTTGATTAGTTTTGTCAGCAACATGTTTGCTAAATTCATGCAGCGTATAAAGAAAGTCATGATCCCCACTTTTACAAGGACATTAACAAAGAAGGAAATACCGCTGAGCAGGAAACTGCTAATAGTAAAATCTTAGACTTTTGTCCAAAGAATGGCTAAAGCGTACGGCAGGAAACTGCTCCCTTGTGGGCGCCGTATCAATTGCTGTTGTTGCTTTTGCAGTAGCCTATTGGCTGTGGATCCTCACTTACGAAAGAAATCTAAGTTGAAAAAAGATTTATTTGTTAGCTTCACAAGTAAGTGTGATCTTTAATTTAATTAGAAGAATAATTTGTTAGTCAGAAACATGTGGTGAGCTTGAGGTTATTTCAAATTCATAATAAGAATGAATTAGGAAAAGTATTATAAATGCGGCTATTAGATAGTCTTATTATTATGGGAGAAGTTCGGTAGTAAGAAGGCGTCAAAAGAATAAATTGAGAGGATAACAATTTGTTACTTGTGGATTTCCGCCGCCATCTTAGTTCAATTGAAAGCTTGAAGATTTTATTTTTTAGAGTGTTTTGGTGGTGAATTTAATTAAGTTTCTCAACCTAATTAAAAGTAAATTTGTATTCTCTTAATTTATTGTGTAATCTCAAGTTTTTTGGCGTACAACTTGAGAGGATTATTGTAAGCCCGTTATTGTTGATATATTAGATATTGAGATTTTGCTTTTGAATACTTTACAAATTTGTATATTTAATTGTTACAAATTTTACATAGTACTTATACTAATTTGGATAACAAGAAATAAGCTGAACCAAAAATTTTTGTTAGTATTTTTAATTATATAATTAATAGTAAATTAGTACTCTATCCGTTCCAAAATTAAAGATACACTTTAACTTTTGAGGTCAAACGATGATATAAACTTTAAATTAATATAAATTTATTTAATTTTAATTGATACAATAATTATAACTATATAATATATAACAAAAATTATTAATTAAAATATATATTTTATTTTAAATTATGAGTGATATTAATTTTGAAGTTTATTACTGGAGATGGGAAAAGGGTTGTTTTATGTGAACCTGAAAACCATCAGTTTAGGCATATTGGGAATCTCGATAGTCGATCCTGTGTTGAAATGATTACTTTTGTAGATAGCTTGGTGTGGCTTGAAAACCAACATATTTAAAAGAATTGTTAGTAGTGCATATAGCCCCTTTATCTTACTTATCTTATTTACGGTCCCTATAACTTTCTCTCATTGTGGTATTTCTTGTATTATTGGCCAAGTTAAATACTTATTTTAGTCGATTGATAATATCAGAATAATTTTTGTGTTAACAGAATAAATATATATTTAATGACACTTATACTTTTAAAAGTTTGCTTGAGTAATGGATTTTTCTATAATGTGTTTGCAAGGTTAATTGGAGTTTACTTAGCATTAATTGAGATTTGAGTATACAATACTTATTGAAATGCTGCTTATGTATGACGACATTGAAACTGTCATTGACATGGCAACATGGATAAGTTATGGTAAATAATGTGATTTATAACATATCTCATTAAGTGGAGTAACTTAAGTTTTTAACGAGTATTTAGCAAAAAAATAAAAATAAATAAATAAAAAATACAATGATCGAGTAATGACTAATGTCAAGCTAATGTACTATGTTTACTCAACGATTGTAGTAAAAACAAAACAATCACTACCACTAATCGTTTTTCTCAGAGAGAAGCACAAATGAAAGTTGACAGTCCTCTAATATTGAAAGAAAAAAGGACATGAAAACAACATTTTCTTGATTTCTATATAATAAATTTTATTGTTTCTTTGATGTTTGAAATTCTCTTTGAGCATCCTTGAATTGCATTACATTTTCAAAAGCATAGAATAATACGGTTTAATTAAGTACACTTCAAGCCTTTAAGTTTTTCGCATCGTACACCCTAAACCCTAAGCCCTAAACTCTAAAAAAACATTAATGTTTTAAATTTAAGACATTCAACTTTAATGGCTTTAGCTAGTTTCTATAAATTAAACATTTTGGCACAAAAATTGAACAATTAAAAGGAACTAAACTTGTAAAACAATTATAATAATTAAACCAAAAAAAACAACTATAGTTCAAGTACTAAACTTGAAAACTAGCTACAATTTAACCAAGTTAATTACAAAAATGTCCCTCCAAATGACACCCAATTTCAATTTTGACTTTAAATGGCAAAAAATTCAGTTGGGTCATTCAAGTGACCAATTTGATTTCTATTGACTCCTTATATACCATTAACCATTCTCAACGGTATGAGTCACTTGAAAAACTCAATTGAGATTTTTGCCATTTAAAAGGCCAATTGAAATTGGGTGGCAACTTAATTGGATAGGCACTTTTGTAATTATTTCCTATAATTTGGTGACTAACATGAAAAACAATAACAATTCAAGAAAAAATACGACACTTATTATTCTTTGGCAACAATATTTATGCTCCGGCAATATTAATATTTTCTTTTTGATATTAAAGAGTGTTATTCATATTACCTCCCTTTACCACACACTTAAAACATAATTTTTTAATAATCAGAATTGAGGTCCTACATTTCAGTGTTATGGTTCTCTACTTTTTAAAGAATGAATAAATACCTTGACCGAATTCAATTTATGAATAAATACCGCCTCCACCTCCAGGGACGGGGGAGTATAGGGTTCGGGGGCGGGCTACCATGAGATTTTAGAATTTCTTTTAAGCTTATGAAAATTTGATATTTTTACTTTAGCCCCCTAGATATATAAAAAAAAATATAATATATATTATAAGAATGCATCTATTCCAAATATAAAAGTTATTTTTAATGATTTAAGTTAATTTGAAATATAGGCAAATTGGAGAACAACTTTTCCTGATGCCGTGGTTTTCCATGAATTGATGGTGGGTTCTGATCATTGTCCAATTCTCTTGGACACTAATCCAAGGACTCCAAAAGTGAAAAAGGAGTTCAAGTTTGAAGCTAAACTGTAAAGATGTTATATCTAAGAGTACTTGGCACATTGATCAAAGGGGTTCAAGAATGTTTAAGTTATGGCATAAACAGAAGAATTGTAGGGGAAGCTCTAAAGCTCTAGAGTAAAACTACTTTCAAAAACAGTAAAAAAGAGATTTGACTTGCTCAAAGATCAATTGAAGCATGTTCACAACTAAAATATTTCTGCTGAAGCTTTAGAATGGGAAAAGGACATTATCTGCAAACTTGATTTGGAATGGAAAAAAGAGGAGCAATATTGGGCACAGAGATCCAGGTTGCGGTGGCTAGCTAGTGGAGATAAAAGTTCAAAGTTTTTTCACTCGACAACCATACAAAGGAGGCAACGAAACAAAGTTGTAAGGTTGAAATATTGGCAAGGAGATTGGGTAGACAAAACATAGGAGACAAACATGTTAATTACTGATTATTTCCAGCAATTGTTCACAGCCACTCCTTCTAATCATATCTACACTTGTCTGGCCTCAATCCCAAATCTAATTACAGAAGCTGATAATCTTAATCTTACTAAACTTGTAGATAAGAAAGAGGTGGAAAAGTTGCAAAGAGGTGGCCCCCAGACCTGATGGTTTCAATGGCCTCTTCTACCAAAATTATTGGGATGTTTGTGGGGATGAGATAGTCCAGGTAGTGGATAGTTTCTTTCACTCTGGTTTTCTTTTGTGAGAAATTAATCAGACTAGCATTGTGTTGATTCCTAAAATAGATAATCCTGAAATAGTGGACCAGTTAATTAGACCTATTAGCCTTTGATCCTACTTGTACAAAATCATTGCTAAGGTTATGGTGAATCGAATGAAGCCCGTTCTGTCAAAAATCATCCCTCCAGAGTAGGCTGACTTCATCTCTGGCCGGCAAATTTAAGACAATATTGTTCTTGCTCATGAGATCTTCCACTTCTTAAAGTAGAAAAGGAAAGGAAATAAAGCTTATGTGGCACTCAAGATTGATATCAACAAAGCTTATGATAGAGTATCTTAGGGTTTTTTGGAGGTTGGTTTAAGTAAGTTTGGCTTCTGCCGTCAATGGGTAAACCTCATTAACCAGTGCATTAGAACAGTCACATATAACATAAAGGTAAATGGCTCGAGGATTGGGAAAGTGCTTCCTAGTTATGGCCTTAGACAGGGTGACCCCTATCACCTTATCTTTTGTAATATTCAAAAAATTCTTGTAATAAATTTTTGTAATTATAAATACAATTATTATTAAAGTCTAAATTATAATTCTTGAATATTGTAAAGTATATATGTAAAATGTATATAAATACATATAGGGAAGTGTAACTATAAAATGTAACATTTTAAAATTTTATTTACAATATAAATAAAATATAAGTACAGATACATGGGTATAATACATGTGTACAAGTATACTTACAAAAGTGTATCATCCATATATGTATATGTATTATATATATATATATATAGAGAGAGAGAGAGAGAGAGAGAATCTCTAAAGTAGCATACTTCTCTTAAATAGCATATATTTATTAAAACTACGTCGTTTTGGAGATTCTTTAAAAAAAACAAGTTAATATTAAAAGAGAGTGGTCCCACTTACTTTTCTTTTATTTACAAAAATGTCACCCGCGGCTCCACTTATTTTTTAAAAGAATCTCCAAAATGACGTAATTTGACTAAAAGTATGCTATTTAAGAGCTATGTTTTAGATCCATCATTTCTCTCTCTCTCTCTATATATATATATATACATAAAGCATGCAAACTAGGTCAAATTGGTCAAAGTGTCTTGAGAAATCTCAAAGCTACTAACCAAAGCTAGTAAGAAAAAAATATCTAAGGAACTATTGAGAATTCGGCTAGAATGGACAAGATATTTTTGAGGAGCAAGTTTATCCAAAACTTTGACAAAATTGACCTAATTAGCTTAACAATACTTAATTAATTAAAGAAGGTAATTAACTAATATAAACATGATTAAACTTCCTAATAGTGGGGCAAGTTTAGAATAGAAATAAGTTGAGTAGCTTGACTGGGAAAGAAAAGAGTTGAAGGACCAACTTATAACTAGCTAAACTTGTGCCTATAAATACCAAGTTCTCTTCATTTCTCTTCACAAAACAAAAGCTAAGAAGGAAAGAGAGAGAGAGAGAGAGAGAGAGGGTGCTTGACAGCTTGCAAGGGGGAGAAGTGAGTGAAATCAACCACCAAGAAGGAAGGGAATAGAGGATCAAAACCAAGGAGAAGCAACTACACAACAACTAGGTATAAACCATAACCTATTTAAAGCTTAAAATCTTTCTTTGATGGAAATAATTAGGCTTTATATATACTTAAGTTTATGTTAAAGATATATATGTTGTAATACCATAGATCATGAAGGAAAAGATAAAAGAACAAAGAAAAACAAAGAAGGAAGCATATATATAAACTAGTTAAGAAAACCCTAAACTAGCTCTTAGAAATATTTTATGAAGTAAGTATGTGTGTACATGAATTTTTCATGCTAAGAGTAGTAATAACATGTTAGAGTGTGATAACATGAATTATGGTAAAAGAAATTAAAGATTCTACAAGAAACAAGAAAAGAAAAAAAATTAAACAAAGTTGTTGAAAGTTTCAACAAGAAGGGTAAAAATCCTAAAACTGAGCCTGATTTTGTAACAAATAGAACTTTTAATGTATTTCGAATTTATGAGGAAGGATAGATCTATAAGTTATGTAATAACCCAAATTTTTGTTAATAATTAAATATTAATTGATTTTATTTAATAAAAGTGTATTTGAATTGGAAAAGGTAAGTTACTGATGTTCTTTCTTTATTCCTTGTTTCGTTTGGAAAATTAAAATCTTTTAGTAGATAATTTAATAATTGATTTAATTAAAATTAAAAAGTCTATTAAGGTTTTGGTAACTCTTATATTGTTTCATATTTATATTTAAAGAGTGGAGATGAAATCCTAATTCTATTCTAATTTGATTAGTTAAATTCCTGAGTAGAATACTTATATGCACTACAACCCATTAGAAAAATCATAATTAATTCATCCGATGTCAGAATTGAGTGAATCTAACGCCTATTTCTTCAGTTTTTTGTTCTCTACAATTATAAATAGGAAGAGAAGTTATTTGATGTCATCTTCATAACTTAAATTATTGGAAACCGCAATATATCTCCATTCTCGTAACTATTTTCAGCCCTAGTTTTAAAAATTTGTAATTCAGTCATATTAACTCCGAATCGAGTGATTCTTAAGCCTATTTCATGTATCTTTTTGAGAGCTACAATTTTTGTGAAGACATTAAGAGATTTTGAAAACTCTAAAAGACCCGAAAGTCAGATTCTATACTGCTGCGTATTGAGAAAAATAAAAAGAAACAAAGAAGAGGAATGTTATGAGGTGAAGTGGTAATTGATTCTCTAATTGAGACGACATTTTGTATCACGAGATTAATATTTTGTTGCTTGCGCTGTAAGTGGCTTTCCGAACTATTTAGTGTTTTTAAACTTATCGTTTACTTTTATATATGTTTAGTAATTACTCGGATGCCTAAATGTATGGTTTCAAAATTTATTATGTTTTATTTAAGGCTTCCATTTAAATTAAATGTTATGTTCTTGTATTTTAAAATTCGGATCAAGTATTTATTTTTGAACTGTGAAATGAGATTATATGATTTTGAACTGTAGAAAACTATTGTTTAGAATATCGATAATATTGAGAAAAGATTTTTGAAATCCTCAGTTTGACTATGTATAGAACCCGTTAGTGTTTACGTTTAGTTCCGGAGCTAATATTGGACCTACTGAGGCGCACACCTTTTAGATGCCCTTCGGAGAGCATGCATTTTTATAGATACCTTAGTAGGGTGCGTGAACATTGACACCTTCGAAATTTTGGGCCATGTTACAGGGCTATTGTAACCTTAGTCGCTAGGGCTGTGGATTAAAAGATGTATTATATATATTGAAATTATTTTTGAATTGTTTTAGTTTTCAAAGCCTATATACTATTGTTATTGAACAAAAAGATATTTTGAAAAAGTATTTTTGCAAATTGTACTTGATTCAGCTAGATAGGAATGATTGCTACTTGCTGAGCTTCATCGCTGTGACGCTCCCAAATCCGGGTTTTCTAACCTCGAATTCGGTGCTCACGATACTCAACGACAAACATACTTTTTAACTAAAAGCGAAAAAATAAACATACATTGTTTATTGAAATAATAATAAAGTCTTACAATCTTGGTCCCAAGTTTCTTTAACCTTAACATAAAACGTACCCTTAATACCAATAAAGGTTCACTTAATCAAACAACATTCAAAAATAACTAGTGCATAGGCACTATCGGGCATCTATTCTTGCACCTTCCCTTTTCCTTTGTCTCCTCTAGAAGTTTCTGCCTTAGCTGAAATGAAGATCATGATATAGCAAGGGTAAGCAACTAGTTTGCTTAGCAAGTTTATACACAAGGGAGATATATCATGAATAGAAGGAATTTCGCTTTCAATGTTCAACAACAGTATAGAATGGTGAAGAATTATGAATTATCAGTCAACAGTTGAATATTCGAATAATTGAATGCCAATTACTGAGTGGTTTGAAATAACCAAGGACGTTTTTCCAAGGTTCTCAGCATGTAAGCTGGACCTCTTAAAAGTTTTGGTAATCGAGGGGATCAGCCTCTCATACCCCGTGATTTATGCATAAACACTTAATAACCAGCATTGATATCATGCCTTAAACAAGTTTATCCTTTTCTCAGCCAAGAGTTCTTACCATAGCAATTTAATAAGAACAGCTTTTAAAATACCATTGTCTTAACCAATTTAGACATGCTGGATCTAGCTGATACAAATAGCATAGATCGATCTCATAAACAATTCATACTTGAAAGAAATTTAATTAAATTTACAGTTCAATCATAATAGGATAGGAATTCAATTGCACAATGTGCGAATCTCAATAATCAGTATAGATGTGAATAATCGACAATAATTATTCACTAACATGCTTCGAAAATAATAACTCGAGATTGAGTTAGGGAACTTGCAATAATGTAAGAAGTTTAGGGTTAGGAACTTGCCTGTTTGCTCAGCTACAAATAATTCTAGCTTTAACTATTTGGCCTTGAAGAACCTAACATAGATAATGTCGGTCTATCAATTAGTACTGCGTAGTTGTACGCCGATACGCTTACATATGCTATTTATTTAACAATTAAGCAATTCACATAGCACACAGTAAGTAAACTATAGTAAATTTTATAAGGCACCTAATTGATTTTTAGGTTGATGGTCTAATTAATTAGCCATGTATCCCTTAAGTAATAAACACTTATTAATCCCTTAAACAATTAATTATAATTGTTTAATTAATTAACATTACTTTTTCTTAATTAATATTCATTTATTAAACCCTTAAACAATTTATTTTGATTGTTTAATTAATAGGTTATTAACTCTTTCTATTCTATTAACTTTATCTCCATTTAATAGTAATTAATTAATTATCTTTAGTTATTAATAATAGTAATTAATAACTAATTACAGTTACTTATTATTTAATTTTAATTAAATAATAATCGAATTATAAATTTTAATTGTCTCTAATTATTATTTAAGATTTTAAAAAAAATAATTAGTTAGGTTTATTCATTATTTAAAATTAATCAAAAAAATAAATAATTAATTAGTGAGTAATAATTATCTTTAGTTATTATTTAATAATCAATAATAACTAATTAGATTTATTTATTATTTAAAGTTAATTAAATAATAAATAATTAATTTGTGAGTAAGAATTACCTTTAGTTATTATCTAATAGTAAATAATAACTAATTAGGTTTATTCATCAATTAAAGTTAATCAAAAATAAATAAATGAACAATTTACTATACATGGAAAATATAATAGCATATAAGGCTATTATTTTATTACTGCTTATTCATACTTAATTATTATCTAGTACTAATTAAATAAAATTAAATATTTATTGTTTATTGACAAATAACTTTATTCGTACTTAATTATTATTTAATATTAATTAAATAATAATTAAATACTTATTATCTTTATTTATTATTTATTGATAATAAATAATTAACCTTTATTATTTAAAATAAATGAGTATTTATTTGTGCATTCTTAATTCACGTAATAACTAATAATTCCTCTAATGTTATTAGCTATTATTAATCCACACTCTAGTTAAGCAATTAACACTTGATTACTAGACTTCATTTGCTAGCTTACCTTAGCTGAATAAGCTATTAATCTAAGTAACCCATTTAGAGAATTGTTCCAATTAGTGCATAGCATTATTAAGGGTAATCCTGTTTTATTCCTCCATAGGTATGCCAAATCAGTAGCCATAGTACCAATTCCTGCAATTTTATTCCAATCGTGCAGTTCATTACTCAAATAACAAGGAAAACTCCCATCAGTTCATAGCCCAACTGAGTTCCATATAAACAGTACTGTCGACAACAGTTCTCAAAAATAAAATCAGTTTTTCATTCAAGCATTATAACCACCAGATGCTGGGCATTCCCTAAACATTAATACTGATCTATTTACATCATCAGTTTAACTACCAGAACCTTATGGTTCCTGGACATCCAGAGTTTCGGCACAACAATCCAATATGAGGGGACAACACAACCCAAGCAATACAAAAGAACAATCTAATCCAATACAGAGAAACAAATACCTCAACACAGAGAAACAATTCAGTTCAATACACACCCAGAAACAAATCACCCAATACAGAGTTTGTGCTACCCGAACCATAAGGTTCTGCAAATTCCAGATTTTTTTTTCCAAATCAGAACCATACAATCCAACAAAATCTAATACTAATCCGAGCACTGAAGGAAAATTTTACAAAACCAAAAGAAAACTATTACAATAGCTCATTAAAATTCCTAGGGCTGTACCTTGGGTTTACTCGGCTAGTTGTCTTCCTTCTCTACGACTTGCTTCCCTCCCTTTAATTAAAATTTTCGGCAACCTTCCATTAGGGTTTAGGAGGGTGTAAATTTATAGTGGAAATTCTACCCAAATTGGTTTGGGTATTACCTAACTTGGCCAGTTAAGGACCAAGGGTCGGAGGGAGGGGTCGTCCAGTCGTCCCATCGCCGACTGTGAGCTTCGTCGGCACTTCCTCGAGCGTCGCACATCCCGTCGGTCGCTTCGCCTAAAACCCGGAACCTAAGGTCCGTTGATGGTTGCCTCCATTATCCGCCGGTCGGCGACCTTCCTCTTCAATCCAATCCCGTCGACGCAAGCTGTCGCCGGCGCATGCCTGGCGACACCACCCTTCCCGCTATCTCGCTTGACTGGCCTGATTGATTGATGGGTCGACTCGGTCTTCTTCCTCTTCCTGATTGAGTCTGAGTTGGGGTTTTAGTTCAATTGCCTTTCTTTGGTTCGGTTACCCCAAATTAATCCTACCGAGCCAGTTTTTCCCCAATTTGAAGGAACGGATCCAACCCGCTTGGATTTGGTACAACCCGGCTGGAATTGTTTTTGGGCTCAACCCAATAGGGTTGGGCCGGTTGCATTAAAAAGGTTCGGCCCAATCTGGAAAATAAAGAAAAATGAATCCAGCCCAGTAGGAATAAAAAGGAGTTTGGGTCCAAATTAGAAATAAGAAATGGGCCAATCTAATTAAAAGATTAGTGGTCCACTTTAAATTACCCATATTATGTTCTAATATTTAAAGTGAATAATTAATTCAATTAATTATTTAAAATATTTGTCTTACCAAAATTTCTCATTCGGATTATTACATTCGATAATGACAAAATTATTTATTGAATTTTCTTCCCAATTTTCTTGAAATTAAATTCTTAGGGTTAGCCCACTAATTTAAATCAAACTATTTATGAGCCCTTTCTAATGCAAGAAAATTATTGGACCACATAATTATTTAATTAAATAATAATACCTACACGGATCCAATTAAATTGGTAAAATTAAATAAAACGAATTTTATTTATCAAAATAAATTTGATACAACGTTTGAAAATTCCTGGACATTACAATCGCTCACCCCTTACATAAATTTTTACAGGTCTCATCGTTGATAGTGAAACACTTATTTGATATGCTTTGGATGGTTGGAGCTAGTTTAAGATATTTTTTTCTTTTGTCATTGAAATTATAATAAGACTCTTATTTTCGGGGAGCTACGCGCATCTCCATTTTCGATTTTGATTTTTGGTGGTTTTTCATTTGAAAATGGATTTGAAAGATGTATTTGATGGGTTTAATTAAGATTATTGTTGAATTTTATGTTTGGGTTGGGCGCTATTGATATTGTTGTCTTGCGGGCCTTTGGGCTTGCGGCGTGTAGCACTTCGGACCTGTAGCTGGTTCAGGGTGTTACAGAGATGGTATCAAAGCTTAGGTTATGATTTTGAAGATTGTCTTTAGGCTTGACCTGTGAGTTATGGGTAAATCACCGAGTAGACGTAGGAGGTTTGTATCGATTTAGTTCTCTATTTGGTTGGTTTTAATTTTGACCGGTTGTCGTTCTCTCTTCAATTTGTAATTGCTTTGAAAAAAGTGAGATAATTTGTCAAGGTTATTATTGTTATGTGATAGAGCAATGATATTATTTAAGAATTGTGATTGGATCATTAAGGAGAATGAGGTTATATTGTGTACGTACTATTAAGAAATGATCATATATGTAATGCGATTATGATGTGGGTATTTGTATTAGCAAGTATTTGATTTTGGAGAATTATTTATTAGAGTTATTTTTGGTGACAATTTATCATGAACTTAGAATTGATGATTTGATTTGGGTTATGCTTTGATTTTTGTTGAGCTTGTGGATGATGTGAGGTATGTGTATTGATGATAAAGTGAAAACTATTAAGTATAGATGATCTCTTGTAAACTTGAGTTGTAGATATTCGAGGTAAGTAGATTAATCATTTGAGGCTAATAATCAATTTTGCGACTATTTTCTAGTAGAATATTGAAGTTATGTTGTATGAAGTTTCTTTGTGATAGTAAGAAGAGATTTTAAAATTTATTAGATTAAGGTTTTGCACTAAGAGAAAGATTGATTCATTAAATGATTAGATATTAAGGTGATGAAATTCAATAGATTTTGTGAGACCTTAAACAGTTTAGAGTAGACAGTTTGCTTATGCAGATAATAAAATGTGACTTGGAGTTTGATATGGTGATGAAAAGATTTTAGTGATATATTTTTTTGAAATGTGTAATAATATTTGAGAACTAAGTACAAGAAAAACCTTCAACAACGACTAATATTTTCAGCGACCGCATTTCCGGTCGCTAATTAGAGTAAATAGCGACCGCTATTAGCGACCAAACCCAAATTTAGTCGCTAGTTAATAGGTCGCTGATCTAATTAGCCGCCAAAAATTTTTGGTGCAATAGTTGGCGAGAAGGTTATTGCGACCACTAACTATCAGCGACCGCGTGCGGTCGCTGATAAATCCACGTCATTAAAAACAGCGACCGCACGCGATCGCTGATAGCGGTCGCTGATGAATTTTAATCTAATCAGATCCAGACAGTTGTTCTAGCTGCAGACGAAAGAAAGAAAGAAGAGGAGAGGGAGGCCCCCCCCCTCGGCCGCCGCCTCTACCGCCGACTAGGGACCAACTGGATTCTTCTTGGCCCTGTTTAGACACATTCCTCTAATATCCTTGGTAATCATTCATTCAGTTCATTCTTTTTCTCTCTATATGTATATATCAATGTGAATAAATTGTAGTATTTGTATTATTTTACTTTCTCAATATAAATTACCATGTCTTTGTTTCTATTTTGCTGCTTAATTAAAATAGTGGATTGATATGTATTTAGACACAAGTGGTTCTACAAATTTCTGTTAATGTGGTTTCTGAACTTTTGCTATTAGCTAAAAATTGTGCAAATCTATCCCACTGTATTGTTTAATACATCTAGAATCGTATTGTATGCACTAGGCGCGTAGGCATTGTTTGTCAGTTACCGTTTATAATTTCAATAACTGTGTTCATGAGCTCAATTAGTATTTTTATAAATACTTATATGTTATGTGGATGCATTGCTATTGCTTTGATTTATGTTTGCATTTTAGATATAAGGTTGTTTCATGTGCTAAACTTGCTTCTCTTTTATTAGGTGTGTTGAGTTCATCAAAGTTGAGTAAATTTCATATTCCATTTATACATTTGCTTTAGTTGGTTCCTAAGAGTTGGTAATGACTTGATGTAGGGAGTTGTGAACTGTGTTCATGTTAAGTGCAATTACTATGATCTAATTTTGTGTTTCTAAGGGTGTCAATTATTTAGTACTTTTTTATTGAAGTACATTTTGGGGCACTAGCAGCATGGGGGATAAAGGGGTGCTGAATGAGCAAAATTATAGAGATCTTTGAAGAATTTGGACAATAAACTTTAATGGCTGCTATTTATTAGAAAATTAAACACTAATCACTAATAAATTAAATCTCCATCTAATAAACTCTAAACTCGGCTATACAACTTCACTCGATAACCAAAAGAAGAAATAATATAATATAAATAAATAATCAAAGAATAAAAGTAAAACAAAACAAATAAAATAAAATAAAATAATGCAAAATAAAATATGAGAGAATAAAATAAATAATATAATGAACTAAGTAGTATTTACTTAGTTTTTCAATACTAAATAAAATAATATAAAATAATACAAAATAAAATAAATTAAAATGAAATAAAACAAATAAAATAAAATAAATAATACAAAATAAAATAAAATTAAATAAAAAATAATATAATGAACTAAGTAGTATTTACTTAGTTTCTTATCACTAAAATAATATAAAATAATACAAAATAAAATAAAATAAAGCAAAGTAAAATAAAATAAAATAAAATAAAATGATGAACTAATTAGTATTTACTTAGTTTTCTCAATACTAAATAAAATAATATAAAATAAATAAAATAAATGTGGATAAATAATATAATGAACTACCGTAGTATTTACTTAGTTTCTTATCACTAAAATAATATAAAATAATACAAAATAAAATAAAATAAAGCAAATTAAACTATAATAAAGTAAAATAAAATAATGAACTAATTAGTATTTACTTAGTTTCTCAATACTAAATAAAATAAATATAAAATAATAAAATTAAAATAAAATTAAACAAATAAAATAAATAATTCAAAATAAAATAAAATAAAATAAAATAAAGATAAGTAAAATTAAATTAAATAAAATAATGAACTAAGTAGTATTTACTTAAGTTTCTCAATACTAAATAAAATAATATAAAATAATAAAAGCAAACTGAGGGATTGTGCAAGCTGGACTATGATAGGACTGCTGAGTCTGCTGGGGGGCTGAGTATTGGGCATTGTAGAGGGCAAGTAGGGGCTAAGAACTGTCCTGCAGGGAGAGAGCTTAGCCATATATGTACGTAGAGCTAGCTCTTCCACCCCCCAAAGTTGTTAGTGCATTGTAAGTGAACTAAGGAAGTAACAATCCAATAGATAGAGAGGCAGAGAGGGCGACGATGTGTGAACTGGATGAGAGTGGCGCATCAAGGGGCCATCATTCTTCTAGCCATTTGAGATTAGAATTTGGCAACCTATCCCTTATAGTAAGTTGTTCATTCTTTTCATTATGGTTTGACCATGTATGGTTAGAGCTGTGTTATTGTTTGAACACCCTTAAACAACAACAGCTTACAAGTATGTTGTAATGTTAATCATATACTTATAAGTATGCCCAAGTCATATGTTTACAAGTATGCTTAAATGTTAATCATATGCTTATAAGTATGCTCAAGTCATATGCTTACAAGTATACTCAAGTCATATGCTTACATAAAGATACATCTATATGTATTTATATGCATCATATGATTGGGAAGAGTTGTAAATCTCTAACAAGGGGAATACAATAATTCTTGTGTGTAGTAGGTACCGTGGTATCATGGATCTCTATTCAGACCGTAGTTGGATGAGAAGACGAAAGTCAAATGCCCAGATTGGTGCTACAACTGAATTTAGAACTAGTTGTCTAGTGTTTCTAGATTATGCGTATAGTCACCCGGAATGTGTGAATGGTCAGAACAAGATCAGATGCCCTTGTTAGAAGTGTAGGTATGGGCCCAGACAGGGACCAAGTCAGCCGCAATGGTTACAAAATAAATGGCTGCCAATTTTATACAAAGATATGCTCGCGGTAAAAGAACAACTAACCCTGGAGTGTATGTTCAAGGAGATTGTTACAACGAGCTTGGTCGTGCCTTTTATAGGGAATTGGAGGAAATCATTGAGTTGTCGTACAAGGGTACTTATGGAGGATATATTAACTTGTTTAAGTGTCGTTGGTTTGATTCAGAAAAAGGGATACGTGTCGATCGACATGGAATCGTCGATATTGATCTTCATAGGTCCACGTACGTCAACGCACTATTTGTGTTGCCAACTTAAACAGTACAAGTATACTACACTCTTAGTCCTGTTAGGAAAAGGGATAGACCGCCTGCAGATTGGCAAGTTATAATTCATACTCCCGCCCGTAGTCGTGTCCAAGTAGTAGACGGTGAGTTCTACCAAGAGGAGATGCTTCATAGACCTCCGATAATAAATGTGGAGGACAACAATGAATTACTCCACTTAGAGGGTGGAGATGAACCTGATGAATTGAATCCTGAGTTAGTACTTGTGCCATATGACAGTGATATTGAGGAGGAAGAGTTATTGACTAACACCGACACTTCATCTGAAGAAGATGATAGTTATGAATCTCCAATACATATATAAAATGATTCTGACTCAAACAACGATTTTCATTAACATGTATGTTTAGTTTGTCCTGTATTACATATCCTACTTATTTGGTGATTATAATAATTATAAAATAACTATAAAATCAAATTACCTGTCATTATTGTCATTTTATTTGTATATTTAATGTCATATAACTCGTAATAACATCCATTAATTTTTAGGCATACAGATGTCTTCTGAAGCAGCGCAGAGAAAGCGCGGCTTGGGTCGGGGGCCTAATCATGTCCCGAAGGCCCCAGCTAACCCAGATAAGTGTATTCAGATTCAGATTAGACCTCCTCCGAACAGCATGTACGTTATCTACCTATTATCTCAGCCATATTTTATGTTACCATTGTTTCGAAGAGAAATACTAATGTAAATTGCTTTAAATATTAAATAAAAATTACTTATTTTTAATGTAAATTGTTGTATATTTTTGTGACTTTCAAGATCGCAAGATTGTCAAGTGCATTTCATAGTTGTATTTGCAGAACTGGCCTACGCCAGTGATTACTGGACGAGCACGCCTCTCGCACACAAGGATGTATTTTGGGCTGAATTTCAAGTATATTTTTTTTATTTCCGAGACATAATATAAGTAATTCACTAATATTGTTTATATAGGTCCATGTGTTGTTATTACTATCACCGTTTTAATATTATTGTTGTTATTTTTCTTGCAGAAGAGGTATAGGTGGGATGACGTGCAGGCGTCAGTTATTCAGACATTGTTCTGGCAGAAATGCGCAGTCAGGACTAAAGATAATTTGAATAAAGAATGACAGAAAGCCCTACATAATGCAGAGATAGACCATCTAGGACAGGGCAAGCAGTTCATGCATGAGCATAGCCCTTGGTGGTGCACGCAGTCCATATGGGCTGATATGTGTGACTAGTGGAGAGCTGAGAGTTGGGTCAAGAGATGCAAGACTGCTGCCTCGAACAGAGCCTCAGGTGCACCTGAAGGCGATAAGGCAAAAGGCACCTACAGGGGTGACAGTATCTCACAGCTGCAACATATTGCTGTCAGGGTACGTATGAATAGCAAAGTTGTTGGTTTTATGATCTTTTTATGTCAGCTGCCATGGTTTGTAGAATATTACATGTTTACATATTAATATGAGAGCATGTTATGTAGGAGGCTCAGTCTCAGGGTCAGCCTATCCATTGGCTGGAGGTGTATGTGGCCACCCGCGATGGTATGCCAGAGGCTATCCAGATAGCGGTAATAATTTTTTATAACTTTGATATGTAGCTTAAATTTTTACGTCATTCTTTATCATTTTATATTTATTTGTAACTATTTAATTGTTAACCTGCTGACAGGACACTTATAAGAGTTTAATGGATGACCGTTATCCTAAAGGCACCCCGCGTCCGAAGATTGATCAGGAATTGTAGGAGAGGGCGTCGGTTGTGAAGAATAACTATGTCAAAGGTTAAGGACAACGACGACGGCCGACCTTCAGTAGCTCAGGCAGCTCTGCTACCTGTTGGGATATTTGTATATATAACAAATATGACTCATACACGCAAGTGCACGTGATCCACAAGTAATATAAAGTAAGTAAATTATCGATCCCACGAGGAATAGAATCACATTTACGACTACAAATACCAGTTTTATAATTATTTCGGTCTCTTTAAACAATTGAGTACAATGATGAAATTGTCTAATGATTATTAAAGAAACAAATAGAACAAATTATGATTGTATAAATACAGATTTTATGAGTTTGGGATTATAATTTCACTTATTGCAAACTTAGATTTCCATGCTTCCTATTGTTGCTAATTGATTATTATGGAATGTTGGTCGAGAACACGAATGTGAAATATGACCACCTTTCGATGCACCATATTCATATCACACTAAATCCACAATTGATAGAATGAATGTGAACACCCTAGATGACTAACGCACTATATTCCTATGTGAATTACAATCAAGAGGGTTTAAGTATAAGTTCTCAATTGGCCACATATGGTGCTTCGGTATATCTCTATCCTAAGCACGAAACATAACCTCACGAGGAATGTAAAAATTATGAACATATGCTAGCATAATCAGATCTCAATTTATACTTCCTTTCTCAATTCCATATAAATTATCACGGTAATTGGTGATCAAGCAATTAAACATTTAGTATAAATTATGCTAGACATTCATTTCATAATCAACTAGCAATAATAAGGAAGCATTTTAATTTTTAGTAATGCAAAAGATCCATTATAATCCCAAGAATTAGGTTTAGTTCATAATGACAATAATAGAATTCATCATACACAATTGGTTCATCATCATAATTACAGAATAGGAAAATTAATCAAAAATTGAAAATATTAAAGCTCCCTGTTTCAGTTCTTCCGTATCTACAACTTCTGATGATTTTCCAAGTTGTGTTGATTCCTTATTTCTTGCTCCAAATCTTTAATTCAGCATCCATATAGCTCCATTCTTCAATTTCCAAGCAAAATTGATGCTCAGATGGTTGTTTCAATCTTTGAACTAAAAATGCCGTAAACTTTTCTAATTTTCGTGTAGGAGAAGCTCCCTTCAATTAAGTTCTCAGATCAATATATTACATGCTCATTTTGTGTTCTTTTGACTTATTTTGATTCCCCACTGATAAAGCTTCATTCCACTAATTCCTCAAAATCTGGCATTGCATGATTTTTGGTAGTGCTGCTTCGTTGTCTGGAACGTGTCTGCATGGCTGGTTGGCGACAGGCGCAGCTGCGCCGGAATCCTTTGCAAAATGGGCGCAGCTGCGCTGAGGGCTTCAGTAGGAAAAGGGAGGGCGCAGCTGCGCCGTCTGTCAGCTTGCTGCTGCACTGTTGTACCTAGTTTGTTTCCTCGATTCTCGCGCACTGTGCAAGTAATAATTATTCATTTAGCTCCCATACAACAAATGGCATCATAACTCGTGTCAAATTAACCAAAAACTGTGCAAAAGCCATATAATGCAAATAGTGAAGCGATATCAAAAAGAAGAGAAAAATGCATGAAAACATACTATGGAGCTACTAGTTAAGCAACAAATGAAGCAGAATAGTATCCAATAAGTAGGTATGAAACCTACTTATCAAATACCCCCAAATTTGAACTGTTGCTTGCCCTCAAGCAATTACAATAAAATGAATGCAAAATGGACGAAATGCAATAATCTATAAATGCACCATGAATCCTCATCAATTAGTAAACAATCCAAATGCTTTGCCTTAGAATAATCATAAACACATAAGGCTCCCAACCAAAACTTAGTTCATGTACCATGACAGTCATGCAAATCAAACCTTGTAATGATTAATACAGAGTGTGTGTGTAGTAATCATCAAATTTACAGCAACCCAAATGATTCTCATAATATGTTTCTTAGGGGGAAATTTGTACACTCCAACTTGCAACACAACAAATGGGGTAAGTTACAGCTAGGATACTGCTATGTCTAGATTGGGGACCGACTTAGAGGTTATTAGGACTATGATACTTGGTTGTGCAATGCCTAGTTCCCTTAGGCTTTTCAATGATATCCATGTAGCGAGTTTTCAACCAACGACTCCCAAACCAATTGGTCTTAGGGCGCTAGGTGTAGAGACATCCCCTAGGGCGTACTTACACGAATATCAAAGGCCACAAAACTGGGCTAACCAAGCATTTATTTATTTATTTTTATGTAATAAACGACAACGAGTGCATTTTACGCTCCATCTCGTTATTCAAATGCTCCACTAAGTTTTCCCCCAAACTTAGACAATTGCGTTGTCTCAGCCTACACTATCCTCATTTGCTTCTCTTTTATTAAAACATCAATTTCCCTCCAAAACTCAATTATGCAAATCTTTAAGTTCTAAGCAAGATAACTACTGAAAGCATGCTAACCGGTTGTATTAGACTCAAAACAAGACAAGATTTGCAGTATATCATGGCACTCAACCCAAGCCTTAGCATTTAGCATTTTGAACAAAAATCTCATCACAGGCAAGTGAGAATGTTTACTAATCTAGATGTTCGGATTATGCAAACTAAACCACATGATATGATATGCATGAATTTTTTTATTTTTTTATTTTTTTTAATTGTGCAAATATTAATAAAAATTAAAGAGAACAAGCAAATAAACTAACAATAAAAACAGATAAATAAAAAAAATATCACAATAAAAGCATCACAAATAGGCAGACCCTAATACCCCCAAACTTAAAATATGCAATGTCCTCATTGGAGATAAAAGGGTAAGGAGATACTCCCTTAAGAGTCGTCCTCGGCGCCGCCAGGCGGTGTGTCAGGCAGAAGATAAGGGATGTTGACACCAAGGTGGGAAACTCGACATGGACCTCTTGCTGGCTGAATGCCTCAGACAGTGCAGCCGCAAAGGAGACACTGTAATCTCTGAAGCTCGTGTGCAACGCGTCCATGCGGCGCTGCAGGTAGCGCATCTCGCGCTCATGGCCACCTACTCCTCTCTGCTGCACGTGCACTGGCGGTGCAGGCACCTCCTCGTCACTGTCCTCCTCCTCCACATCAGCAATAATAAAACCCAACCCACTAGGACGGGACTCTCCACCGCGCTATACATTGAACTTTTTGATTGTGGCGCTATCGATATCTCGCATAGGTAACTGGAGGGTCTCCTCGCCCCATTCCACCTTCGCCGCAAGACAAAGGCGTGTGACAATCGAAGCGTGTGGAATGGCACCGGAAGTGACTGCCCGCATAAATCGAAGCATAGACTGGTGAATGATGTAACTCACGTCAATGCTCCCGCCTTTCAGAATGCGGTGCAAAATAACCGCTCGGTCCCGGGTCACGTCCTGGTGGTGGGTGGTTGGCAATAAACTCGCGCAAATGAAGGCGTACCACGCCTTGGCAAATCTATTCAGCGCGGTCTGGGGGAAATGGACCTTCTGGGTGGTCCCCGCCTACGTCTTCCATTGGGTGCCCGGTTGGCACATCTCCCGAACCAAAGCATCGAGATCAGTCTCGAAGCGCTCATTTACCACCCAGATGGTGGTCTCAGCAGAAGTAGAGGGCAACCAGAATAACTCGTTAATTGCCTGCGCGGTGTAAGGGACCTGCTTGCCCCGTACGAAGGAGATGCCGTTTTGGGTCTCACGGGTATTTGCGTAGAATTCCCGAACAATGGCCATAGGGGCGGATAATGGTGTCTCGATGAAAAGCAGCCATCCCAAGCGCTGAATTTTTTTTCCAGAATTCGCCTATCCTGTGCCTTGGGTTTCAAACCCCTCTCTGGTATGAATGATTTGACGCTCAACACCTCCCAGTAGTAGTGTTGGGCTGAGAGGTTGACGAACTTGGCGGCATCCAGAGTGTTGATGCCACCACCCGCAGATTCGGACTCACTGCTGGATGAAGATGGTTGGGGTGCGCGCGCTCTCTTTAACATGATTGAATGTGGTTAGGGTTTGGTGTGGAGATTTGATGTAGCTAGGGTTTGGTGAAGGAATATCAAGGGAGGAGATGGGGGGTCGGTGTTTGCTTTGCTGCTTAGGAGAGATTAGGTTTAGGTTTAAGTTTGGTGATGTGACTTGACAGATGGGGATGGGCCTTTATATAAAAAAACTTTTCAGCCGATGGGCGCAGCTGCGCCAATGTTGTACTGGTTTTTAGGTGCAGCTGCGCTGATGCGCAGTGACAAATTGCAGAATCGGCGTAGCTGCGCGCTGGACGCACTGTGTTGGGGCGCAGCTGTGCTGGACTCCTATCGCCATGCTGATACGGCGCAGCTGCGTGCTGTTTGGCTTGAGGTGCGGCGAGCTGCGCCAGACCTCCAACTCCCTGGATGACTTTTATTTATTTATTTATTTTTGAAACACACTTGACACACATTAGAATATCAGGTGAAAAACTCAATTCTTAAAAACATCTAACATACCTAAAAAGGGACGAAAATCTCAATTCAAACTTACAAACGATGCATACGCAATGCAATGTGCTTTACACCCCCAAACTTAAAGTCTGTTTAAGTCTTACGGTTTAGGATGTGATTGAATACCTGAAAAGCAACAAACATGTTAAAATGAAATAATACAAACTAAGTTAAAATCACACAGAAATAAAAAGTAAAACAATAAATTTGGGTTGCCTCCCAAGAAGAGCTTGGTTTAAAGTCAGTTAGCTCGACTATCCAATGTTGCTCAATCCATGGCTAGGACAACCGAGGACTCTTGGCGATCGACTTCGCCTCCCCAATAGTGTTTTAGCCGTTGGCCATTCACTTTGAACGGTTGTTCACTGTCCTTTCCAATTATTTCGACGGCTCCGTGTGGGAATACAGCTGTGATGGTAAATGGACCCGACCATCGGGATTTGAGTTTTTCCGGGAACAACTTGAGCCTGGAGTTGAATAGCAAGACCGCTTGGCCAGGTTCAAATTTTCTATCGATGATTTTTCGGTCATGCCATCTCTTTACCTTTTATTTGTAGAGTTTAGAATTCTCATAGGCTTGTAAACGAAACTCATCAAGTTCATTTAGCTGTAGAAGTCTCCTCTCTCCCGCTGCAGATGGGTCGAAATTTAACTTCTTGATCGCCCAATAAGCTTTGTGCTCTAGCTCAACCGGAAGATGACAAGCTTTGCCGTAGACCACATGGTATGGAGACATGCCGATGGGTGTCTTATAGGCGGTTCTATATGCCCATAATGCTTTATCTAGCTTTAATGACCAGTCCTTTCTGGAAGGATTAACAATCTTCTCCAGAATTCTCTTGACCTCTCTATTTGACACTTCGGCTTGCCCATTTGTTTGTGGGTGGTAAGCCGTGGCAATCCTGTGCCTCACTTTGTATTTGGCTAGGAGGGTTGTGAACTGTTTATTGCAGAAATGACTTCCCTCATCACTGATGATAGCTCGTGGAGTGCCAAATCTAGTGAAAATGCTCTTTTGTAGGAACCTAAGAACCACCTTAGCATCATTGGTTGGTAGAGCAGAAGCTTCCACCCATTTGGACACATAATCAACTGCAAGAAGGATATAGAGATTGTTGCAGGATGACGGGAATAGTCCCATGAAGTCTATCCCCCATACGTCAAAGATTTCCACCTCCAAGATTACATTTAGTGCCATTTCATTGCGGTTGGAGATGTTTTCCACCCGTTGGCATCGATCACAATTCTTTATGAATTGGTGGGCATCTTTGAACAAAGTGGGCCAATAGAATCCGGTTTGGAGTACTTTAGCTGCGGTTCTTTATGTCCCATAATGGCCTCCATACAGAGAAGAATGACATGCATGCAATATACTGGAGGTCTCGATATCGGGAATGCACCTTCGGATCACAAGATCTGTACATTGTTTGAATAAGTAAGGCTTGTCCCACATGTATCTCTTTGCATCATGCAAAAATTTCTTCTTCTACTGAGAAGTTAGATCCGGTGGTAGTACATGACTCACAAGATAGTTGACAATATCAGCGAACCATGGGATCTCAGATGTTACTGCAAATAACTGTTCATCAGGAAAAAAATCATTTATTTCAGCCTTATCTATACCGTCTCGCTCCAGATTGTCTAATCTGGAGAGATGATCAGCTACAAGGTTTTTCGTGCCTTTCTTGTCCTTTATTTCCAAGTCAAATTCTTGGAGCAAAAGGATCCACCTGATCAATCTTAGCTTGGCATCTTTCTTCGATATCAAGTACCGAATCGCTGCATAGTCTATGTACACCACTACTTTTGTCCTAATGAGATAGGACCTAAACTTGTCGAATGCATAGATAACAACAAGTAGTTCCTTCTCGGTGGTGGTGTAATTCATTTGGGCGCCTGAGAGTGTTTTGCTGGCGTAGTAGACTGCATGTAGAACCTTATCTCTGCGCTGTCCCAATACTATGCCCACGGCGTAATCACTAGCATCGCACATAAGCTCAAATGGTAGAGACTAGTCCGGTGCCGCTATCACAGGTGCTGTTGTCAACTTCTGTTTTAACAATTCAAAGGCTGCTAAGCAATTTTCATCGAATATGAATGGGACATCCTTTTCCAATAAATTACACAGGGGTTTTGTGATTTTGGAGAAGTCTTTGATAAATCTGCGGTAGAACCCAGCATGGCCCAAAAAACTCCGAACTCCCTTTACAGAAGTTGGTGGAGGCAATTTCTCGATGGTTTCTAATTTTGCTTTATCCACCTCCAAACCTTTTACTAAGACTTTGTGTCCCAATATTATTCCTTCTTGAACCATGAAGTGACATTTCTCCCAATTAAGCACAAGGTTTGTTTCCACGCATCTCTTCAGTACCATGATCAAATTTTCTAGACAACTGTCGAAGGAATTTCCGAACACTGAGAAATCATCCATAAAAACTTCCATGTTGATTTCTACCATGTCAAAAAATATTGCCATCATGCACCGTTGAAATGTGGCTAGAGCATTACATAGACCGAAGGACATTCGCCTGAAAGCAAAAGTTCCATATGGACAAGTAAAAGTTATCTTCTCTTGATCCTCTGGAGCGATGGCAATTTGATTATAACCAGAATATCCGTCAAGCAAACAGTAGTATTCATGCCCAGCTAGTCTGTCCAACATTTGATCTATGAATGGAAGTGGGAAGTGATCTTTCCTCGTGGCTTTGTTGAGCTTCCGATAGTCCATACAGACTCTCCATCCCGTGATTGTTCGAGTAGGTATCAACTCGTTGTCCTCATTTCTTACGACAGTTATTCCTCCCTTCTTTGGTACACACTGCACAGGGCTCACCCATGGACTGTTACGTCTAGCCATTTTAGAATTTCTGCTTTCACCACCTCTTTCATGATGGGATTTAGCCTTCTTTGATGCTCTATGGTAGGTTTGCTGTCATCTTCTATCAGAATCTTGTGCATGCAAATCGAGGGGCTGATTCCCTTTATGTCAGCGATGGTCCATCCAATAGCTCCTTGGAATTCTCGAAGGATTCTTATCAGCTTGCCTTCCTGTAAAGAGGTTAGTACAGAGGAAATAATGACAGGTAAAGTATGTGAAGTGCCTAGAAATGTATACCTGAGGTGATTAAGCAAGGGCTTAAGCTCAAGTTTAGGAGGTAACTCTCTAGATGGTCTCAAATGAGTTGAGGATTCATTTGAGCTTTTCAAGGGCTCAATTGGTACTTTGAACTTTGCCATCCTGGGTATTGCATCTAGAAAGTGAACATACTCACAGTTTTCGGGCTCGTCTAAGTCGATGTCTCCTGTCAGTGTCATCTCAAGCAAGTCACTATGTGTGGCTTTTATGAATTCTTCGGTCACGACACTTTCAATGATATCTACTCGAAAACAGTCCTCCTCTTCGGAGGGGAATTTCATAGCTTTAAATACATTAAAGGTGACTTCTTGATCTTGAACCCTCATTGTCAATTCTCCCTTTTGCACATCAATGAGAGTCCTCCCGGTAGCTAAAAATGGCCTCCCAAGTATGATGGGAATATCCTTGTCTTCCTCAAAGTCTAGAATTATGAAGTCAACTGGGAATATGAACTTATCAACCTTAACAAGGACATCATCCACTATTCCTCTTGGGTAAGTAACTGAACGATCCGCTAGCTGAAGAGAGACATTTGTTGGCTTGGGTGCCGGTAATCCCAACTGAGTAAATACGGACAATGACATGAGATTAATGCTCGCACCAAGATCACATAAGCATTTCTTGAATGACAGGTCTCCAATGGTGCAAGGAATGGTGAAACTGCCTAGATCCTTTAACTTTGGAGGTAGCTTTCTTTGTAATACCGCACAACATTCTTCTGTCAAAGCTACAATTTCAAAATCTTGCAACTTCTTCTTCCTTGACAGAATCCCCTTCATGAACTTGGCATAGCTCGGCATTTGCTCCAAGGCTTCTGCAAATAGTATGTTGATTTAAAGCTTTTTGAAAACCTCAAGAAACTTAGAGAATTATTTGTCCAATTTCTGCTTTTGCTGCCTCTGAGGGTACAGAACTGGTGGATAATATCTGGTGGGGGAGGGTTGAATCTTTGTTGTGCTTTCTCTTGGTATGGGCTCAGATTTCTCTATGCTATCTTCCTCTCCAAAAATTTCAGCAGAGTCAGTTTCTGGGGAAGGGCGCAGCTGCGCTGGATTCTTTTGTGAAACGGGCGCAGCTGCGCTGGTTGGCAGAGTCTGCTTCCCACTTCTGGTGGTGACAACTTGGCATTGCTCCTTTCCATTTCTCCTTGGATTGATTTCTGTGTCGCTAGGAAGAGTCCCCTGAGGTCTATTAGATAACAAGCTGAACAATTGGCTCATCTGGTTTTCCAAATTTTTGAAACCCAATGCTTGGCCTTGCTCCAACTTATCAGTTTTGGCCATGTATCTCTCCAACTTTTCATTCATATCAGCAACCTTCTTATCAGTAGCTGAGGCTTGTTGCTGATTGTGGAACCCCAGAGGATTGTGAGGTTTTGGAGCTTGTGGATAATCTTGATGGTTGCTCCATGAAAAGTTAGGATGATTCCTATTCCCCGGATTGTAGTTATTTTGATATGGATTCGCTGGCCGCTGATAGTTGCTCACGAAATGCACGGATTCGGAGTTGATGACACATTGGTCAGAAGAATGTGAGCCTGCACAAAGCTCACAAATCATGGGAACTTGCTGCCTCTTTCTTTCATATAAGTTGTCAAACTTTTTGGCTATAGCAGATATTTGGGCTTGAAGTGATGTGGCTGTGTCAACATCTAATATCCCTGCTATTTTTGGTGGGCTGGATCTAGAAGAAGGCCATTGATAGTTATTCGCAGTCATGGTCTCCAAAAGTTCATAAGCTTCGTCATAGTTTTTAGCCATGAATGCACCTCCCGAAGCGGCATCAATGCCTGCCCGTGTTTGAATATTCAACCCATTATAAAATGTGTTAAGTTGCATCCATTGAGGCAAACCGTGATGTGGACACTTTCTCAATAGTTCCTTGTACCGCTCCCATGTCTCATACAAGGATTCTCCATGATGTTGCTCATATGAGGAGATGTCATTTCTCAATTTAGCAGTTTTGGCTGGTGGGAAGAATTTTGCTAAGAATTTCTGCGCCAAATCCTGCCAAGTAGTAATAGATCCCGGTGGTAGTGAGTGTAGCTAACTTTTTTCTTTTTCCCTCAATGTGAATGGGAATAACCGCAATCTCACTGCATCTTCTGAAATTCCACTGAATTTGAATGTATCACAGATCTCTAAAAAGCTCATCAAGTGCTCATTTGGATCGTCAACCGTCGTTCCCCCAAATTGGACATAATTTTGGATCATATGGATAGTTCCTAGTTTGATTTCAAAGGAATTGGCTGTTATGGCCGGCCTTGAGATACTTGATTGCAATTCATTGATCCTTGGCGTAGCATAATCTCTCAATGCTTTTTGTGCTTCACCCGCCATTGCTTGTGGTTGGTCTAGATTCTCTGGAGTAGTTTCAACACACTTTCTTGACTGTTGAACCCTTTTCTCTATGTTATCCACGAAAGGCAATAGGTCAGGATTCTTTGATCGAGTATGCATACACCACTCAATAGTACCTATGACAATGTAAAAGAAACTAAAATAGAATTAAGACAAGAACAGATTTTGTTTAACTAAAACCAATCTAATTTAAACTGATGATGAAAGTTATAAACGCAATTGCAATTCCCGGGCAACGGCGCCAAAAACTTGTTGGGATATTTGTATATATAACAAATATGACTCATACACGCAAGTGCACGTGATCCACAAGTAATATAAAGTAAGTAAAGTATCGATCCCACGAGGAATAGAATCGCATTTACGATTACAAACATCAGTTTTATAATTATTTCGGTCTCTTTAAACAGTTGAGTACAATGATGAAATTGTCTAATGATTATTAAAGAAACAAATAGAACAAATTATGATTGTATAAATACAGATTTTATGAGTTTGGGATTATAATTTCACTTATTGCAAACTTAGATTTCCATGCTTCCTATTGTTGCTAATTGATTATTATGGAATGTTGGTCGAGAACACGAATGTGAAATATGACCACCTTTCGATGCACCATATTCATATCACACTAAATCCACAATTGATAGAATGAATGTGAACACCCTAGATGACTAATGCACTATATTCCTATGTGAATTACAATCAAGAGGGTTTAAGTATAAGTTCTCAATTGGCCACATATGGTGCTTCGGTATATCTTTATCCTAAGCACGAAACATAACCTCACGAGGAATGTAAAAATTATGAACATATGCTAGCATAATCAGATCTCAATTTATACTTCCTTTCTCAATTCCATATAAATTATCACGGTAATTGGTGATCAAGCAATTAAACATTTAGTATAAATTATACTAGACATTCATTTCATAACTAACTAGCAATAATAAGGAAGCATTTCAATTTTTAGTAATGCAAAAGATCCATTATAATCCCAAGAATTAGGTTTAGTTCATAATGACAATAATAGAATTCATCATACACAATTGGTTCATCATCATAATTACAGAATAGGAAAATTAATCAAAAACTGAAAATATTAAAGCTCCTTGTTTCAGTTCTTCCATATCTGCAACTTCTGATGATTTTCCAAGTTGTGTTGATTCTTTATTTCTTGCTCCAAATCTTCAATTCAGCATCCATATAGCTCCATTCTTCAGTTCCCAAGCAAAATTGATGCTCAGCTGGTTGTTTCAATCTTTGAACTAAAAATGCAATAAACTTTTCTAATTTTCGTGTAGGAGAAGCTCCCTTCAATTAAGTTCTCAGATCAATATATTACATGCTCATTTTGTGTTCTTTTGACTTATTTTGATTCCCCACTGATAAAGCTTCATTCCACTAATTCCTCAAAATCTGGCATTGCATGATTTTTGGTAGTGCTGCTTCGCTGTCTGGAACGTGTCTGCATGGCTGGCGATAGGCACAGCTGCGCCGGAATCCTTTGCAAAATGGGCGCAGCTGCGCTGAGGGCTTCAGCAGGAAAAGGGAGGGCGCAGCTGCGCCGGCCTCAAGGCCAAGCTGGGCGCAACTGCGCCGTCTGTCAGTCTGCTGCTCACTGTTGTACCTAGTCTGTTTCCTCGATTCTCGCGCACTGTGCAAGCAACAATTATTCATTTAGCTCCAAACAATAAATGCATCATAACTCGTGTCAAATTAACCAAAAACTGTGCAAAAGCCATAGAATGCAAATAGTGAAGCGATATCAAAAAGAAGAGAAAAATGCATGAAAACATACTATGGAGCTACTAGTTAAGCAACAAATGAAGCAGAATAGTATCCAATAAGTAGGTATGAAACCTACTTATCACTACCCAGTCCACACAGTCATCGGGTCACCCAGTCTATCATACACCTGCTGATTATGTGAGAGCGATTTGTCTAGATCGTGATCTTCTTCGCATACTGGGCGGGCATCTGCAGTCTCTGAGTCCTGATGAGCTAGCAGAGGTTGTGGCAGCAGCAGCACAACACGAGGATGGCGACACCGAGGGTGGCGACGAGGTAATCTTAGTACATATGCTCAAGTCAAAATAGTCTTACTTATGTTTAAATAATTTCTATTATTTAGCTTTCCCTCGTTTTGCTTTGTATAAGTCATACCAGTATCAACATATATATTTTATATGTAACATGTTTTATTCGTTTGTTAATTAGAAGGTCGTACTAATTTCGGCGATGATGGATGAAGAGCTAGGATTTGTTTTCTAGATTTTTAAACCCTTGTACTTTTATATTCTGTCTTTAGACAACTGTATGTTAGTTAAAGATTTTTAGACATTTGTATATATTTATTTAGTTCATATTTTAATGTTTATATAGTTTATATTGTGTTGGTTTATGTGTTTGCATATGGATGGATGCTTATGTATATTGTTGTCCATGTGTTCGGATATAAAGCATGGATGGATGTTTATATGGATGTATATATTGACTGCTATGTGTTGGGATATAAATCAGTTACAAAACAGGTACAGTTTTTTTGGGAAATTCACAAAATAAGAAAAATATTTTTTAAAAAAAATAAGAATCAGCGACCGCATGCGGTCGCTAATACCTATCAGCGATCGCGGTTAACAGTGGGGTATTAGCGAGCGACTGCATGCGGTCACTAATGGTGGTCGCTGCCACGTGTCCACGTGGTCCACGTCACCCCTTGAAACCTAACATGCTGTGACTCAGCTTCGCAACGTCGGCAGTCACTAATAGTCGGTCGCGGATATGTCAGTCGCTAATAGGGGTCGCTGATGTTAGCCCAACGACCAGATTATATGCGACTAATATCAGTGATCGAATGCGGTCACTGATATATATCTGCGACTGGGATCGGTCGCATATGAGCGGTCGTAGATAGACTTTTTTCTTGTAGTGTATTTAGTGTTTTTAAAATTATCGTTTACTTTTGTATATATTTAGTAATTACCCGGATGGCTAAATGTATGGTTTCAAAATTCGTTATGTTTTATTTAAGGCTTCCATTTAAATTAAATGTTATGTTCTTGTATTTTAAAATTCAGATCAAGTATTTATTTTTAAACTGTGAAATGAGATTATATGATTTTTAACTGTGAAAAAGTGTTGATTAGAATATCGATAATATTGAGAAAAGATTTTTGAAATCCTCAGTTCGACTATGTATAGAACCCGTTAGTATTTATGTTTAGTTCTGGAGGTAATATTGGACCTACTAAGGCGCACACCTTTTAGATGTCCTTCAGGGATAGTGCATTTTTATATGTAATACCCACGAAATTTGGGCCTTGCCTTTAAACCCAATGCCAACGCGTCACGGTACTACCCATACAACAAACTCTCACTACATGAATGTAATACAAAATTATTACATCATATTCTCATCTAATCCCAGGTACGAAGACCTTTACAAATACATCAACAAATAATATTATTAAATTTAATAATATTATAACAAAAATTTAGTCCTTCTACTTAACAGTTACTAACTTTTCACTTCTTTGTACTAATTTGGCCCTTCGATTCTAGCTGCAAAAAAAGTTAGAATTTTTTTGCAAGAGTGAGCATTTAATTGCCTAGCAAGTATAAACAGTTGAATAAACAATACCATAGGAGTAAAATAACATCTTACTGAAATCTTCAACAATTGAACAATAATTGTGAAGTCATGCGAATAAACAGGAATAATTAAATTCCTGATCATCTAACATTCCGAACATCATCATTGCTATCACCATATTGAAAAACAATTAACATTAACCTGTTTCTCATCATAGTTCTTGATTTTCAGGACTTAACATATTAAACAGTTCAATTAAAGAACATTTCTTTGAATTACACCTAAGTGCGAATATTGGTCTAGCACGTTAATATTTATAATCGCCATCACATCATTGCACAGGGTGTAAATTATGACCACATTTACTTACAACAACACCTTATTGTATGGGGTGCAATTTATACCATCAATTGCCCAATTATTTGATAAGGCGTCCTCACTCTATCACAATTCAAGAATTATTATAATTCACATCTGCATCAATAATATTTTCGAATGAAAAAGCTCATCACATCTTGTCTTGTGAATTTCATGTAACTAATGAAATTTCATCATTAGACTATACATACATTTACAATTTAGCATAACTTGAACATCTAGTATAATTATTAGCATCCACACAATATATATAGACATTGCATAACTTGAACTTTACATCACATAGCCTTCATAAGAAAATTATCATATGAAGTTAGAGAACTTGCTCAAATGTAAATATTGAGTAAGTTAGGAAACTTGTCTTATGCACTGCTTACACTTACGTTATAATGCTCTTCAAATAGCCTACACAATATCATTTATAAAGACATACCAATTAGGCAAATATAGACTTCATATTGGTTTACATAGTAAAATTATAACTTTCATCACATGTTGTTCGCGTTTTATAAATTAATAAACACGATTAAAACTAAACATGTCTCGGTATCGCGTCATTCGGAAACGTTACGACCCTTATCATCATCTATACTTATTGGTTTATAATAACTCCATTCCATATCTTATAATATTCGTTTCATTAGACTCAAAACACTTTTTAAGTACATTAACACTTTACGCGGCGTTTCGACGTTTATACGTCACACGCCTATTTCGCCTCCTTCACACATGCTTAGCATGCTCATACAATTATCTAATTCATAATTGATTAATATTAATCATCATTATAATACATAATGTTCATATTTTAAAATTTATAACATCATTTTATATTGTCGGGAGCTTTACACGTGCTTACGCGCATGCCCGACACCCTCCGATTGCCTCCAATTACACACCAGTCCTACAAATGGCCTATTTAGACCCTTCTACAGACTTCAAATCCAAGAACTTAAAGAATGAAAGTTGTAGGTCTACTCTTCCTCTTTCCGAATCATCTTGAATCACCTCAATCCGAGTTCGGATGAGAACGTTATGCCCATTTTATTATAAGATGTCAAAATAGTCCAATTGGACACGTCTGCGCCTGACATGTGTCCGGCACCGCAGCGCCAATTTTGGCCTTATGATCGGCGCCGCAGCACCATTCATACAGCCCAGAAATTGCTGGATTGTTTCCAGCTCGCAATTCTGACCTCTCCGACTCCGATCTTCATAACTTCTCCTATACACGTTCAAATTGGTCCATTTTGGACTCTATGGACTCTTAACTTATGGGGCTACAACATATCAATACTTTCGAGCTATCCATTAATATTAACATGTCCAAATCTTAGGCCAAAATATCAATTAGTGCTCTATTTTGGGTGTTCTTGGTGTTCTTCACTAAAATCAACACCAAATCTTCGTTTTTAGGTCTTTTTAATCCGTTCCAGTTGGGTTAGCTTCGTAACCCATAGAACTACAATCCCATAACATCAAACATATTATACCAACACAGAATCTAAGTTCTAAATCCTCTAAAATTTATCCGAAGGTCTAAAGTTCTATTTTTTTTGTCCAATGTTCATCCTCTTTAAGCATAGGTACGGATTTTTCTTCATTTTGTTCCACTTTAATGTTATTAATGGCTTACAGAACCTCTTGACAACATTATCTAACATCCATAACCAACAAAAAAAACAACAAAAATTGCAACAAAACCAACCCACAAGCATATGGGCTTAAAAACCATAAGAAGCTTGAAAATCTTAACCAAATGAGATGGAAATGGGTTTAAGTGGGATGATTACCTCTTGCATCCCCTCCCAAATGTTAGAGAACTTGTTAGGCTTGCTTGAAGCTCTTCTTCTACTTCTTTGGTTCTACCTGTGCACCCCTTTTTTTCAATTTTCTCTCAAAAACTTTCTTCTCTCTCCCTCTCCATCTTCTTCCTTCTATCTTCTTCTTTCTCCTTTACACTCTACTACAACTCCTTTCTCTCTAACAATGAAATGGCCTGGACTTGGAATGAGAAAGAAAGGCTTTAGGAGAGATGAGGCTCGGGAGAGGGAAACGGAGTAATGACTGAGCTTGTGGGTTTGCCTTCAAGAAAAATGTTTAGCAAGCACGGACATAATGTTGCAATAGCTCTCCTCTCCTCCCTCTCTAATTGGCTAAATAGAATTCGTTGGCACCCTTTCATTGGTCCAAGGTGTTGGGCGGTTCCCTCATTGACCAACACAAAATTAATACTCTCATTATACCCGAATACTCCCACTTTTATACTAAATTTGGTAAATAACTATACCCAAAAATTAAAATGGGTACTCACATAAATTATTGGGACGTGTAAAAATAATAATTATGTGATTTGTTCATTTATTCGGAACATCCATATAATACATTTTGGATACGAAATAAATCTCGTTCGGGCTCAAATAAAATTTTCGACGCTTGAAAAAATTATTTCTTCGCGTACATGTCTTAACGAAATTAATAGAAATCGAAAAAGTCGTAAAAATATTCAAGCGTGAATAGTGGCTCGGGTAACGTGCTCGTGAATAGTGATTTTGCGATTTTTCGCGAAATCAATTTATTCGCTTACGTGAAACTTACTACACATAAAATACATACGTTCACATAATCGAGGTTATAATATAACCTTTAAAAACCTCATATAAAAAAATAAAATTTTAATATATTCTGAAATATTAATAAACCCAAATTACAAAGGTACTCACGATTCGCGATCGTTACATCTTCTTTATTTTCCTTCTATACCATTATACGCTTTATCAGTTAGTCCATACTAATTAGATTCATTAGCTTTGGCTAACTATTAGACCTCATATCATCGCTTAATCTATAATAAATATATAATACACATATATTTATTCACTTATCACATAACTCACATAAATATATATAACACATTATTTTACATACAACCCTCTACACCTCATAATAAGAATTTTATTTATTAAATTCTTATCATAATTATCCTTCTTGAAAAATTCAGGTTGTTACATTCTTCCCCTCTTATAAGGATTCCGTCCTTGGAATTACCGAAACATCCTTACCCGGTCCGCGTAAACCTTCTTTCAAAACTTTATCGTTGAATTATTTCAACGTATTACTATAATATAGGTGTTACATTACCTATTTAATCCATTTTCCTCACAATTCTCGTAGGTTTTATTCCATAACATTTACTAAACTCAATCGTATTTTGAGTATTATCATTCCTTTAACCCATCAATTTCTTTTATGGAATTCTTCCATTCTACTCATCTCATTTCCAGAAGTTTGGAACATCTTGGAGGAATCTTCACAATTGTTCAATAATTGTGAAGTAGCTTAAACAAATAGGAAATAAAATATTCCTTAAAAACTCTTCATATTATGTTGAGGGGTCATGAAGACCATGAACTTGTCTTGGATTCTCAAGTATTTCTACCAGTTTCCGCGGACAAAATAAAATTGTACGCCAGGTGATCAGCCTTTTGTACTCTGACATTGTGCACAACATTCTAGCCAAACGACTATATGCGTTTGTTTGACCACCTCATGGGTCAGTCGGGATTTTTTCGACATCAAATACCCCAATAATAGGGTTGTTCACCTCAGACTTACTACAAAATTTCGCACTAAAATAATTTAGTTTTGCATAAATTCTCAAATAATGCTTGAATTTCATAAACATATTTCAACATTCGTCTAGCCGAATCAAATAGCTTAGACTTACATCAACAACTCGAATGTCAATCGAAATATTTTAGCCAACTCAACTGGCATACTTTAAAGAAAATAAAAATCATTTTATGACCTCATGATACCGCACTGTCTATATAGTATGTTGAGCGTCATTTTATGACTTTGTCATACTACATCATACCATAGTGGGTTGACGATCCTATGATCACATCCAACACTAGGTTAAACTGCATTGATGACTCCATCGTTTATCATTGTTACACCATATTCCATGATGCGAATGATTACATAAAATACATTTTGATATTTTCAAATTATCTTTGTCTAGCCGAAACTATTGGCATAGACATATGAATAATAGTATTTTTTAAAAATCATTGGTCCAATAATCTGGCCCCATACATTTTTCGAAGACACTAAAGTGCAATTATTAGCACGAAGTCAATAAATTTCGAAATCTAGTATAGCTAGAAGATTTGGAATATCCATGTCTCTTCATTAACTTAAATTTCTTCCATTGCTACATAATTTAATAATTCTATCTATGTATAACATCACCAATGTTCATCATATTGAGAATATTGAGAATTTATAATTCTCACTCTATAACCTTCCTATACCCTAATATAGTTCATCAAACTTACCACACCTTATGAGTTCAGGAACTTACCACAATAATATGAGTTTAGGAACTTGTCCTAGCAATACGTAGTCCAAGAACAAATCAAGGACTGTCCATACACTTAGGGGCTCAAAACACACCATACGATTATGAGTCACAAACTTACCATAAGCATGAGTTTCAAAAACTCGCACCTAATCTTAATATCATCTAACCATCAAATATAGATATGAGAAAAGAATCACCTTCTCATCATACATATACCGATAATGCAATACCAACATTTCAACGATTATCAATGCGAAAAATTGAGTAGTCGTTAAACTAAGCACAAAACCTCTGCCCATTCAAAGGGTTATACAACTCAGCTACCACATGAGTCCTCAATTGAAATCCCACAAATTCTAATCTTCTCTTTACTCAATACGAATTTTCTTTAATCCGTATTTCATCATCTATAACTCTTTTAGAGTTTTCATCGTACTAGTTCATAGTACTTTCTCTTTATAGCGTCAGCTATAACTTTCTAATTATTCAACGGACTATCTGTCATTTTATAACTCAATCTGATCATGTCGTGATCTTATTCTACAATCGTTTTACATTACGATCTCCATTACCCTACAATCGTTTCATCCTACGATATTCTTTACTCTTCTCTTTAATCATGTTATATGATCTTTATGCCTCTACGTCTTATAGACCTCGTCTATTTATCAATACTTGTCATCTTTATTACTGGAGTCAGGTAACTCCAAATTTTCATCTTTTATAACTCTTCAAGATTCTTCTTTGAATCTTCTCATATATCTTAATTCCTTTCTTTAGAAATCTTCTAAATTTATTCCTTATTGCTCAAACTCTATCTGAGTTAATCTCTTCACTATCTTATCATCCTCTCTACGGTTATAGCCTAAGGTACTCTTACCTAGGGTTTATAACCTATCAGCTCTGATACCAACTGTAACGCCCCCAAAAATCGGGTCTTGCCTTTAAACCCAATGTCGGTGCGTCACGGTACTACCCATACAACAAACTCTCACTACATGAATGTAATACAAAATTATTACAACATATCCTCATCTAATCCCAGGTACGAAGACCTTTACTAATACATCAACAAATAATATTACTAAATTTAATAATATTATAACAAAAATTTAGTCCTTCTACTTAACAGTTACTAACTCTTCTCTTCTTCGTACTAATCTGGCCCTTCGACTCTAGCTGCAAAAAAAGTTAGAATTTTTTTGCAAGAGTGAGCATTTAATTGCCCAACAAGTATAAGCAGTTGAATAAACAATACCATATGAGTAAAATAACATCTAACTGAAATCTTCAACAATTGAACAATAATTGTGAAGTCATGCGAATAAACAGGAATAATTAAATTTCTTATCATCTAACATTTCGAACATCATCATTACTATCACCATATTTAAACACAATTAACATTAACCTGTTTCTCATCATAGTTCTTGATTTTCAGGACTTAGCATATTAAACAGTTCAATTAAAGAACATTTCTTTGAATTACACCTAAGTGCGAATATTGGTCTAGCACGTTAATGTTTATAATCGCCATCACATCATTGCACAGGGTGCAAATTATGACTACATTTACTTACAACAACACCTTATTGCACAGGGTGCAATTTATACCATCAATTGCCCAATTATTTGATAAGGCGTCCTCACTCTATCACAATTCAAGAATTATTACAATTCACATCTACATCAATAATATTTCCGAATGAAAAAGCTCATCACATCTTGTCTTGTGAATTTCATGTAACTAATGAAATTTCATCATTAGACTATACATACATTTGCAATTTAGCATAACTTGAACATCTAGTACAATTATTAGCATCCACATAATATATATAGACATTGCATAACTTGAACTTTACATTACATAGCCTTCATAAGAAAATTATCATATGAAGTTAGAGAACTTGCTCAAATGTAAATATTAAGTAAGTTGGAAAACTTGTCTTATGCGCTGCTTACACTTATGTTATAATGCTCTTCAAATAGCCTACACAATATCATTTATAAAGACATACCAATTAGCCAAATATAGACTTCATATTGGTTTACATACTAAAATTATAACTTTCATCTCATGTTGTTCGCGTTTTATAAATTAATAAACGTGATTAAGACTAAACATCTCTCGGCATCGCGTCGTTCGAAAATGTTACGACCTTTATCATCATCTATACTTATTGGTTTATAATAACCACATTCCATATCTTATAATATTCGTTTTATTAGACTCGAAATACTTTTTAAGTGTATTAACACTTTACGCGGCGTTTCGACGTTTATACGTCACACGCCTAATTCGCCTCCTTTACACATGCTTAGCATGCTCATACAATTATCTAATTCATCATTGATTAAGATTAATCATCATTATAATACATAATGTTCATGTTTTAAAACTTAGAATATCATTTTACATTGTCGGGAGCATGTAAACAGAAATTAAAAACTTATCTGACTTAGACCAACCAAACTTTCAAAGGCCTCAATAACATCACTGAATAATAATACTGATCACAGAACTTGACTAACACATCATCAACTAACTCACAATAATAACTATGTCATTCCCCACAAAATATCATCCAAATCAGAATATATCCACACAAATATCTATCATATGATCAACACAAATACCCAACCCAGTTATATATAGAACAACAACTGTGCACACTGACTCAAAACTCAAAACCGGAATATCCTACAAAAATTTGCAAAAAAATAATTTATCTCACAGAACCTGCAAACATTAACTTTCCTTAGGTGAATGCATTTTATGCTCCATTTCACCTTTCACATTGTTTTCTTTTCAAGTGAGTGCATTTTATGCTCCATTCCCACTTATGACTTTCCAGCGAGTGCGTTTTACGCTCCATCTCACTCTTGTGTTTATGGGTGAGTGCGTTTTACGCTCCATCTTAACCCACCACAAGACATCTGCATTTTTTTTTTCTCAATCTGCAATTTTTCACAATTTCTCATTTTTTCCAAAGATTTTTCTTGCACAAGGTTCTGCAAACAAAATAACAGTTTAAACAAGTCTCAAATCTCAAGATCAGTGCACAAAGTATAATCCCACAACTAACTCAGTCAAATAATCATGTATCCCATATTCAAGTATCTATGCAAAGCAATCCTAATTCAAAATTAGTTCATATAGATCCTAACTAAGTCATCATTGTTTATCAGTTGATTAAGCATCAAATCAAATTCTGCAAATAAGCATTAATATTCACTCTATGATTTCAACCTTCAAAAGCTTAGTAGAATACTACGATCGTAGAGTCAGAAAATTTTCAAAATCTTCAAAATTTTCAAAACTCAGAGCATCATCTCATATCATATTCTAAATAATAACCTAATAACTCAAATAATAACCTAAACCCCTCCCCCACACTCAAACCTTACATTGTCCCCAATATAAGACAATCATGTAAAGAAGAAAGTACTACTAACTAGCATGCAACTATAAAAATAAAAAGTAAAGGGATAGAAAATCAAATCATTGGTTGGACATCCTTCCTCTCTATCTACGTAATTGGACTTGTATACTTCAAGTGAGTTGGTAATGGTTCAAGCCTTAAAGTAATGGCATCATCTTGCAGATCTTGACTTTGCTCCATTATTACATCTTCCTCTATCTCCCAGCCATTGAAAATTGTAGCCCTCAAATCCTCTTGCTGTATTGGCTTAAAAGATTTATGCATTATAGGGTCAAAAACATCAATAATAAAAACAGAATTATTGATACTAAGATACCTCATAACTTTATCATCATTGATCTGGGTCTCTTCATCATCAAATTCCATAGCCAAGATATCTTTGTACTCATCAATCAGTGTATCATCCATGTCCTCCTTATAGAAATCTGCAGGAATTAGCAACTCATCTACCTCTAGCTCCTCCTCTTTAGACTTTGGATCCTCATCAACATCATTAGTGGTTTTTGGTATTTCCAACTGCATGTCACTCTTCAATGTTATTGCACTAACATTCTCTCTTGCTTCCTCCTCATTTTGAAATTCTTGTTCCCTCTTGTATTTACACAATTCTTCCAAAAAGTCATATTCCATTAAATATGATTTTTTCCTAAATCTCTTGTTCACTGTTAAAGCATGAGGAAAAGGAAGTACTGGTCTATACTCAGGAAGAGGTTGAAACTTATGCTTATGCACATCATTGTTGTCTGTTGCACCATTGTCTGACTTGCTTTGGACTGAGAGCATTAACTTTCCTTCCTGACATACATCTGCACCACTTCCCAAGGTAATCGCACGTACACTCTCTCTTGGATTGACCACTGTCTGTGAGGGTAGCTTCCCTAAGCCTTGAGAATCTAATCTACCAATTGTTGTAGTAAGTTGAGTAACTTGATTCTCCAACTGGTGTATGGAAGTCTTTGTTTCCTGCTGGAACTGTTGTGCTTGGATCATGAAGGCTTTAAACATATCCTCAAGAGATGGTTCAGAACTGAAAGGAGCTGCTTGCTCATGTTGATACTGTTATTGCATCTGTTGAAAATCAGGCTGCATGTTATCCCCATAGCTCAAGTTGGGATAATCTCTCCATCCTGGACTATAAGTGTCAAAACAAGGATCATATTGATGGTGATATTATCCTGGAAATGTCCCTATAACATTAACTTATTGAACAATTACATCCTCTTGTAGTGTTGGACAATCATCTGCATTATGCCCTAACTTTGAACAAATTCCACATACTCTTACTTTTTGCATGTTCCCTATAACCATTTGTTGAACCAAAGCAGTTAAATCAGATAGTTGTTGCCTAATATTATAAGTTCTTACCTCATTCACCCTTGTAAGTGTATGATTCATCTTGATTCCATACTGCTGTGAGTTAGTTGCCATGGTTGCAATTGAGTCCTTTGTAGTAGCTGGTGTTTTATCTACCAATGCTCCTCCACTAGCTGCATTAATCATACTTATGTCCATTGGCAACAGTCCCTCATAGAAGTATTGGATTAGGTGTTGGTCATCAATTTCATGAGGTGGACAACTGGAACACAACTTTTTACATCTTTCCCAGTACTCATAAAGAGTTTCTCACGATTCTTTTTCTTCACAGTCTCCTTGTTGTTTTCTCTCTCTAGATTAAAATTTCAATTCAATAGAGTACTGAGAGGATCAAATTATAAAATAAAATAAACAAAGAATAAATTAAAACAGATAATCACTCCTCGGCAACGGCGCTAAAATTTGGGAAGCTGTCGTTAACCAATCCAAAAATAAACCTCACTTTTACTCTACAAATTTAAATAATAAGCACAGTAGCAAGTAAGGATCGATCCCACAGAGAATGATATTGCTTCAAATTTATTCTAATGTTTCTAACTAAAAATAATAAATAAATAATTGGGGAGTTTTGAATTATGATTAACTAAAGAAAATAAAGTTAAAATAATAAAGATAATCAAATAAATTAAAGCTTCAGGTCATCAGTTCAGTTTCACCAATTTACCGAAACAGCATAATCAAGTAAACATTATTTCTCCCTTCCGTAAGATTAACAACCCTAGATGATCAACAATCGCTCAATTATCCGAAATTCTCCTTAAGTTTAAATCTAATTTGACAATCGCCCCCACTAGACCTTAACTGTTATATAACCCAGAACTATCAGTCTAAATTTAATATGACAGAAGCATTAAGAATTAGAGAATTAGGTTGTTCCAAGCAACAATCACACTATCAGGATTATTTAACTTCCCTTCTGATAATCTTAATAATACCCAAAAGCTTGTCCACAATCAAATATTATTAAGTACTACCTGTGATCAGATATAACATCGTTTGCTTAATATCATACATTAATCTAGTAGATGATATTCATCAGATTAATCTAACTGACCACATCAAATCAATCAGATAAAATAACATATAATCAGTTAAAACAGATTATCAGAATAAATTTCATATACGAATGAATCAATAATAAAACTCAATTATACTATTAACTGAAAATAAGGTTCCACATCCCTTCAGAACTGAATAAAAATAAACTAAGCTAACATGTTGATAAACTAAGAATAATAAAATATAATCTAGGATGATGATCCAGGCTGTCCCAAGATCCTCCAAGATGTTTTCAACTGATTACAAGTTAAAGGTATTTATAGATACTTTGAAACCCTAGAAGAATTCTAATCCAATTCTAATTCGGAAGTCTTCACTCTACAGATATGGTAAGCTTCTAAATCCTCCTTGAACTCTGAAATCCAGCTTTAAGCAACTTCCTTATCAAATTAGATTTTAGTTTTCAAATCCAAGTCTTCTTCCATTTCCTTTTCAAGTTCGGCATCAGTTTTCATATTTATCTTCACTCAGATTCCATATCAGACTCTACTTTCCATAATCAGAGATACTTTCCATCTATGATTGTAACTTCATCTCCAAATCCTATTAGGAATCAAACTCTGTCATCCCAGCAATTCAAATCCTACTCAGAATAAGAATCATGCATGACGGCCACAATCGTAGAGTACACTCCTTTAGCAATCTTGGTGTAAAGAAACGTAGAGTGGAATTCTGCACCATTGCTCCATAGTACAACCATGCAATCGTAGAGTTCTCTCGTCAATCGTAGAGTGGACTTGAAACCATCGTCGAGTTGACAACACCATCGTATAGTGAATCTCGCAATTGTAGAGTTCAACTAGGAATCTTCAAACATTTCTGCCTAGCCTTCCTATGATCGTAGAACTACCAGACTGCACCCTAACACTACGAACGTAGAGCCCTCACTCAACGATTGTAGAGTATTCTGCAAAACAACATAAAAATCATCATTAAACTCTATATTTGCATAATCACATCAAATTCTTCTATAAATCAATAAATACCTTAAATCAGCTCATAAACACAGAAAACATATAATAATACTAAGTATAGAGGAATCACAAATATAGAATATTTTGCACCTATCAGCCGTCACCTGTAGGCCTGGATCAACATCCATCATTTCTTCCATCCTTTCTGCATTCTCCATCATCTCCACTTTTGGTGCCTCACTATGAGTAATAGTGTTACACGTTTTTTTTCCCTTGTGATTAGGCAGTGCCTTGTCATGCACGTTGTTTCCTTTTCCCAGCTCAATTTCTCCTGCCGCCAACTTTTCATGGTATATCCTCCGTAGACTATAGCAATCCATGGTGGAATGTCCTGCGTATTGGTGGTATACACAGAAGTCTGGTCTTCTTTTCATTTCTTCCGTCACAACAAACCTGGGCTTTGGAAGCCTCACCACTCCATGCTCTATCCATTGTTCATACAGGTCCCTAAACGTCTTCTCACTGCATGTAATAGCCTCCGGGATTTGCATTCTTGCATACTTGTCCCCGGGCTTTCCTCTGCTTCGTTCAAAAATTTTCTCATTCTTCTCCTTCTTGCCCCCTTGTGGTTTTGGCTGAGAATCTGCTAGAGCCATAGTAGTCGTCCTTTTGCCCTTCCATGTAACAGTTGCATGGTTTGTAGGCAATGTCATAATTCCTCCCAAGTCTTGTGCGAAAGACGAGAAAGTTGCAAATAAATCACAGGCTTTTGTAATGAGGTGGGGCTTGAAGGCATCAATGACACCATTGTTATATATACTCACCAAGTTCTTTTCTTCAATTGGCTCTGCGCACTTCTGTGCCTGAGCCCTAAACCTGTCCACATAGTTTGACAGTTCCTCGTTCGACCTCTGCTTGAATCGCATGAGCTCTACAATGGTTACCTGTTTCTGCACATAGAATTTTTTTTTAAAAAATTACAATTTTAGATCATCCCAATCATGGATTGACCTTTTTCTCCAAATTATAGTACCAACTGAAGGCACCATCCGTCAAGGTCTTGTTGAACTCACTCATCAACAAATTGTGGTTATTCGCCTCATCATAACCCACCATGGAGACATTGACTCCACGAACCTGACAATATGCTCCCTGACATTCCCTTTCTCCTCGTTATACTTTGGGAACTGCGGTGGGTGCTCAATATACCCTGCCGGGTAAGGTTGTCTCTGAACGTGTGCCAGGTAGGGTAGAGTAAAGTCCAACTCTGAAGGTCGGGATGTCTGCTTGCGAAGTTGATTGATCACATCGATCATATCATCCTTCGTCACATACTGGCTCGTGGTATGGACTCTTTGAGGGGTTGTGATGTATTGATGCATTGGTGGTGTGTATGGTAAGGAAATTGGCTAGTGTACACTTGCATCCTGTACAATTTATATCGGTTGTGCTTGTTGGCTTGTTCGTTGGATGTTGCTCGGGATTGTCGGTATCTGCACTTGTGAAAATGCTAGGAGAGTGGTCGGGACAATGTTGAGCTGAGGCTGACTTGCTTGCAATCTAAGTTGTGGCACATCACTACTATCTTAGGGCTCCAAGTTGATGATTGGAATCAGCTGACTCTCCGTTGTTGGAGGCACAGTCTGATTCTCTTTGTTGTTGCTGTCTTCCACTCCTGTTCGTTCCTCCTGTGAACTTCCTGGGAATATAGCCTTGAAAGTGGGGATTTGCATCAACTATTGGTGGAAATTCCCCAGCTCTTCCTTCTTCCTCTGCATTTCCAGCATCATGGTCATCATCATCCCTTGGCCTTCTCATGCCTCTTTTAATGCCTTGAGCATCTCCATTTGCACAACATTCACAGTTGTCTGCTCTCTAGTTCCTTCCTCAATTTGCCTTCCCGTGCTTGTCTGACTAGCATTGGTTTGTTGTTGATCAACCATTTGAGGTGATATTGAACTTCCTTCTGATGCGTCTTCTATAATAGGTTGGTCGAAATTCAGGTTCGCGCCTTAGAAAGCTTGGTTTGCTTGTCTTGGAACTGGATTTGGTGAAGTGATGCTTGTTGTCGGTGAAACTCTTCCTGTAGTTCTCCCACTTCGAGTTATGGGCATACCTTTCACGAATTCTACACCTCCCCAGTAGAGTCACCAAATTAATGTGGTCAAGGAAATCGCGTCTTGCTAGGGTTAGGGTTTCGTGTTGGTTGGAAAGGCGAGAAATCCACGAAGAATAAGGAATTGACTGATTGATTGAAAAGGGGAGAAGAACAGGTGGGCGATTACTCCAATGACACGTGGCAGAACTCTCAGAATCCGAAAACCGGGTTAGGGTAGTAGGGATTCCAAGAGCTTTCTTGAGTATTCGAGTTGGGAGAGAGTTGCAAGTGCTCAGAACTTCCAAGAGTCCAAGCGTAATGTTTTGAGAGCGATCCCCTTTTCTTAAAATAGAAGGGCTATTTATAGAACTTTTCTGGGAAGTAGTCACATGCCAGACACATGTTTTAAGGAAAATTCCTGAAATACCCCTTAGTCATGTCTTTAAGGAGAAATTCTAGAAATACCCTTTAGTCATCAAAGTAATGTCCAAATTGTCCTGTCTTTCTAGCCGCCAATCCAATCCCTCAATCAATTCCCAAAATGAGTCGCATCCACGAGTCTTCTGCCTTGGAACACGTGGAGGCTTCCCCGGGTCTAGCACATTTATTTTTATCTTTTTCAGTATCCATTTAATTACATCATGGACCCTAATTTGTACATTTAATTAGGTCACATGAACCCTAATTTGTACATTTAATTAGGTTCTGTAAACCCTAATTTATACATTTATTTCAATTAGGTCATGTGAACCCTAATATGCACTTGGGCCCACACAGATTCAATTCATGTGATTGTTTCTATTGTTTATCTTGTCGTCTGCAATGTCAATATGAATCGTTAAAAATATATTTTAAATCTGTATTACATAATTCATATTATTAAATTTAATGTGAAACTCTAAATATACACGTTTATTTTTGTAAATTGCAATCTTTCATAACACTGATTCTTGGTCGCAATGTATGAAAGACTTAATTTAGCAAATTACATCTTAACAAAGTCTTTTAACATTTTTTTTAGTTTTTAATTTAAGGGTCCTATAACAAATAATAAGTAAATAAACTAATAAAATATATTAAAAGTACTTCTTTTTTTAATCATGTATCCAGTTTAAACATGCTAGTGTCTTTTTTATTTTATTTTTAATTTCCAATGGCACCTCTCAGATTGACTCTAATTAGAGTACAAAAAATATTTGCTTTATCAAATCTTTCAAAATAGTTTGCCAGGTTTCAATATTTTGAACTTTGTAAGAATAATAAATATAAAACATAGTAAATATTTTGATTTTTATGATAGTATTTTATTCTTATTAAGGTATACTTCTCAATTATAGTGCTAAATTACTTTTGAAGAACTTTAATAATATTCTAGACATATAAGAAAATAATGGTCAGAAAAATATAAGAAAAAAGGAACAAAGGAAAAGTAAATTAATAAAAAAAATATGGCTATATACGCTTTTATTAAACACAAGTTTGATAGTTGAGACATGAGCTAGTTTATATCACGTTTTTCACAAATATTTGATAATTTTTTATTGATATATATATATATATATATATATATATATATATATATATATATATATATATATATGTGTGTGTGTGTGTGTGTGCGCGCGCGCGCGCGCGCGCGCGCGTCTATATCATTTTTTATTGACATAATATAATGTTCAAGAAATTTTAGATCAGTATCATATTTACAATTATATAATACATATTATTGAAAACTACAAATTAATTGTCAAGAATATAATAATGACCGTCCGAGTTAATTAATTCATGACCATTCAAGTTAATCTTTGGTCGGATTTTTATATATAGTTGATTGGTTGGTACATGGGTTCATTCAATTACAAATTTTAAAACTCGGTAAGTTGACTCGGTTGGTATATAAGCTCAATCATTAATTTGTTCTTCCAAGAGATGTAGAATCTATTGCTTTTTCCGATATTATGTGATAATTTAAGTGTGTAAACATTCTCTTGATTTTGTTCTCCCAAGAGATGTAAAATCCATTACTTTTCTTGATATTTGGTGATAATTTAAATGTGAAAATATTCTTTTGATTTGATTGTAAACGGTTGGTCATGGCTCATTAGATTGAGTTCAAAGTGGGTTAACGTACGACAAGTTGTGGAGGTTCGTTTTGTGGAACGCTTCACCTTTCTGTTTTTTGTATCACAACTCTTCATTTTCCCTAATCTCATATCACATTTTCGTTTCTTCCTCCTGTAAAATCTTAATGTGACTCTTTTTTTCTTATGCACCCTTCTTCTCCCAAATTAATCAATATAAATTATTTGATACTAAAGTAAAGAAGGTAAAAATAATATCCTAAAATTAAGAGGGGTCCTCTTAACATGTGTCCCAATGGCACATGCTAAACACACAATTCAAGAATATATTCTCTTGAACTGTGTGCATATTCCCTTGAACTTGGTGCAAATACAGAAATCAAGGGAATATGCACACAATTCAAGAGAATATACCCTTGAACTGTGTACTTAGCATGTGCCCTTAGAGCACATGTTAAGAAATTCCAATTAATAGATTGATGTAGAGATGGATTCATGAGCTTGCAACTCAGTTTAAATATAGGATGAAAAGACCCACTAATTGCTTAAATCATGAACACATAGCATATGACATTAAAAATAGTATCCATATGTCATACTCCCTCCGTCCCGGAATAAACGTCCTAATTGGTTTCGGCACGCTGATTAATACAACTTTCTTTTACCTAAATTACCCTTTTGATTATTTATTAATTGAAGTATTTCTTCACTTTTCTATGACCCTAATAATTACTTTCCCACATTATTTAATTCTCTAAATACATTTTTTTTTGTAATTCTCACATTCCCAATAAGTACATTAAATAGAAAGAGATGTTGTTCAGTTTCCAATAAAAGTTGAGTAAAAAGATTATGAGGGTATAAGAGGAAGAATATGATAAATATAGTTATTAATATAGAAATAGGACATTTATTTTGAAACATCCTAAAAAGGAAATTAGGACATTTAATATGGGACGGAGGGAGTATAAAATTGCCCAAAAAAATCAAATTATTATCTATTAAAAATAATAACTTTTTAATTTTTTTTTAAATAAAAATTACATAACAAAAAATTAAAATTATTATCTCAAACTAGCTTGTGCCTCCCACGCATGGGCGAACTATGCTTGGGGCAGCATAGCAGCTGCCTATGCTGGACCAAAATATGTTAGTCGCATTTTATTTTTATTTTTATTTTTAATTATAGGGGCAGAAAAGAGTGTGAAAATAAGTATGTACGGGCAAAAAATTTAAAATAATGCTTGTATAAATTTGAATTTATGCTATCATATATGACGTGTCTTGATCTAAGTAAATCTTTCCCACCATTTGACAAAGAACAATTGATTCAATTTATAAAGTTTTACCTATTGAAATTTCAAAATGGGGATCTTTGGGGGCTTATTGATGAACTTGAGACTTATATATAAATGTGAAAAAAAAAATCCTAAATTTTTTAATGTGAAAGGAATAGGTGAACTTGGTCTAATTGGTTAGAATAAGGTTTATTCGTATCTTCGGCTTTATTTGTTGTTGAAATTGGTTTTAATTTTGAGGAAAAAAAATCAAATTGGAATCGCTCTTTTACATTTTACAGTTATATGCAGCCTGCAAGGAGTAAAAATTATTGACGATCGATATAAATTTTGGTGTTGACGAAAGGCTATTATTGGACATGCAAAATTGTAAAGTGATACAATAAATTCCCTTGCAGGAAATACTTGTAGCTACTACTAGAATTCAATAACTTCAAAGTCGTACGGTAAGTCATAGATAGTATTGAATGCAACTTTATTTAGCACTTATTTTGGGACAAGGATCCCCTCCATTTCACACTTTCTCCGTTTCGGTCAAGTTCACTAATTTGACTTATTAATAAAATTGTTAGTAATGATCCAAATATGTTAACGGTGAAAATTCTTTTACACTTTTAACGGTAAAAAAGTGTCGGATTACTAATTTTTTTTTTAGGATTGATCTTAATATCATTAACTATCTATTAACATATTTGGATCATTACTAACAATTTTATTAGTACGTCAAATTAATGAACTTGACCAAAATGGAGGGAAAATGAAATGGAGGGGATCCTTGTCCCTTATTTTGGCTGTATTTGGATAACTTAATTTCCCATGATTCCATCCCTTCTCTTCCTCCAAATTAAAACTCAGAAACAAACTATAAAGCACTTGTTAGTAATATTAATATTAAGCCGGGTGGTGGTTCATCACCCTTGGCATTTTTCTTTTTGCGTGCTTGAACTTGTAATTAATGATGAAACTGGGCTGTAATTAGGTCTTATATCCATTATAGGTATTGAAACTGGGCTGCAATTAGGTCATATATCCCTTTATAGGTATTGAAACTGGGCTTCACTTTTTGTTTTGTTGTTCAGAGAAAGAAAATTAAAGGAGGGAGGGGAATGGAAAATGCATAAAACCCAATGCGAGAAATAGCCAAGTAGCAGTGTGCATGCGGCGGAAGAAGTTAAAATTGCTGAGGGGTGAGCCGTCGGCTTTTACAAACATTCTATTTCGATATAAAAACAAAAAATTAAAATTAAAAAATATTAGTCCTCTTCTACGTGTGCTATAAGTTTGAAAAGAAAGTATGCATGGTGTGTGTGTGTATATATATATATATATATATATATATATATATATATATATATATATACTATAACAGATTAATAAACATAAAGATGATTAGCACGTCTGTCAACGACTTACAGGGTAAACGTCCTACTGCTGATCACGCAAAACGGACTGTCCTAACGCGACTTGGGTGACGTCCCACTAATCATATAAATGCAACTAAAATGCAAATAGAAACTGTAATAGTAAGTACCAGGAATATTCAAGAACATATTTACTAAATGAAAGACTAAAGTATTATATATATAGCCTCATGAATATACTGTTTTAAAGGGAAGGGGGAGATCTTCCCTGCAAGACTAAGTCCAGAACTAAATTTCTGATTTCTGTTTTTATATTCAAAATATATTGCTTTGTTTCAAGCAATTGCTCTAGAAAATATTGACGAACAAAGTCGTCAAAAGCTTGACGATAATTTTGTAGCTGAAAATTATGATTATTAATATGAAATTGTAAAAGATTATTCAGATGAACAATACGACGAATAGAATCAATTACTTACAGGTGAAGAGGACGATGATTAACAATAGTAATATGATCTGAAAAAGAGAGAGAGAGATATCAACCAGAAATTCTATAAACATAGATTTTATAAACTAAAACTTACTCCTGCTTCAACATAGGGTGAGAGCTCCCTTTTAAAGACGGAAAAAAGAAATAGTAAGAGACAGGTGTCAAATATAAATTTGACCTCTTACTAATAATTGCAGAAACAAAAGTAGAATACTGTTACAACACGGGTGAAAACTTTTACAAAAGTAAAGTGGACAGGTGTGCGGTTTAAAGCATGAATGGCCGACAAAGGAAACTTTCGGCAACTTTTTTGTTGATGGGAAAAAGACAGGCGCTCATAATTTCTTCTTTCCTTTATCTTTCCTTTTATCAACTTTGTCGGTAATAATTGCTGTTAGGGAATCCCAGAAATCGCCAACAGAGTCCTGGTCATCATCGTCGTCATCCTCTGGATTCTGACTTTCTCCTGCTAGAGCATTAAAAGAATTTTCATCTTCTGGCTCTCTGCTGCTAGTTGACTTCATTGAGACATCATCTTTATCAAGTGACTGAAGAAATTGGTTCTTCAGTAATTCCATGGATTTAGAAATCAATTCTGTTTCTGTTAATAAAGGAAATTTCTGTTTCAAATCTTCTCGGATTCTAACAAAAGGATTGTCAGAAGGAGGAGGAAGGGATTTCGGTAAGATATCCAAACAGGCCTTGGCATGATCTTCAATAGTTTTGATAAGTTCTGTTAAATGAGGGTTCATACCCTTATCCCACCACTTGGTAAAAAAGACTCTTTTAAGACGAGGGATTTTGTTCTGATGATCACACTTTAAATCCCACTTCCAGATCCAAGGGATATTAAAACGGATGATAAAATGAATAAAAATCTTACTCATAGAGTAATTTTTATTTTGCGGTATATGAGAGTAAGCATTTTGCCAATCTTTAAAAACAGCTTGGACAGGTTCTGGTAAGGTATCAAAAGAAATACCAAATTTATCCCTCCAAACGAGGAACCAGTTAGGTAATTCGTTTTTCAAGATATCAGGGACAATTCGGATGAACCAGGAATGGTTATGAACGGGATTTTGATAGTAAAACAAATAGGTAAAGGAATCAATATAATCCCAATAACTATATTTAACAGTTTTGGCACCAAGATCAAGAGTACGAGTGATGACAGTATTGATACCCCATTGAGGAATAGGCATAATTTGACGGATTACAGCTTTACTATACTGAATAGGGCTGGTAGTTTTAGTAGGATCATGGAAAGTATGCTTGATTTCCATGGATGCTGTAATTATGGCTATGTTTTCATAGACATATCTGTACTGATCAAAATGAGTCGAAAATTGTTAGGTACTAAGATATCTCATCTTAATCTCCCATGGATCTGACATCCATTGTTCATCATTCGGTTCAATGAAGAGAATTGTCTCCTCGGTAATACTGTTAGAAACATACTGTTCGGATTGTTCTAATAGAACATCCTTTACTGTTTTTGAAGGAGATCCTTCTTGGGTACCTTGAGTTCCAAGACTCGGGTATTCTGTATTATACTGATTTGGGCGCTGGGTGCGACCTCTGCCTCTATTTCGGTTCTGACCTCGAAAGGCCATATCTACTGTAGTCTTAACCCTGCAAGTATTCACGAGTTAAGAAATCAGGTAAAGAATTCTGTTCACCTTTAATATATTCGATATTAAAGTCAAATACTGAAAGTATGCTCTGCCAAGTAGCAAATATCTGTTTGGAAGCAAGATTTTGAACATCTTTTTCAAATATCTGTTTTGCTGCTGAACAGTCAACACGGATAAGGAAATGTTGATTTAAAAGATCACCTTGAAATTTTAAAACACATTTAACAATACATAAACATTCTTGTTTAATAGTCGGATAATTAAGAGCGGCACCTTTCCACATTCCTGAATGGAATTGGACTAATTCTTCATGATTGGTTTTAGGGTTTAACTGTTTAAGAATTCCACCAAAACCTTTGTTGGAGGCATCAGTTTCAACAATTTTGGGCCAATTAGAATTAGGCAAAGAAAGACAAGGTAACTGTTTGACTTTGGCCTTAATATTACGAATAGCTGACGTATGTTTGTCATCCCAAGGTGGAGGGTTTTTTCGTAATCTTTGGTAGAGGATAGCAGTGTCCTGGGCAACTTGTGGATAATAATCACGGATATAATTTAAGCAACCAAGAAATCGTTGTAATTGAGTTTTATCTTTAATAATATCAGGAAACTTAGATCCAAACTCAATACTACGGTTAATAGGAATAATAGTGCCATTATAAATATTATGGCCTAAAAACCTTATTTCTGTTTGGAAAAGTTTCATCTTAGGAGCAGAAACAACTAATCCACTTTTCATAATAACATCTTTGAAAATACGAAGATGCTTAATATGCTGATCAATAGACGATGAAAAAATAAGAACATCATCAATATAGCAAATAATGAATTCTGTAAAAGGGTTAAAAATGTCATTCATAATATGCTGAAATTCAGAGGGACCATTTTTAACCCCAAAGGGTAAAACACTCCATTCATAGTGTCCAAAAGGTACTGTAAAAGCAGTCTTGTATCTATCTTCATTGCAAATCTGTATTTGCCAAAATCCTGATTTTAAATCAAATTTTGAAAAGACAGCGGCTTCCTGTAATCGATCTAATAAATCTTTTTTGTTGGGAATTGGATACCTGATCCACTGTAAAGCCTTATTAAGAGGCTTATAATTGATAACAAGTCGGGGTGCTCCTCTTTCAACTTCTGCATTTTTATTAACATAAAAGGCAGTACAACTCCAAGGAGAATAACTGGGTTTTATTAACTTCTTTTTCAGAAGAGAAGAAATTTCTGTTTTGCAAAGTTTTATATAATCCTTTTTCATCTGACTAGGTCTAGACTTGGTAGGAATAAACTTTTCATTAAAATCCTTTTCATAAGGGAGAGAAATAATATGTTTCTTTCTATCCCAAAAAGCGCTAGGATTATCACTGCAAATATCGGTTTGAAAAGATTTCAAAATAGAATTAGCCTTTTCTTAAAATTCTTTTTGATTAATACGCTGTTTTATAGAAAGGTATTTAATTTCATTCTGTAAGAAATTAATCTGTTTTTCCTTATTAGAAATTAATAATTGAATTTTATTAACTTCTTTTGTATAAGGTTCAATAATAAATTCAAAAATGATATTTCTATCATTTAGAGTAGTGGAAATACCAGTGCTATCAATCTTGGTAATAGGCATAAGTAGGAAAAGAAAAGGGGTACCAAGAATAATACACTGTGACATATTTTTGATTAGGACAAAGGAAGTAGGAAGGCAAAGTCCTTGTTTACAGATAAAAACTTCGGGTAACTTATACTTAATCTTCATACTATTGCCACTGGCACTAGTTAAAGATTGGGTAGTTTTTTCGAAGTACTTAGTAGGAACTAAGCCTTCTTGGATACAGTTCATGTCAGCTCCACTATCAACAAGAGCAATGACCTCTTTCATAATAAAATCAGGTTTTATTATAAAAGTAATACGTATATACCATTTCTGGTTAGTAACCTGATGCAAAGTCATAAGATAATCTTCTTTATCCTGTTTATCGTCTTGATGACTGGAAGTTTCTCCTTTTTCCCTTTCAGTATTGATATTATGTAACTGGTCTTTAAGATTATTAAGATTATCGAAAATAATCTGGTTAGTTAACTGTAATTGCTTAACTTCAGCCTTAAGAAGATTAACATCTTCTTTAAGATCATTAATAGTAATAATTTTATCAGTAGGTGTTTTAAGCCTATTGAAAACTTCTTTTAAAGAATAACTATTATTAGTAATGATCTCAGGTTTCGGTTTTTGGCTTTCATAAAAGGTTTCAAGAATTTTGAACCTAGTATCAGGGTCTTTAATTTGATCAATAAGATCAAGGATGGACTGTTGGTTTTCTGTTAAAGCATTAATGCTAAGACCATTCATTTGGACAATAGATTTCCAATAATGGGCTTCTGAAATAGCATTAACAACATCAGGATCCTGATCATGATCTGAATCAGATCCAGAGGTAGAGTAAATTTCAGCAATCTCATCATCAGATTGACAAGGAGAATTACCAACACTACTTTGACATAAGCAGTTAAGAATCTCTTGTTGAATATCTTCATCAAGAGATAAATTACTAATTTTTTGCTTAAAATTAGATCTACACTTATTAGCGTAATGTCCTGTTTTATTACACTTGTAACATTTAATGTTAGACTTATCAGTTTTATTTTTAGTTCTAGTTCTTTTCTGTTTTCTACCTTTAGGTTTACTATCCTGAGTGGTAGTAGTAGTTTTGTACTGTCTTCTCCTATGTTTGTAAGGCTTTTTATTAGAAGACTTATGGGTTTTTCTGGATTTATTCGGATAAGAAATTTTTGTGTCAAAAGCAAACTGATCACAAAATTCTCCTAACTCATGTTTCTTAGTGAGTCTCTGTTGTTTCATTTGATTCTGTAGCTTAAGGTCATTACAAAGAGTTAGACCTTCTTTAATAACAGCAGATATAATATCTCCATAAGTAAGACTGTTGTAAGGGATACTTATAGAATCATGTTTATCCCTAAGTTGTTTTCTAACCTTTTCAGCAAAGAGACTAGGAAGGCCATCAATAAACTTGGCTTTCCAATGTTCACTGTTAGCATCAGTACGCTGAGTAACTTTCATTAAAAAGACATCCTTATACCATCTGAAATGGGTTAAGGAAGGACATCTAAGATTCTGTAAGAGCTCTCTAGACCTTTCATGACTTTGAGCCATGGTTCCGCCAAAATGGTGGAGAATAGAATAGGCAAGGGTATAGCAAGCGTCTTCTATCCTAGTTTCTGTTTGTGTGGTTTTGTTAATTTCAGTCTTAAAGGAATTAAGAATTTCATTCTGTTGATTAGGAATGAGAATATTATCCCACCATCCTTTAAGAATACCGGTAAATCCTGCCGTAATAAAACGACAAATTTGATGATCGGTATTATCGTTCTGTTTACAAACAGTAGCATACATCATCATATGATGGATGGTTTCATAAATCTGATATTCTGTTTTACCATCTATATTCCATTCATAGATGGTCTTTCCTCATGACTTGTGGTGGCTATATATATAATAGATTTAGAAAATCATTTTAAGAAAATATGCTTTTCAATAAGTACTGGCTCTGATACCATTTTGGCTTACTATAACAGATTAATAAACATTAAGATGATTAGCACGTCTGTCAACGACTTACAGGGTAAACGTCCTACTGCTGATCACGCAAAACGGACTGACCTAACGCGACTTGGGTGACGTCCCACTAATCATAAAAATGCAACTAATATGCTAATAGAAACTGTAATAGTAAGTACCAGGAATATTCAAGAACATATTCACTAATGAAAGACTAAAGTATTATATATATAGCCTCATGAATATACTGTTTTAAAGGGAAGGGGGAGATCTTCCCTGCAAGACTAAGTCCAGAACTAAAGTTCTGATTTCTGTTTTTATATATAATATATATTGCTTTGTTTCAAGCAATTGCTCTAGAAAATATTGACGAACAAAGTCGTCAAAAGCTTGACGATAATTTTGTAGCTGAAAATTATGATTATTAATATGAAATTGTAAAAGATTATTCAGATGAACAATACGACGAATAGAATCAATTACTTACAGGTGAAGAGGACGATGATTAACAATAGTAATATGATCTGAAAAAGAGAGAGAGAGATATCAACCAGAAATTCTATAAACATAGATTTTATAAACTAAAACTTACTCCTGCTTCAACATAGGGTGAGAGCTCCCTTTTAAAGACGGAAAAAAGAAATAGTAAGAGACAGGTGTCAAATATTAATTTGACCTCTTACTAATAATTGCAGAAACAAAAGTAGAATAACTGTTACAACACGGGTGAAAAACTTTTACAAAAAGTAAAGTGGACAGGTGTGCGGTTTTAAAGCATTGAATGGCCCGACAAAGGAAACTTTCGGCAACTTTTTTGTTGATGGGAAAAAGACAGGCGCTCATAATTTCTTCTTTCCTTTATCTTTCCTTTTATCAACTTTGTCGGTAATAATTGCTGTTAGGGAATCCCAGAAATCGCCAACAGAGTCCTGGTCATCATCGTCGTCATCCTCTGGATTCTGACTTTCTCCTGCTAGAGCATTAAAAGAATTTTCATCTTCTGGCTCTCTGCTGCTAGTTGACTTCATTGAGACATCATCTTTATCAAGTGACTGAAGAAATTGGTTCTTCAGTAATTCCATGGATTTAGAAATCAATTCTGTTTCTGTTAATAAAGGAAATTTCTGTTTCAAATCTTCTCGGATTCTAACAAAAGGATTGTCAGAAGGAGGAGGAAGGGATTTCGGTAAGATATCCAAACAGGCCTTGGCATGATCTTCAATAGTTTTGATAAGTTCTGTTAAATGAGGGTTCATACCCTTATCCCACCACTTGGTAAAAAAGACTCTTTTAAGACGAGGGATTTTGTTCTGATGATCACACTTTAAATCCCACTTCCAGATCCAAGGGATATTAAAACGGATGATAAAATGAATAAAAATCTTACTCATAGAGTAATTTTTATTTTGCGGTATATGAGAGTAAGCATTTTGCCAATCTTTAAAAACAGCTTGGACAGGTTCTGGTAAGGTATCAAAAGAAATACCAAATTTGTCTTTTAAACTGTATAAAGACATTACCATCTCTAGTCTGAATAGGCATAATTTGACGGATTACAGCTTTACTATACTGAATAGGGCTGGTAGTTTTAGTAGTTTTCTTAGTGACCTGAATGAAAGGATTAATTGACAGACGTGCTAATCATCTTTATGTTTATTAATCTGTTATAGTAAGCCAAATGGTATCAAAGCCAGTACTTATTGAAAAACATATTTTCTTAAAATGATTTTCTAAATCTATTATATATATAGCCACCACAAGTCATGACTGATTCAACCTCATCTTCTGTTACATCCGTAGCACAGACTGTTAGTTCTACAGCAGCATCTACTGAGCTTATAGCTTATAAAGATGTAACCGAAGCCCTTGACAAATGGACTATTCCAAATGTCAAACCAGAAAAGATTTATAAAATCGGAACCTTTGATTTCTTTAGTAAAAGAATTATTAAAACTTTCGAACATCAAGTTCCTTTACAGAATAATGATGAAATTCTTTACTTATTAGACGTTAACGATTTATACCCTTTTCTTAGTAAGTATAAATACGTTCATATAGGCCTTGTTCAAATAGCCTTTAAACCGTTAACTCTATTAGGCCAAAATACCAATATACAGACCACTCTACGAGATGGTCGATGTCTTGATTAGAAACAGTCCCTAATGGGAGCTGTTGAAACAAGCTTATCCCATGGACCAGTTTACTTTGATATTTATCCGAATCTGAGTATTGCATTAACTGACAATAATTTATCTAAGGTTTTAGAACTTCGTGTCTTAACCCACGGTTATAATTATTTGCCAGGATCTCTTCCTTTTGCAATCATATTCCGTGTTCATTTAAAGGTTTTAACTACTTTAAATCCTTATATCCGTAAATAGACCAATCAAGGTCAGACTGTGCTTATTGAAACCAACCTTTTTAGCAGTCAGGTTGTTGTACCCCGTATGATCCCTTGGGATAGTATTACTTTCCCAGAACGATGGAAAGTCTCGCAGGCTGTTCCTGTTAGACCTATTGTTAGACAATCTCTAGATGATGTTATTCAGACTAGAGATGGTAATGTCTTTATACAGTTCAAAAGACCTTTACAGCGTAGTATTTCTAGCACCTCTTACCGTAGTCCCAGCCAGTATAATGTCGAACTCCCTGAGTCTTCTAGACATTCGACAGCTGACCCTTTAGAATTCATTACTAAAAATTCCAGTAATGATTCTAATAATGATCTTTATCCTGAAGATCAAGTACGTGGTATTCACATATCTGAAAACCAAATACCTCATGGTATTTACCAGCATAGGAGACCTTCTAGTCCTTCTCCTTCTACCGCTAGCGAAATGCAATTTCCTGTTTAATGGACTTTACACCAAATAGTGATAATCGCAAAACTCTCAACAGTGACTTCATGCAAGAAAAATACAGTAATTTCAGAGAATGGTATTTTTCTAACCATTCTAAAGAACAGCTAAAAGATAATAAAAAACTTTATTATCAGTATCTTGAAGAGATTCAATCTCTTTATTCCTTTCCCTTTTGGTTTATTAATCATAATAACCATACTGAAAAACAATTAAATGTTTTAACAGGAATCTCCAGAGATTGGATTTTGACTGATGGAACGATTATACAATCTGTCCATCCTCCTCCTAGACCACTAGAACTTGCACCAGAACAATCTGATAGCCCTGCTCTATCTATTAATCCTTTCATTCAGGTCACTGAGAAAACTACTGATACTTCTCAGACTCGTAGTTTTCATCAAATTAATAAACAGCACAATTATACTAATCTTTTCCTACAAACCATAGGAAAACAATTAATTAGAATTGAAGAAAAAGTTCAAAACGTAACCAGTAATCCTGAAATAGAAATTCAACCTGCTTTTATTAAACCGCCAGTTGAGATTTCTAATTTCAAACTAAAATCTTCTAAACCGGATAATGATTTTATTGATAATCTTGTTAACCGCGTGAAAGATCTTAGGATTCCTCCAGACACTCCCAACATAAATGTTTTGTCTGAACAACCCACATCTCAGCCTCCTAGTGATGATGATGATGGTTATACTACAGACCAAATTAATGAAATTCAGAATAGTTTTCAAGGGACTGATTCCCTTAATAAAACTACTTACAGTAATCGTCCTATAGATCGTATGGCCCTTTCAGGACCAAGTAGATATTACTACCCTCGACCTACTCCACAGGATATTCTTTATGAAGAAGATTTTCTTCATTCTCAGAAATCTTACCATGGAAAGACCATCTATGAATGGAATATAGATGGTAAAACAGAATATCAGATTTATGAAACAGTCCATCATATGCTAATGTATGCTACTGTTTGTAAACAGAATGATAATACCGATCATCAAATTTGTCGTTTTATTACGGCAGGATTCACCGGTATTCTTAAAGGATGGTGGGATAATATTCTCATTCCTCATCAACAGAATGAAATTCTTAATTCCTTTAAGACTGAAATTAACAAAACCACACAAACAGAAACTAGGATAGAAGATGCTTGCTATACTCTTGTCTATTCTATTCTCCACCATTTCGGTGGAACCATGGCTCAAAGTCATGAAAGGTCTAGAGAGCTTTTACAGAATCTTAGATGTCCTTCCTTAACCCATTTCAGATGGTATAAGGATGTCTTTTTAATGAAAGTTACTCAGCGTACTGATGCTAACAGTGAACATTGGAAAGCCAAGTTTATTGATGGCCTTCCTAGTCTCTTTGCTGAAAAGGTTAGAAAACAACTTAGGGATAAACATGATTCTATAAGTATCCCTTACAACAGTCTTACTTACGGAGATATTATATCTGCTGTTATTAAAGAAGGTCTAACTCTTTGTAATGACCTTAAGCTACAGAATCAAATGAAACAACAGAGACTCACTAAGAAACATGAGTTAGGAGAATTTTGTGATCAGTTTGCTTTTGACACAAAAATTCTTTATCCGAATAAATCCAGAAAAACCCATAAGTCTTCTAATAAAAGGCCTTACAAACATAGGAGAAGACAGTACAAAACTACTACCACCACTCAGGATAGTAAACCCAAAGGTAGAAAACAGAAAAGGACTAGAACTAAAAATAAAACTGATAAGTCCAACATTAAATGTTACAAGTGTAATAAAACAGGACATTACGCTAATAAGTGTAGATCTAATTTTAAGCAAAAAATTAGTAATTTATCTCTTGATGAAGATATTCAACAAGAGATTCTTAACTGCTTATGTCAAAGTAGTGTTAGTAATTCTCCTTGTCAATCTGATGATGAGATTGCTGAAATCTACTCTACCTCTGGATCTGATTCAGATCGTGATCAGGATCCTAATGTTGTTAATGCTATTTCAGAAGCCCATTATTGGAAATCTATTGTCCAAATGAATGGTCTTAGCATTAATGCTTTAACAGAAAACCAACAGTCCATCCTTGATCTTATTGATCAAATTAAAGACCCTGATACTAGGTTCAAAATTCTTGAAACCTTTTATGAAAGCCAAAAACCGAAACCTGAGATCATTACTAATAGTAGTTATTCTTTAAAAGAAGTTTTTAATAGGCTTAAAACACCTACTGATAAAATTATTACTATTAATGATCTTAAAGAAGATGTTAATCTTCTTAAAGCTGAAGTTAAGCAATTACAGTTAACTAACCAGATTATTTTCGATAATCTTAATAATCTTAAAGACCAGTTACATAATATCAATACTGAAAGGGAAAAAGGAGAAACTTCCAGTCATCAAGACGATAAACAGGATAAAGAAGATTATCTTATGACTTTGCATCAGGTTACTAACCAGAAATGGTATATACGTATTACTTTTATAATAAAACCTGATTTTATTATGAAAGAGGTCATTGCTCTTGTTGATAGTGGAGCTGACATGAACTGTATCCAAGAAGGCTTAGTTCCTACTAAGTATTTCGAAAAAACTACCCAATCTTTAACTAGTGCCAGTGGCAATAGTATGAAGATTAAGTATAAGTTACCCGAAGTTTTTATCTGTAAACAAGGACTTTGCCTTCCTACTTCCTTTGTCCTAATCAAAAATATGTCACAGTGTATTATTCTTGGTACCCCTTTTCTTTTCCTACTTATGCCTATTACCAAGATTGATAGCACTGGTATTTCCACTACTCTAAATGATAGAAATATCATTTTTGAATTTATTACTGAACCTTATACAAAAGAAGTTAATAAAATTCAATTATTAATTTCTAATAAGGAAAAACAGATTAATTTCTTACAGAATGAAATTAAATACCTTTCTATAAAACAGCGTATTAATCAAAAAGAATTTCAAGAAAAGGCTAATTCTATTTTGAAATCTTTTCAAACCGATATTTGCAGTGATAATCCTAGCGCTTTTTGGGATAGAAAGAAACATATTATTTCTCTCCCTTATGAAAAGGATTTTAATGAAAAGTTTATTCCTACCAAGTCTAGACCTAGTCAGATGAAAAAGGATTATATAAAACTTTGCAAAACAGAAATTTCTTCTCTTCTGAAAAAGAAGTTAATAAAACCCAGTTATTCTCCTTGGAGTTGTACTGCCTTTTATGTTAATAAAAATGCAGAAGTTGAAAGAGGAGCACCCCGACTTGTTATCAATTATAAGCCTCTTAATAAGGCTTTACAGTGGATCAGGTATCCAATTCCCAACAAAAAAGATTTATTAGATCGATTACAGGAAGCCGCTGTCTTTTCAAAATTTGATTTAAAATCAGGATTTTGGCAAATTCAGATTTGCAATGAAGACAGATACAAGACTGCTTTTACAGTACCTTTTGGACACTATGAATGGAGTGTTTTACCCTTTGGTGTTAAAAATGGTCCCTCTGAATTTCAGCATATCATGAATGACATTTTTAACCCCTTTACAGAATTCATTATTTGCTATATTGATGATGTTCTTATCTTTTCATCATCTATTGATCAGCATATTAAGCATCTTCGTATTTTTAAAGATGTTATTATGAAAAGTGGATTAGTAGTTTCTGCTCCTAAGATGAAACTTTTCCAAACAGAAATAAGGTTTTTAGGCCATAATATTTATAATGGCACTATTATCCCTATTAACCGTAGTATTGAGTTTGGATCTAAATTTCCTGATATTATTAAAGATAAAACTCAATTACAACGATTTCTTGGTTGCTTAAATTATATCCGTGATTATTATCCGCAAGTTGCCCAGGAAACTGCTATCCTCTACCAAAGATTACGAAAAAACCCTCCACCTTGGGATGACAAACATACGTCAGCTATTCGTAATATTAAGGCCAAAGTCAAACAGTTACCTTGCCTTTCTCTGCCTAATTCTAATTGGCCAAAAATTGTTGAAACTGATGCCTCCAACAAAGGTTTTGGTGGAATTCTTAAACAGTTAAACCCTAAAACCAATCATGAAGAATTAGTCCAATTCCATTCAGGAATGTGGAAAGGTGCCGCTCTTAATTATCCGACTATTAAACAAGAATGTTTATGTATTGTTAAATGTGTTTTAAAATTTCAAGGTGATCTTTTAAATCAACATTTCCTTATCCGTGTTGACTGTTCAGCAGCAAAACAGATATTTGAAAAAGATGTTCAAAATCTTGCTTCCAAACAGATATTTGCTACTTGGCAGAGCATACTTTCAGTATTTGACTTTAATATCGAATATATTAAAGGTGAACAGAATGCTTTACCTGATTTCTTAACTCGTGAATACTTGCAGGGTTAAAACTACAGTAGATATGGCCTTTCGAGGTCAGAACCGAAACAGAGGCAGGGGTCGCACCCAGCGCCCAAATCAGTATAATACAGAATATCCGAGTCTTGGAACTCAAGGTACCCAAGAAGGATCTCCTTCAAAAACAGTAAAAGATGTTCTATTAGAACAATCCGAACAGTATGTTTCTAACAGTATTACCGAGGAGACAATTCTCTTCATTGAACTGAATGATGAACAATGGATGTCAGATCCATGGGAGATTAAGATGAGATATCTTAGTACCCAACAATTTCCGACTCATTTTGATCAGTACAGATATGTCTATGAAAACATAGCCATAATTACAGCATCCATGGAAATCAAGCATACTTTCCATGATCCTACTAAAACTACCAGCCCTATTCAGTATAGTAAAGTTATAATCCGTCAAATTATGCCTATTCCTCAATGGGGTATCAATACTGTCATCACTCGTACTCTTGATCTTGGTGCCAAAACTGTTAAATATAGTTATTGGGATTATATTGATTCCTTTACCTATTTGTTTTACTATCAAAATCCCGTTCATAACCATTCCTGGTTCATCCGAATTGTCCCTGATATCTTGAAAAACGAATTACCTAACTGGTTCCTCGTTTGGTGGGATAATATATATATATATATATATATATATCTTTTGCATGACCAAATTAAGTTGCAATTTTGCCATTTTCATGCTCGGATTAATAGAGGTTTATTACTATAACAGGAAGAGAAAGGTAGGTGAAGATATCTAAGTATCTTAGTTTTTAGTGAAGTTGGGAACTTGGAATGTAACAAACATTAAATAATATTGCTATTCATAACAACTAAAATAATACTACTACTATCTTTATCAATTTATGAAAATTAGGCCCTTTCTATCCCAATTTCCTACATAATTAATTTGGTTAAGTGGTGATGCTACAAACTGATTCTTAAGATTCAACTTTTTGTAGATGGTGACATAAAGTTTCCAAGGGATGCCATCACTACGGTCCTAAGTTGAAATTAAAGCATTGTTTAACTTTTCATTTTTTTCTTCTTTTTTGGGCATATTAAGTTAATCTATAACACACTTAATATATTATATTGGTTTAACTTGGTATATATTTACAATAATATATTTATACTCTATACGATCAAAAATATAAGATCTTAAATTTTTAATCACAGTGGAGAGAATATTTTCAATGATAAATATTGTTAAATCTACTTTTTCAAACTAAATGGAAGATACATAATTGAATGATTGTTTAGTTTCGTACATCATTATGATCAGTTAATATTTGAATGTTTTATAATTTTAAATTTATCACATTTAAATTTTATTTATTTTAACAAAAAAATTAATTAAAATCCATTTCTTTTAGAAATAAATCTTGGTTCCGCCCTGCTCTCAAGGGCTGTCAAACTAGTATTATCAAATCTGACACTTTGTATTACCATCAAAAATCAAACTGATCGTATCATGCCTTGGTTGTTATATAACGCGCAAAGCCTTTTGATCAGATGGAAATGCTGTAAAAGATCTCACTGAAAACATAAACCGACAGTCGTACAAATGATAAGTCATTGCCTTTAATAAATGTGGTATTAGGGTCTAGTGGTTAAGATTGAGGTATTGTGATATTTATGTCTCATGATTAATTTTCACTTAGGTGAGTTTATTTTTCTTTAAGTGAAATATTTTTTTCTTTTATGTGAAGCATGTTTAGTTTGTGAGTTTATTTCTTCATTTTTTTAATAAGGTTTTATTAGTTCTTGATATAGTAATAGATGATTACTTAATTATGAATTATATTATACTCCCCAAAAAGTAGGCATTTAAAAAAAGGTGGTGCTATGGTGTTCAATTTCAATCCATCAAATTAGCTTTCTTGAATGGGATATGATTTATTATTTCTCTACTTGTTTTAACAATATTCTAAATTAATGACATTTATTATTCTGATGGAAAATTATTGGAATAGGATCCCTCCATTACACCTATCCTTTATTTTATCTGAATACACATTTAATGACACAAATGTTACTTTTAGCGACAATTTCAGCAACATAGTTATTTGCGACAAATTTATTTTGTCGTTAAATGTAATATTTGTGTAGCTGAATGTTTATTAGGAGAAGTTGCTATTACGTTATCAATAGGCCTATTTTATTTAATGGTCCAAACTTATAGAATTAGGATCTCCTAATTTACACTTATTCTATAATTTTTTTAATATACATTTAACGATACAAATATTACCTTTAGTAACACTTTTAGCGACACAAATACTCGTGTTTGTGTTTGTCACTTAATTACATCTGGTGTCACTTTCCGATCAAAAAACAAATATTGAGGTATGTCAACGAAGTTTCTGTTTAATTTGAATATGAAAACAAACTACAAGTTTTCGAGGCGCGGACTAGTTTATCTCACTTTTTTCACAAATATTTGATAATTTTTTTTATTAATATACATTTATTATTTTTCATTGACGTAATACATATATAATGTTGAAGTATATTTGGATCAGTATTATATTTACAGTTGTATCATACATTATTGAAAATTACAGCTTAGTTGTCAAGAAAGAAAATTGAAATTACATATAATTTTAGTATTTCACGAAGAAACTTTCCATATTTTTTCTCCATGTATCAAATGAACTTAATTGTAATTATTAATTACCGTATTAACTGTAATAATGATCGTCTAAGTTAACTCATGACCACCAGAGTTAACTTATTAATTAGTTGTCAATTAAAACGAGTCAACTCGGGTGGTTATGAGATAGGATCGTATCACTTTTTTTCATAAATATTGGATAATTTTTTAATTGATATATATTTATCATTTTTCATTGACATATTACATATATAATGTGACGCCCCCAAATCCATGTACTAGCTACAATGGACTGGTGCTCACTATTTAACCTAAACTTCTTCTGAGTATATAAAGTTTAGACTCACACTATTGACAACCAAGCAGTTCCCAGGAAAGAGGGGGCCTTCCGCATAAACGGCGCGCAATCAAATAACCCCTTTCCTTGACAGAACATTCTAGACATTGTCAATAATGTTAAATCTAAATTAAGAATTCACACATTTAACTAAACATAACTTAGATAGTTTATTTCAAACATCTCCATCTAGTCCCAAGGTTCTTATAACCTTTATAAATATACACATATATAAAATCCTTCAAATTCATTACAAATATTATAAATATTTAATTATTGCATAACATGCTTCCTATTCATCCATCTTTCCTTTCCCTTTATCCTTGCCCGATCCTTCGGCTTTTTCATGTTTAGCTGCAAATATTACGTTTAAGCAAGAATGAGCACAAATTGCCCAGTAAGTAATATGAGAGTTTAACATCGAACATCAAGAAAAGGGATCATCTACATCTGAGCTTCAACAATTAGAATAAACTTGAGAAGTATTTGATAACAAGAAATAATGAGATTTCAAGTTGTTACCATCGTACTGAGCGGTAATAAATACCTTGAACAAATAAAACCATCACGACGAATATCAACCACAAAGACTGACAAACATCCTCCACAGGTACTTTAGGGGATCAACCTATCGTACCATATATTGTGCATATATATAAATTTTTAACGCCTAAGCGTAAATGGGACTATATGCCCGACATCTGTTATCCCTTTTTCAGGGTTGTTCATCTCAGTTTTATACCACAAGTCCGCACCAAAGCAATTTGGATTGGTTTGACTTTAAATAACATCTATGATTTGAACGAATTCAACAATATATCATCGCACATCAATATTGTCTAGCCGGAACAATTGGCTTCGACGCATCTATTCAACAGTTCATGAATATTAAGAACTTTAATAACATAAGACATTCGATAACGAAACAACGCTTTTAATGTACATAAGTACCATCAATTGAATAATTTATAATTCAACAATAAAGGAGACTTGCACAATATGTAAACTTGTGTAAGTTATAACATCATCATCATAAGAACTTGTACGGAATAATAATTGCACAAGTTAGGAAACTTACATTCAATATAGAAATCGAATGAAGTTAGGATACTTGTTTGATATGTCGTCTAAATATAACGTTATTAATTTGTCCTTCAAAAGACCTACACATATTATTAAGGTCATCACACCAATTAGTCACATACGTCATATGCCGTCATATTTTAGCCGATAAAACTTTACTCGAATTAATTATTTTACCTTTACAAAAAACCATTTTCTTTATTAAGCCTACTTAAGCATTTTATTATTTTTCTTCCTCCTGGTCACACATACTTAAAAATATTTTCCACATAAAAATAATTTTGTTATAATTTTTCAGCTTTATTTAATATTTTTAAAAGTTCCTTTTTGGTTCAAAAGTTAGCAAATTTTGCTATAACGAACTTAATTCCAGAAATTTCTAAATTTGGTCAGTATCTTAATCATATTAAAGTATACTTTCGGTTAAAATTTAATAACCATCTGAGTTATAGAACTAGAGTTATAGCAGTTTTCGTCGAGAAAACCCTAATATTAAATTGGTCATATCTCACTCATCCGAAGTCGGATTACGTTCATCTTTGGACAGGAGATTTGTTATACCATATAGTTTCATTACCAAAAGAGCTTAATGTTTCTCACGAGTTAAGTGGACAAAACTGTCCACGAAAAAAAATGGGCAGCAAGCTTTTATCGATTTTCTAGTTTTTCCTATTTTAGTAGAAATTCCATCATAAATAACTTACAATGTATTTTATGAATATTCCAGTTGGAGGGGTTAGGGAACTCATATATCTATCACCACAAGTTGACCACACTTAAAAATTCGAAATATAATGAGAGTTATGGTTGTTCAAATTTCAGTTTCTGTTTTTAGGAAAAACAGATTTTATCTTCTTTATTGCAACTTTGGTTCTTCAACTATTTTTCATCGTCTAAGTTATTTAACATCAATATCTAACATATTTACATATATATGAGTTTTATATATTTTTATATATATATATATATATATATATATATATATATATATATATATATCCAAGACCTTTACAAGAAAATTAAATATAAGAAGGTTTTAGGTATTACCTTCACTTAGTTAGTAGAACTTCCTCCTCTTGCTCCTAACCTTTCCCCCAAGCTCTTAAACTCTCTCTTTCTCTTATCTCTAACTTAGTTTTCTGAAAATGAAGTAATGTAATGCAAGTATTCTTGGTGTTGGCTATTTATAGACCCAAATGAAAGAATTGCACGTAGCTCCTCCTTTCTTGGTTTTCATTTACGGTCCACTCCCTCATCTTTTCATCTTTTCTCATTTGTCTTAACTATTTACTCTAGTCATCCAATCAATTAAGCTAGGATTTAGGGTAGTCAAACTAGGGAATCATGATCCCCATTTTCCTCCTTTTCTTCCCATTATGTCTCCCACCATCTCTTTTTCTTTTCTTTTTTTTAACTCATTTCTTACATCATTAATGCATCACCACTTCTAGAAGTTGGATCAAGGACTTGGGCTTGACTTTTTGGGCTCCTTGCAAGATTTATTAGGGCTTGTATTGGACTCATGCTTGGGCTATTTTAATTCTTTCTTGGACTCTCCCAATTAACATTTAACTTGGGCTTGTCAACTAGGTTTAATTCCTTAACTATTTTGCCCCATTAGTAACTTACTTGCATAATTAATTTGGGCTCTCTCTTACATTGTCATACAAGGCTAGTAACTAAGCTTTGTTAGTTAATAACCTAAGCTTTAATTCTCTTAACACTTAATCAACTTGATTAAATTATTTTTTTATTCCTTAGTTAGTTCAAACTAATTAAATTAATTAGTCTTGTTTAACTATTAACTTGTATCTCTCATCACTTAAATAAATATATTACACATATATTTATTCATTTATAATATTTGCATAAAAATTTAAACAAACTTCATTTCATTAATAACTATACATAACCTTATTTACAATGCTACATGATTTTCTCGGTTATTACATTCTTCCTCCCTTATAAGGATTTCGTCCCCGGAATCACTATTATAAGATTAAATAAAAAGATGAGGATAATTTTTCTTTATCTTTTCTTCGAGCTCCCACGTAGCCTATTCGGCATTATGGTTTCTCCAAACTACCTTTACCAAAGATATTATCTTATTTCTTAAAACTTGCTCTTTCTTATCAATTATCTGAGTAGGAATTTCTTCATATGTTAGGTCTTTTTCAACTTGAATAGGCAATACTCTATCACATGTTTGTAGTCTTGCTTATATGGTCGTAACACTGACACATGAAACACATTATGAATATGTCCCAGCTCAGGAGGTAAAGCTACTTCATAAGCCACCTCACCTACTCTCTTTAGCACTTCGAATTGTCTTATAAATCTCGGACTCAACTTACCTCTCTTTCCAAACCTTATCTTCCCTTTCCAGGGAGATACCTTTAGAAACACATAACTTCCGACATCAAACTCTCGTTGTTGCCTATGCTGATCTGCATACTTTTTCTGTCGATCTTGAGCCGACACTAACCTTGTTCTTATCTTCTTGACAACCTCTGCAGTCTGCTGAACCAATTCCGGTCCAAGTAGTCGACGTTCCCCTACGTCATCCCAACACAGTGGTGTCCTGCATTGTCTCCCATACAGCGCTTCATAAGGCGGCATGCCGATACTCGCATGATAACTGTTGTTATATGCAAATTCTACTAACGGTAGGTGGTCGTCCCAATTTCCTTTGAAATCCATAACGCATGCTCTTAACATATCTTCTAGTGTCTGAATCATTCTTTCACTTTGACTGTCTGAGGATGATACGCCGTGCTCAACCTCAACTGTGTTCCCATGTGTTCTTGGAAACTTCTCCAAAACTTTGCTGTGAATCGCGGATCACGATTTGACACAATCGATACTGGCACTTCATGTCTAGAAATTATTTCCTTGACATAAAGTTTGGCTAACTGGTCTAGCTTGAACATTACCTTAATTGGCAAGAAATGCGTTGATTTAGTTAAACGATCCACGATCACCCATATTGCATCATATCCCTTCTGAGTAGTTGGAAGCCCTACCACGAAGTCCATCGTGATATGCTCTCACTTCCATTCTGGAATTTCTAAGGGTTGAAGTAAACCACTTGGTCTCTGATGTTCAGCCTTAACTTTTTGACACGTTAAGTATCTGCTGACGCATTCTGCAACTTTCCTCTTCATATTTGGCCACTAAAAATGTTGACGAAGGTCTTGGTACATCTTTGTACTCTCCAGGTGAATCGAATAGTTCGAGCTATGAGCCCCTTGTAAAATTTCTTCCCGTAATTCAGGTACTAACGGTACCCAAATTCTATCTTCAAATCTCAACAATCCTTCATTATCCACCCTGAATTTAAGCTCTTGTCCTTCTGAAATTCTCTTCTTTATCTTACCACATTCTTCATCATTGTTTTGTGCTTCTTTTACTCTGTCCAATAAAATTAGGCGAGCCTCCATTGCAAACAATTTCTCTTCCAACTCATTCGGAAATTTGATTTTTATTTCCATCCTGGCCATCTCTTTGATTAGCTTTTCTCGAACTGTTAACATTAACAATTTCTCTTTATTCTTTCTGCTTAAGGCATCGGCAACCACATTAGCCTTTCCCAGATGATATAAGATTTCACACTCATAATCTTTTATCAATTCCAACCATCTCCTCTGCCTCATGTTAAGCTCCTTTTGTGTGAAGATATACTTTAGACTCTTGTGGTCCGTATATATCTCACATTTCTCACCATATAAATAGTGCCTCCATATTTTTAGGGCAAATACTACCGCTGCCAATTTTAGGTCATGGGTAGGATATCCCTTCTCATAATCCTTCAACTGTCGTGACGCATACGCAATAACTTTACCATGTTGCATAAGCACACAACCAAGTTCTTTGTGCGACACATCACTGTACACCACAAATCCTCCTGTATTATCTGGTAAAGATAACACCGGTACCTCGCTCAATCTTTTTTTCAACTCTAGAAAGCTTTTCTCGCACTTTTCCGTCCATTCGAATTTCACTGATTTCTTTGTTAAATTAGTTAGAGTTCCTGCAATTTTCGAAAAATCTTGAATGAATCTCCTGTAATAACCTGCCAATCCCAAGAAACTCCGCACTTTTGTTGGTGTCTTCGGTTGCTCCCAGTTGATCACTGCTTCTACTTTTGCTGGGTCTACTGAGATTCCGTTTTTATCAATCACGTGTCCCAAAAATTGAACTTTTTCCAACCAAAACTCACACTTGGAAAATTTTGCGTACAATTTTTCCCTTCTTAGTGTTTCTAACACCAATCTCAAATGTTCAGCATGATCTTCCTGCGTCTTAGAGTAGACTAGGATGTCATCTATGAACATAACTACGAATTTATCCAAGTACTGCTTGAATACACGGTTCATCAAATCCATAAATGCTGCTGGAGCATTCGTCAACCCAAAAGACATCACCAAAAACTCATAGTGGCCATAACGAGTCCTGAATGTTGTCTTTGGTACATCCTCCTTCTTCACTTTCAACTGGTGATATCCAGATCTCAAATCTATTTTAGAGAAATATTTTGCTCCCTTCAACTGATCGAACAGATCATCGATTCTAGGCAATGGGTACTTGTTCTTGATCGTCACCTTGTTCAGCTCCCTGTAGTCGATACAAAGTCTTAACGATCCGTCTTTCTTCTTGACAAATAAAACTGGTGCTCCCCAGGGAGACACACTCGGTTGAATATATTTCTTATCCAACAAATCTTGTAATTGAACCATCAATTCTTTCATCTCTACCAGTGCCATTCTATATGGAGCTTTCGAAACAGGCATTGTTCCTGGTAATACATCGATAACAAACTCAATTTCTCTATCAGGCGGAAGACCTGGCAGATCCGCCGAAAATACATCTATAAACTCTCTCACCACAGGTATCTGTCCTATCTCTGCTCCCACCCTCTAGGTATCAACAACGTGAGCCAGATAACCTGCACATCCTTTTCTTAACAACTTCCTAACTTGCATCATCGTCAAACAACAAGAGTGTCTAGGCGATTTTTTACCATAGAACACTACTTTAGTCTGACCTGGAGTCTGAAAGTTCACTATCTTCTTATAGCAATCTATCATTGCCCCATGGTTATACAACCAATCCATTCCTAAGATTACATCAAACTCGCCAAGTTGAGTTAGAATTAAATCCACATACAACTCATGCCCTCCTATGGTTGTGCAACAATTCCTGTGAATATGCCTAAAGAAAATTACTTCCTTATTTGCAACTTCTATGTTCAGAGGATACTCTAATTCTTCTTGGGGTAATTTTAATCGTTACGCAAAATCACATGATACAAATGAACAGGTAGCACCCGAATCAAATAATACATATGCATTTATATCATTGATCGGATTGATACCTGACACCACATCCCTGGACGCCACTGCATCTTACACGGTCATATTGAAAGTCCTTGCGGTTGGTCGATTAAGTGGGGCTGGACCAGTCATTGTCTGTTTGCCATTGTTGCTCTCCTTGTTCCCATTTCCTCCACTCGTCCCCTTTCTCGGACAGTTCCTCGCCTGATGGTCTAATGATCCACAAGTAAAACGCCCATTCTTTTTCGGGACGGGATAATTAGGAGAAATGTGTCCCTCTTGCCCGCAAATGAAACACACATTCTTACCCTTCAGACTTGCGCCCGAATGGTTCTTCCCGCACTCTTTACAAGTGTCTATCTTCTTCTTTGAATCTCCGGGTTTATTTTCAGAATTTCCTGGCTTATTGTTATTCTATTTCCTTTTGTTAGTACCTCCACTACTTCCTTCACCTCTGTGCACTCCTTCATTCTTGTGCTTCTTTTGTTCTTTGTTGAACTTCATCAGAGCCTCGCTTCCTCCCTCAGCAATTATGGCTTTTTCCAAAAGGGTAGCGAAACTGTTTGTTTGCAGCACTGATAGCCTATTATACAACCACAGTTTAAGACCTTGCTCAAACCTCCTAGTTTTCCTTTCTTCTGTATCAACCTGGTGAGGTGCAAACCTTGCCAGTTCATTAAATTTTGCAGCGTATTGAGGTACAGTCATATCCCCTTACTTTAGTTCCAGAAATCGTATTTCCATGCGACTCTGCATGCTTGTAGGAAAGTAATTCTCAAAGAATACTTCCTTGAATCTCTCCCATGGTATTATTCCTGCTTCAACCTTGTTTAGGTTCGCCTCCCACCAAAAGTTAGCTTCGCCTTTCATCATGTATGTAGCAAAAGTCGTCTTCTGCTCTTCCGCTACTCGAGCGATTGTAAATGCTTTCTCGATCTCTTTGATCCATGCCTGAGCCTCAATCGGGTCTGTGGTTCCTTTGAATTCTGGAGGTCCCACACTCTTGAAATCCTTAAAACTAGTCACTTGAGCCATCATAGGGTTTTCATTTGTGTTATTCGTAGCTCTACCATGGAGTGCCCCGACTAACAAATCTATAAATTGTTGCATGGGATTTGGTGGATTCCCAACGCCGTTAACAGGCTCTTGTTGTTCTCTTTGTCTTCGAGGTCTTCCTCTTGGCATATTTCTGTAACATATATATTACTATATATTATCACCCCATCATTTATTCTCACATCATTATAAGTTGAAAAAAAATAATAAATAAATAAATAAATAAACCATCACATCGCATATCTTAATAAACATATTTATATTAATATGCATATCGTAGTACATAGTACTTTACATCTGCTAGCATTCATACATATCCTCTATTTTACATAAGAGTTGGGATTTATATAATATTTACATACACACTCATATATATATATATATATCCATTCATTATTTATGGAAGCATTCCATGCTCAACTGCTTCATCGTATTCCTGATCCATTATACGAATCATTATCTCTCGATCCATGGTGAATCGAAGCTGACCGAACTGCTTTGGATAATTATAAACTCGGTCTTGGGTTCTCTCAAATGCTGTCCAAAAAGCATATCCCATAACATCTATCTTGGCCTTTTTAGATCGGACTTCTCTCTCTACAATATCAACACGTCGTGCAGCTCTAACCCATGCATCTTCCATTCTTACTCGTTCAGTCGATTCCTCTTTCAACTGGCCTTTGATATTTTCTTTCTCTAATTCTAACTCTACTATTTTATGTTCCGCCTGAGCTAATTTTTGTTCAAGCTCTGTATATCGGGTAGCAAAATCTTGAACTACTATGTCTCTTTGTTCAACAATAGTCTGCCACTCTTCATCCTGCTCCTCTAACTCTCGGATTCTATCCTCTAGTCTAATATTCTTATCCATCAGCTCAGCTAACATGTTATCCTCAATTGAGGTATCATCCTGGGGTATTCCATTTGAGTCCTCCACTGGCTCTTCTTCCTCAGGGTCCTCTTCTAGTTCACTCTCAGTTGCTACCTCTATGACTGGCTCGGGTGCAACTATTAATTCTTCACTTACCATATGAATATCTCTAATTCCTTCTTCGCCTGACATCCTACAATCAAGTTTAATAACTTAATTAGTATCTCACAATAATCAACTTTGTTTTAGCAAATATATTTTACTCATCACTTAAAACTCTAAATGAGTTTATCTCCTCACTATCTCCATTAATTTTCTCTATGGTTATATCCTAAGATACTCCTACCTAAGGTTTATAACCTATAGCTCTGATACCAACCTGTGACGCCCCCAAATCCATGTACTAGCTACAATGGACTGGTGCTCACTATTCAACCTAAACTTCTTCTGAGTATATAAGGTTTAGACTCACACTATTGACAACCAGGCAGTTCCCAGGAAAGAGAGGGTCTTCCGCATAAACGGTGCGCAATCAAATAACCTCTTTACTTGACAGAACATTCTAGACATTGTCAATAATGTTAAATCTAAATTAAGAATTCACACATTTAACTAAACATAACTTAGATAGTTTATTTCAAACATCGTCGTCTAGTCCCAAGGTTCTTATAACCTTTACAAATACACACATATATAAAATCCTTCAAATTCATTACAAATATTACAAATATTTAATTATTTCATAACATGCTTCCTATTCATCCATCTTTTCTTTCCCTTTATCCTTGCCCGATCCTTCGGCTTTTTCATGTTTAAATGCAAATATTAGGTTTAAGCAAGAATGAGCACAAATTGTCCAGCAAGTAATATGAGAGTTTAACATCGAACATTAAGAAAAGGGATCATCTACATCTGAGCTTCAACAATTAGAATAAATTTGAGAAGTATTTGATAACAAGAAATAATGAGATTTCAAGTTGTTACCATCGTACTGAGCGGTAATAAATACCTTGAACAAATAAAACCATCACGACGAATATCAACCACAAAGACCGACAAACATCCTCCGCAGGTACTTTAGGCGATCAACCTATCGTACCATATATTGTGCACATATATAAATTTTTAACGCCTAAGCGTAAATGGGACTATATGCCCGACATCTGTTATCCCTTTTTCAGGGTTGTTCATCTCAGTTTTATACCACGAGTCCGCACCAAAGCAATTTGGATTGGTTTGACTTTAAATAACATCTATGATTTGAACGAATTCAACAATATATCATCGCACATCAATATTGTCTAGCCGGAACAATTGGCTTCGACGCATCTATTCAACTGTTCATGAATATTAAGAACTTTAATAACATAAGAAATTCGATAACGAAACAACGCTTTTAATGTACATAAGTACCATCAATTGAATAATTTATAATTCAACAATAAAGGAGACTTGCACAATATGTAAACTTGTGTAAGTTATAACATCATCATCATAAGAACTTGGACGGAATAATAATTGCACAAGTTAGGAAACTTACATTCAATATAGAAATCGAATGAAGTTAGGATACTTGTTTGATATGTCGTCTAAATATAACGTTATTAATTTGTCCTTCAAAAGACCTACACATATTATTAAGGTCATCACACCAATTAGTCACATACGTCATATGCTGTCATATTTTAGCCGATAAAACTTTACTCGAATTAATTATTTTACCTTTACATAAATAAATTTTATTTATTAAACGTAGTTAACTATTTTATTATTTTTCTTCCTCCTGGCCACACATACTTAGAAATATTTTCCATGTAAAAATAATTTTATTATAATTTTTTAACTTTATTAAGTATTTTTAAAAGGTGTCATTTCGGTTCAAAACTTAGCAATTTTGTTATAACGAACTTAATTCCAAAAATTTCTAAATTTAGTCAGTATCTTAATCATATTAAAGTATACTTTCAGTTAAAATTTAATAACCATCTGAGTTATAGAACTAGAGTTATAGCAGTTTTCGTCGAGAAAACCCTAATATTAAATTGGTCATATCTCACTCATCCGAAGTCGGATTGCGTTCATCTTTGGACAGGAGATTTGTTATACCATATAGTTTTATTACCCAAAAGAGCTTAATTTTTCTCACGAGTTAAATGGACAAAACTGTCCACGAAAAAAAATGGGCAGCAAGCTTTTACCGATTTTCTAGTTTTTCCTGTTTTAGTAGAAATTCTATCATAAATAACTTACAATGTATTTTCTGAAAATTCCAGTTGGAGGGGTTAGGGAACTCATATATCTATCACCACAAGTTGACCACACTTAAAAATTCGAAATATAATGAGAGTTATGGTTGTTCAAATTTTGGTTTCTGTTTTTAGGAAAAACAGATTTTATCTTCTTTATTGCAACTTTGGTTCTTCAACTATTTTTCATCGTCTAAGTTATTTAACATCAATATCTAACATATTTACATATATATGAGTATGATACATGTTTATATATATATATATATATATATATATATATATATATATATATATATATCCAAGACCTTTACAAGAAAATTAAATATAGGAAGGTTTTAGGTATTACCTTCACTTAGTTGGTAGAACTTCCTCCTCTTGCTCCTAACCTTTCCCCCAAGCTCTTAAACTCTCTCTTTCTCTTATCTCTAACTTAGTTTTTTGAAAATGAAGTAATGTAATGCAAGTATTCTTGGTGTTGGCTATTTACAGACCCAAATGAAAGAATTGTAAGTAGCTCCTCCTTTCTTGGTTTTCATTTACGGTCCACTCCCTCATCTTTTCATCTTTTCTCATTTGTCTTAACTATTTACTCTAGTCATCCAATCAATTAAGCTAGGATTTAGAGTAGTCAAACTAGGGAATCATGATCCCTATTTTCCTCCTTTTCTTCCCATTATGTCTCCCACCATCTCTTTTTCTTTTCTTTTTTTTAACTTATTTCTTACATCATTAATGCATCACCACTTCTAGAAGTTGGATCAAGGACTTGGGCTTGGCTTTTTGGGCTCCTTGCAAGATTTATTAGGGCTTGTATTGGACTCATGCTTGGGCTATTTTAATTCTTTCTTGGACTCTCCCAATTAACATTTAACTTGGGCTTGTCAACTAGGTTTAATTCCTTAACTATTTTGCCCCATTAGTAACTTACTTGCATAATTAATTTGGGCTCTCTCTTACATTGTCATACAAGGCTAGTAACCAAGCTTTGTTAGTTAATAACCTAAGCTTTAATTCTCTTAACACTTACTCAACTTGATTAAATTATTTTTTTATTCCTTAGTTAGTTCAAACTAATTAAATTAATTAGTCTTGTTTAACTATTAACTTGCATCTCTCATCACTTAAATAAATATATTACACATATTTTTATTCATTTATAATATTTGCATAAAAATTTAAACAAACTTCATTTCATTAATAACTATACATAACCTTATTTACAATGCTACATGATTTTCTCGGTTATTACATTCTTCCTCCCTTATAAGGATTCCGTCCCCGGAATCACTATTATAAGATTAAATAAAAAGATGAGGATAATTTTTCTTCATCTTTTCTTCGAGCTCCCACGTAGCCTCTTCGGCATTATGGTTTCTCCAAACTACCTTTACCAAAGATATTATCTTATTTCTTAAAACTTGTTCTTTCCTATCAATTATCTGAGTAGAAATTTCTTCATATGTTAGGTCTTTTTCAACTTGAATAGGCAATACTCTATCACATGCTTGTAGTCTTGCTTATATGGTCGTAACACTGACACATGAAACACATTATGAATATGTCCCAGCTCAGGAGGTAAAGTTACTTCATAAGCCACCTCACCTACTCTCTTTAGCACTTCGAATTGTCTTATAAATCTCGGACTCAACTTACCTCTCTTTCCAAACCTTATCTTCCCTTTCCAGGGAGATACCTTTAGAAATACATAACTTCCGACATCAAACTCTCGTTGTTGCCTATGCTGATCTGCATACTTTTTCTGTCGATCTTGAGCCGACACTAACCTTGTTCTTATCTTCTTGACAACCTCTGCAGTCTGCTGAACCAGTTCCGGTCCAAGTAGTCGACGTTCCCCTACGTCATCCCAACATAGTGGTGTCCTGCATTGTCTCCCATACAGCGCTTCATAAGGCGGCATGCCGATACTCGCATGATAACTGTTGTTATATGCAAATTCTACTAACGGTAGGTGGTCGTCCCAATTTCCTTTGAAATTCATAACGCATGCTCTTAACATATCTTCTAGTGTTTGAATCATTCTTTCACTTTGACCGTCTGTCTGAGGATGATACGCCGTGCTCAACCTCAACTATGTTCCCATGTGTTCTTGGAAACTTCTCCAAAAATTTGCTATGAATCGCGGATCACGATTTGACACAATCGATACTGGCACTTCATGTCTAGAAACTATTTCCTTGACATAAAGTTTGGCTAACTGGTCTAGCTTGAACCTTACCTTAATTGGCAAGAAATGCGTTGATTTAGTTAAACGATCCACGATCACCCATATTGCATCATATCCCTTCTGAGTAGTTGGAAGCCCTACCACGAAGTCCATCGTGATATGCTCTCACTTCCATTCTGGAATTTCTAAGGGTTGAAGTAAACCACTTGGTCTCTGATGTTCAGCCTTAACTTTTTGACACGTTAAGCATCTACTGACGCATTCTGCAACTTTCCTCTTCATATTTGGCCACTAAAAATGTTGACGAAGGTCTTGGTACATCTTTGTACTCTCCAGGTGAATCGAATAGTTCGAGCTATGAGCCCCTTGTAAAATTTCTTCCCGTAATTCAGGTACTAACGGTACCCAAATTCTATCTTTAAATCTCAACAATCCTTCATTATCCACCCTGAATTTAAGCTCTTGTCCTTCTGAAATTCTCTTCTTTATCTTACCACATTCTTCATCATTGTTTTGTGCTTCTTTTACTCTGTCCAATAAAATTAGGCGAGCCTCCATTGCAAACAATTTCTCTTCCAACTCATTCGGAAATTTGATTTTTATTTCCATCCTGGCCATCTCTTTGATTAGCTTTTCTCGAACTGTTAACATTAACAATTTCTCTTTATTCTTTCTGCTTAAGGCATCATCAACCACATTAGCCTTTCCCGGATGATATAAGATTTCACAATCATAATCTTTTATCAATTCCAACCATCTCCTCTGCCTCATGTTAAGCTCCTTTTGTGTGAAGATATACTTTAGACTCTTGTGGTCCGTATGTATCTCACATTTCTCACCATATAAATAGTGCCTCCATATTTTTAGGGCAAATACTACCGCTGCCAATTCTAGGTCATGGGTAGGATATCCCTTCTCATAATCCTTCAACTGTCGTGACGCATACGCAATAACTTTACCATGTTGCATAAGCACACAACCAAGTTCTTTGTGCGACACATCACTGTACACCACAAATCCTCCTGTATTATCTGGTAAAGATAACACCGGTAACTCGCTCAATCTTTTTTCAACTCTAGAAAGCTTTTCTCGCACTTTTCCGTCCATTCGAATTTCACTGATTTCTTTGTTAAATTAGTTAGAGTTCCTGCTATTTTCGAAAAATCTTGAATGAATCTCCTGTAATAACCTGCCAATCCCAAGAAACTCCGCACTTCTGTTGGTGTCTTCGGCTGCTCCCAGTTGATCACTGCTTCTACTTTTGCTGGGTCTACTGAGATTCCGTTTTTATCAATCACGTGTCCCAAAAATTGAACTTTTTCCAACCAAAACTCACACTTGGAAAATTTTGCGTACAATTTTTCCCTTCTTAGTGTTTCTAACACCAATCTCAAATGTTCAGCATTATCTTCCTGCATCTTAGAGTAGACTAGGATGTCATCTATGAACATAACTACGAATTTATCCAAGTACTGCTTGAATACACGGTTCATCAAATCCATAAATGCTGCTGGAGCATTCGTCAACCCAAAAGACATCACCAAAAACTCATAGTGGCCATAACGAGTCCTGAATGCTGTCTTTGGTACATCCTCCTTCTTCACTTTCAACTGGTGATATCCAGATCTCAAATCTATTTTAGAGAAATATTTCGTTCCCTTCAACTGATCGAACAGATCATCGATTCTAGGCAATTGGTACTTGTTCTTGATCGTCACCTTGTTCAGCTCCCGGTAGTCGATACAAAGTCTTAACGATCCGTCTTTCTTCTTGACAAATAAAACTGGTGCTTCCCAGGGAGACACACTCGGTTGAATATATTTCTTATCCAACAAATCTTGTAATTGAACCATCAATTCTTTCATCTCTACCAGTGCCATTCTATATGGAGCTTTCGAAACAGGCATTGTTCCTGGTAATACATCGATAACAAACTCAATTTCTCTATCAGGCGGAAGACCTGGCAGATCCGCCGGAAATACATCTATAAACTCTCTCACCACAGGTATCTGTCCTATCTCTACTCCCACCCTCTAGGTATCAACAACGTGAGCCAGATAACCTGCACATCCTTTTCTTAACAGCTTCCTAACTTGCATCATCGTCAAACAACAAGAGTGTCTAGGCGATTTATTACCATAGAACACTACTTTAGTCTGACCTGGAGTCTGAAAGTTCACTATCTTCTTATAGCAATCTATCATTGCCCCATGGTTATACAACCAATCCATTCCTAAGATTACATCAAACTCGCCAAGTTGAGTTAGAATTAAATCCACATACAACTCATGCCCTCCTATGGTTGTGCAACAATTCCTGTGAATATACCTAAAGAAAATTACTTCCTTATTTGCAACTTCTATGTTCAGAGGATACTCTAATTCTTCTTGGGGTAATTTTAATCATTGCGCAAAATTACATGATACAAATGAACAGGTAGCACCCGAATCAAATAATACATATGCATTTATATCATTGATCGGATTGATACCTGACACCACATCCCTGGACGCCACTGCATCTTACACGGTCATATTGAAAGTCCTTGCGGTTGGTCGATTAAGTGGGGCTGGACCAGTCATTGTCTGTTTGCCATTGTTGTTCCCATTTCCTCCACTCGTCCCCTTTCTCGGACAGTTCCTCGCCTGATGGTCTAATGATCCACAAGTAAAACACCCATTCTTTTTTCGGGACGGGATAATTAGGAGAAATGTGTCCCTCTTGCTCGCAATTGAAACACACATTCTTACCCTTCAGACTTGCGCCCGAATGGTTCTTCCCGCACTCTTTACAAGTGTCTATCTTCTTCTTTGAATCTCCCGGTTTATTTTCAGAATTTCCTGGCTTATTGTTATTCTATTTCCTTTTGTTAGTACCTCCACTACTTCCTTCACCTCTGTGCACTCCTTCATTCTTGTGCTTCTTCTGTTCTTTGTTGAACTTCATCAGAGCCTCGCTTCCTCCCTCAGCAATTATGGCTTTTTCCAAAAGGGTAGCGAAACTGTTCGTTTGCAGCACTGATATCCTATTATACAACCACAGTTTAAGACCTTGCTCAAACCTCCTAGTTTTCCTTTCTTCTGTATCAACCTGGTGAGGTGCAAACCTTGCCAGTTCATTAAATTTTGCAGCGTATTGAGGTACAGTCATATCCCCTTGCTTTAGTTCCAGAAATCGTATTTCCATGCGACTCTGCATGCTTGTAAGAAAGTAATTCTCAAAGAATACTTCCTTGAATCTCTCCCATGGTATTATTCCTGCTCCAACCCTGTTTAGGTTCGCCTCTCACCAAAAGTTAGCTTCGCCTTTCATCATGTATGTAGCAAAAGTCGTCTTCTGCTCTTCCGCTACTCGAGCGATTGTAAATGCTTTCTCGATCTCTTTGATCCATGCCTGAGCCTCAATCGGGTCTGTGGTTCCTTTGAATTCTGGAGGTCCCACACTCTTGAAATCCTTAAAACTAGTCATTTGAGCCATCATAGGGTTTTTATTTGTGTTATTCGTAGCTCTACCATGGAGTGCCCCGACTAACAAATCTATAAATTGTTGCATGGGATTTGGTGGATTCCCAACGCTGTTAACAGGCTCTTGTTGTTCTCTTTATCTTCGAGGTCTTCCTCTTAGCATATTTCTGTAACATATATATTACTATATATTATCACCCCATCATTTATTCTCGGGTTAAGTTCAGATTACCATCTGGGGTTTGGCGTCTTTCCCACTTAATCACCTGCAGTCAGTAAAGCTACATTTAAACTCCCGACTTTTTGAATTGAATTGAATAAATGCTTTCCGTCTTAACTCCGTTACTTGAGTTGACTAAAGACTTAATTACCCTCCATATATATATTGAAAAATTTCCAGCTTATGCTTACCCTCTATTAGTAACACTATAACAGTAACACTATAACAGAATAAATTCAATTATACTTACATCAACCTTAATTAATTGGTAACATTCCTGATCCAAAAAGGAATGAAAACAATCAAAATGAAAAAAAAAATTAAAATTAAAATTAAAATTTTGCATTTATTGCCATTATCAAAAAGTGAAGCATTGCACCATTAAGAAAAGATTTTTTTAAGTCATGGTGCAATAACATATAAAAATTATCTTTACAAAGTACTCAAAATAAAGGATGCTAGACTAATTATTAAAAAAATGAGATTGGATTAAAGTCATATCCTAAAATTATAGTAGTAATATGATAATATTCAATTTATCTAAACTATAAATAATAATGTCATACAAAAACTTCATGACACTTTAAAATTTAAAATATATTTTTGATTGTAGAATTGCAAAACAGATCTCTACTTTGAAAGAGAAAGATAAAAAGAAAGTTATCTGGGACAGATCATTCGACATTAATTAATTAATATACTTTAATTAAATAAATTTTAAATATTTTATTTGATAAAAGGGAGCTTTTATTTAAATATTCAGGAATAAAAAATAAATTTATTCACCGTCATAAATTTCAAATAGAGTCTTACTATTGACTTGTAATTTGAATGAAGAAATTAAGTAGTTAATATATATGAAAGAAATTACTCTACTATTTAAGTTCATGGAATGGAGGATTTAGCTGCCTTGCCTTTGAATATGTTTTACTCTACTATTTAAGTCCACTTTGAATATGTTTTAATTGTTTTATTGTTTAGTTAAGTTAATTTATTTAGTTAGTTTGATTTTTTACTTACCGTTAATTAGATAATGTGTGAATATGTTCTTAATTGTTTAATTTGTTTTAAATTTATAATATATTAAGAATATAAAAATTATAATTTATTACTTTTTACACATATTTAATTATTTTTCCTCCTTGGTATCCAAATGGATAAATTTTGTGCTGTTTGTTATTATTTGATATGTCTATGCGGTTAATTGAATAAATATATGTATTTTTTATTTTTAATTGTTAAAATTAACTGATTTTAACGAAATTTATGACGTTTTGAAAAAAATAGCACTATAATGATCTGAATGAAAAAAATAATTAATTTAATATTACAAATATAAATTAGAGTTCAGTTCAATAGACAAAAAGTGATTTAATCCGTTCAAATATATACTTGGAATCTTCCACTTTAGTCTATTTTCTGTTTATTTATTTTGCTTGTGCATTTCTTAAGCAAGAGAAAAGAAAAGAAAAATACAGTAAACTTTATTCATCCACATTTTTTTATGTCAAAAGATAAACAAATTTGGATAAAAAAGAAAATAATTTAATTTTGACTTTTATAATCATATACTATCCTTTTATTTACAAACATAATTAGATTTAATAAAAAAAATAAAAATAATAAATAAATTTGAAAGTTATTATAATTATTTTAAAAAGACTAAAAAAATACAAGCAAAATGTGACTTTTAAAGCCAAGGTACATGTAAGAGGGCATTTTTGACTTTTTTCAGCCACTTTTGACTGATATAGCCTAACCTCACGCTCTATTGGCGAGTGTTATTGTGACGCCCCCAAATCCGAGTACCTCAAACCCGAATCCGGTGCTACACGGTACATCCCATTCCATATAACATAATAGACATGAATGTAATTACTATATTATTACAACACGTCTTACTCTCAATCCCAGGTTCTATTACCATAACATCATTCCAAATACATAATAAGTCTTAGTATTACAAGATTACTAATACAAATAAACTACGACGTCATCTAGACGTTCATCTTGCCCTTTCCCTTGTCCTTACCGGAACCTTCGACCCGCTCGGACTTAGCTGCAATGTTTAATATAAAGCAAGAATGAGCATTCAATTGCCCAGCAAGTATAACAGTTGAATAATAACAATATCATCAAGCATATCATTTCTCTTCGACAACTGAACAATAGTTGTGAAATATTCTGAATAAACAAGAATAATACTTCGCTTTCGTTTTAGAAATATATTTTCGAAACGACATTGAGCGGTCATAAGACCTTGAACTTTCTTTTGCTTTCTTGAAAAGGTACACAGCATTATAACTGCAAACCGTCTTACTTACGAGCACTTCTAGGTGATCAGCCTATTGTACTCTATGTTGATCAACACTCTAGCTGGAAACGACTATATGCGTTTGTTTAGGCGCTCGATGCCTTGTCAGAATAACTGACTAAAAACTAAAACTTGCCCCTAATATTAGGGTTGTTCATCTCATTCATGTCTCGGAATCCTAACCAAAGCAATTCGGTTGGATAGCTCTACTTAATCATCAATAACATTTCAAGGATTTATTATCAAATCAATAAAATATTTCCATATATGTCTAGCCGAAACAAATGGCATCGACGTTCTCTACAACAGTTCATATATATGTGAACTTGAAAGCTTCAACAATTTATGTCATAACATAGCTCGAATACTTGTGCAAATACTGAAAAATTTACATAAGTAAGGAATTCACACAACCATATATGTATTGCGTAAATTGAAACTTCAAACATCGCATGAGAGTCATGAGAATATAATCAAATCAATCAAATAAACTTGCCCAACACAAGGGTTAGACAAGCGTTAGAAAACTTGCCTTAAGCGCTTGCTACTACTTGACGTTAATCGTCCTTCAAAAATCCTACACATTTAAGTACGTATCCGCATACCAATTAGCCACATAATTGATGTCAAATATTGGTTTACATTACACTATAATGTTTCATTCTAATTAGAAACATAATATCAAACAAGGTTACACACACTCTCTACGACGTTTCGACGTTCGCACAACGCACGCCCGATTCGCCTCATATGCATAAGTTTAACATGCTCATACACTTGTCTAATCCATCATTGATTAATGCTAAGAGTCATTATAAACCATAATCTACAAGTTTTAGAACTTAAAACAATAACTTATAGCGTTGGAAACATTACACGTTACATACATGCATGTACGACGCCCTCCTTTTGCTTCCTAATGCACAATAGTCCTAAAAATGGCCAATTTAAAAATTGGTCAAGGTATTAAATTACAGTTCTAATTATTGGAAGTTGTAGTACTACTTCTTAGCTTTCCGAATCATCTTGAATCATCCAATTTGGAGTTCGTATGAGAAAGTTATGGCCATTTTAGTAAAGGAGGTCAGAGCTGTCAAACCCATGCGCCCAACGCGCGCGCCCGCGCGCGCCCAACTGCGCCCAGCAGCGCCCAGCGCGCCCGCGCCATGCCCCAGCGCGCCCGCGCCTGCCCCCTGGCCCCAAAACTTGATTTCCTTCTCGTTTTGGTAGTTTGACATACAAACTTCAAACCTTCATAACTCCTTCGTTATAAGTCGGAATTAGGCCGTTCCGGAGGCTATGGAAAGCTTGCAACATGAACTACAAAACCCTCATGGATTCATAATTTTATAGACTCTTTACTAAATCGAAATATTGGCTCCAAAGAGCCTAGTCCAACTAGTATTTAGCGAAACTAAGAGTTAGGCCAATTCATCCTTCCTCTTTATGTCTTAGCTATTATACAACAAGTCAATATGACTTAAGACATGTTTTTATTACTGAGATATGCATCAAAACATTCTTTTCATCAATTAATAACACTTAGTTCTCAAGTTCTTAGAGAAATTCCTCTCTTAGACATTTTATCAAACAGTTTGTGGGCATAGCCTTAGAATTCAGAACTCATAGCTTTGCCCATATATGGGTGCCCCAGATTTCACATTGAAATCATTTCTCATAACTTCTGGACATATACCAACAATACACAACCAATGCACATAATCAAACCAAGATGATTACCACTTCATTATTAACAAAACATGAATAACAGTCCACTAATGTTCATTTCAGTCCATTTCTTGATTCCTTATGCATAGGTTCGATTCTCATTCATTGTTCCACTTTCACATACCATTAACAAGGTTTAATAGAGCTAATTAACCTTCATACATGGTCATACACTAACTAGCAAAATCAGTCATATAACTTCAACAAAACAACCAACACAAAACTAAGAACTTGGAAATATTGTGTAAATGAGCTAAGCTCTATATTGCTTACCTCTTGGAGCTTCTTCTAGGTTGCTAATTGAATTAATACCCAGCTGCTACACCACTCCTTCTTCTTCCTCAAATTACCCGTACACACCTCTCACTCTCTAAATGTTCAGTTTCTATCTTAGCAACCAACAAAGGAATTAGAGGCTTGCAATGGGAGGAGTATTTATAGAGGGATGAACTGAGTTCTTGGATGGGAATGGAATGTGCTGCGCATGCTTGAGATGATCAGCTCCCTATGTATGGGGAGCTGAAGTTTGCTCCTCCAAGGTTTGGTCGGCAATTGGGCTCTCCCCCTCCCTTCTCCCGAGTTGTTCTTCCTCTACCAAATGCAAGGTTGCTTCTCCCCAAAAGCTTCCACCCTCTTTGATTCCTTTCTCCTCTCTTCTTCATTCCCGTACTCTTCTTCCTTCCTCAATTCAGCTGATGGTTTCTTATTACCCATTTCCCTTCATGGGTCATGGGTTTGGGTCATGGACTTGACCCATGGGTTTTGGGCTTCAACTTGGGCCACTCTTGGACTTCTAATTTAATTCCAATTGGGCTTCTAACAAAAATTCCATTGGGCTAAAATAAAATCCCACACTTGGATTATTAACCCCTCTCATTAACGCTTTGGCGAAATTATGAAAAGTCATAAAATCGAAAAAGGCGTATTTCGCATAAATAACGCTTTAGCGCTATTTCTCTAAATGATTTAATCGATACTAATAAAAATAATATCAATCAAAAATTATCACCTACACATCATATGTAGTAATAAAATATTCAAACACATAACACAGAATAATATTAATAAAAGTTCAATTTATTCAATAAAATTCATAGGCTCGCGTTACAAAGCTACCCACGATCCGCGATCGTTACATCCTCCCCCCCTTATAAGAATTCTGTCCCCAGAATTACGACATAAGGCTAAACAAAAAGATGGGGATAATTCTTCTTCATCTTATCCTCGAGTTCCCACGTCGCTTCTTCGGCGTTGTGGTTCCTCCATACTACCTTCACAGAATATATGGTCTTACTTCGCAAGACTTGCTCTTTCCTATCAATTATTTGAATAGGAATTTCTTCATACGTTAAGTCTTTCTCAACCTGAATAGGTTCATACTCTATCACATGCTTATAGTCCTGCTTATAGGGTCGTAGTACCGACACGTGAAACACGTTATGGATATGTTCCAACTCAGGAGGTAAGGCTACCTCATAAGCCACTTCTCCTACCCTTCTCAATACTTCAAAACGGTCCTATAAACCTTGGACTCAGCTTCCCTTTCTTCCCGAACCGTATCTTCCCCTTCCAGGGAGACACCTTCAAAAATACATAGCTACCGACGTCGAAGTCTCTCTTCTGGCGATGCTTGTCTGCATACTTCTTTTGCCTGTCTTGGGCCACGACTAGTCTCGCTCTTATTACCTTGACGATCTCTGCAGTTTGCTGTACCAATTCCGGTCCCAACAATTTGCGTTCCCCTACCTCATCCCAACACAATGGCGTTCTGCATTTCCTTCCATATAACGCTTCGTAAGGCGGCATGCCTATACTAGCGTGATAACTATTATTATAGGCGAACTCAACTAAAGGTAGGTGGTCGTCCCAATTCCCTTTAAAGTCCATCACACATGCCCGTAGCATATCTTCTAAAGTCTGTATCGTCCGCTCGCTCTGCCCGTCCGTTTGAGGATGATACGCCGTGCTCAACCTCAGTTGTGTTCCCAATTGCTCTTGCAGACTCTTCCAGAAATTCGACGTGAAACGTGGATCCCGATCCGACACAATCGAAATTGGCACTCCATGTCTAGAAACAATTTCCTTCACATAGAGTTTAGCTAGTTGGTCTAATTTGAACCTAATTCTGATCGACAAGAAATGCGTTGATTTCGTTAAACGATCCACTATGACCCATATAGCGTCGTATCCCTTCTGCGTTGTTGGGAGTCCTACCACGAAATCCATCGTGATATGCTCCCACTTCCACTCTGGAATCTCTAAGGGTTGAAGCAACCCACTTGGTCTCTGTTGTTCGGCCTTGACTCTCTGACAAGTCAGGCACCTACTAACGCACTCTGCAACTTCTCTTTTCATGTTCGGCCACCAGAAATGTAGTCGGAGGTCTTGATACATTTTTGTACTTCCCGGATGAATCGAGTACCTCGAACTATGGGCCTCTTGTAAAATCTCTTCTCGTAACTCGGGTATTGGCGGTACCCAAATTCTTCCTTCCAATCTCATCACTCCATCATTATCGAGTTTATACTTAATTTCCTCTCCTTGGGAAATTCTCTGCCTTATTCCCTCGCACTCCTCATCGCTAAGTTGTGCTTCTTTTACTCGGTCCAATAAGATTGGACGAGTCTCTATTGTGAACAACTTCTCTCTCGATTCTGTCGGGAACCTCACTTCTATCTCCAGTTTAGTCATCTCTGTTATTAGCTCATCTTGAGCCGTTAACATTGACAACTTCCCCCGACCCTTCCTACTTAAGGCGTCGGCCACTACATTCGCCTTCCCCGGGTGATATAGAATCTCACAATCATAGTCTTTGATCAATTCTAACCACCTCCTCTGCCTCATATTTAACTCCTTCTGTGTGAAGATATACTTTAGACTTTTGTGGTCCGTGTATATCTCACATTTCTCGCCGTATAAGTAATGCCTCCAAATCTTCAAGGCAAACACAACTGCTGCCAATTCGAGATCATGAGTAGGGTATCCCCTCTCATAATCTTTCAACTGTCGTGACGCATACGCAATGACTTTACCGTGCTGCATAAGCACGCATCCGAGTCCCTTGTGTGACGCGTCACTATAAACTACAAAATCACCTGTATCATCCGGTAAGGATAATACTGGCGCCTCACTCAACCTTTTCTTGAGCTCTCAGAAGCTCTCCTCGCACTTTTCCGTCCAAACATACTTTACTGCCTTCCTCGTCAATTGGGTTAATGGGGTTGCTATCTTCGAAAAATCCTGAATAAATCTTCGATAGTAGCCCGTTAACCCTAAGAAACTACGCACTTCTGTTGGCGTCTTCGGTTGTTCCCAATTAATAACTGCCTCCACCTTCGCTGGGTCTACGGATATACCATCTTTGTCAATCACGTGTCCCAAAAAGTGGACTCTCTCTAGCTAAAATTCGCATTTCGAGAATTTCGCATACAACTTCTCCCTCCTCAAGGTTTCCATCACTATTCTTAGGTGTTCAGCATGATCTTCCTGTGTCAAAGAGTAGACTAGAATATCATCTATGAACACCACTACAAATTTGTCCAAATGCTGCTTGAACACTCTATTCATTAAATCCATAAATGCGGCTGGTGCATTCGTTAACCCAAAAGACATTACTAAAAACTCATAATGGCCGTAACGAGTCCTGAACGCTGTCTTAGGTACGTCCTCTCCCCTCACCTTCAACTGGTGATATCCCGTTCTCAAATCTATTTTAGAAAAGTATTTTGCCCCTTTCAACTGATCAAACAAATCATCGATCCTGGGCAATGGATACTTATTCTTGATCGTTACTTTGTTCAACTCCCGATAGTCGATACAAAGCCTCAGCGATCCATCCTTCTTCTTCACAAATAACACTGGTGCTCCCCATGGAGACAAACTCGGTTGGATATACTTTTTATCTAACAATTCTTGCAGTTGAACCATCGACTCTTTCATCTCTACTGGCGCCATTCTATATGGGGCCCTTGAAACGGGTGCCGTTCCAGGCACTACGTCTATCACGAATTCGATTTCCCTATCTGGTGGAAGTCCTGGCAATTCGTCCGGAAATACATCCGCGAATTCATTCACGATAGGTATCTGCCCCATTTCGACTCCCTCTCGTTGGGTATCAACAATGTGGCACAGATAACCTACACACCCTTTTCTTAACAGCTTCCTGGCTTGCATCGTCGATAGCAAACTCGAACGTCTAGGAGATTTACTACCGTAGAACACTACCTTAGACTGTTTCGAAGTCTGAAGGTTTACGCTTTTCTTCTGGCAATCGATTACTGCCCCGTGGTTAAACAACCAATCCATTCCCAGTATCACGTCAAATTCTCCCAGTCTAATCGGAACTAAATCTACTGATAACTTACTCCCTCTAATTTCAACGCAACAATTCCTATGAACATGTTCAACAGGGATTACTTCCTTATTCGCAACTTCTATGTTCAAGGGAGACTGTAGTTTCTCTAGAGGTAAGCTTAAACGTTGAGCAAATTCACATGATACAAAAGAACAGGTCGCACCCGAATCAAACAACACATATGCATTAATATTATTGATCGGAATGATACCTGAGACTACGTCTCCTGATGTCACTGCATCTTGGACCGTCATATTGAAGGTCCGGGCTGATGGTCTACTCGGTGGAGCTGGACTAGTCATAGTCAGCTTGCCACTGCTATTCCCATTGCCTCCCCCGTCTGCCCCCTTCTTTGGGCAATTTCTTGCCATGTGGCCTGGTGCTCCGCAAACGAAACACCCACTGATCTTCTTCGGGTTAGGGCAATTAGGAGAGATGTGTCCCTCCTGCCCACAGTTGTAGCATGACGTCCTTCCCTTCAAGCAGACCCCCAGGTGATTCTTCCCGCAGGTCTTACACGGCTCTACCCTCTTCTTTGGGTCTCCTTGTTTGCTCCCGGTATTCCCGGAATTATTCCATTTCCTTTTCTGGTTACTTCCACTTCCACTGGCTACATCAGTCTTACTTCCTCCTTCGTTCCTACCCTTATTCTTCTTCTCCCTATTGTAGAGGCTCAGTGCCTCACTCCCTCCTTCGGCTATGATAGCCTTTTCCAAGATTGATCCAAAGGTATCGATCTGTAACACGCTCACCTTGCTGTAGAGCCAGGGTTTCAGGCCCTGCTCAAACCTCCTCGTCTTCCTTTCCTCGGTGTCCACTTGGTGTGGAGCAAACCGAGCCAGCTCGTTGAACTTGGCAGCATATTGGGGTACTGTCAGGTTATCTTGCTTCAGTTCTAAGAATCGCATCTCCATGCGACTCTGCATGCTTTTGGGAAAGTAGTTCTCGAAGTACAACTCTTTGAACCGTTCCCAAGCAATGACTCCTTCCCCAGTCCTATTCTGGTTTGCTTCCCACCAGAAGTTGGCCTCGCCCTTCAGTAGGTAGGTAGCAAAAGTGGTCTTCTGCTCCTCCCCAACTCCAGCAATGATGAATGCTTTCTCCACCTCCTTAACCCATGATTGAGCCTCTATAGGCTCGGTGGTCCCCTTAAATTCGGGCGGTCCCACGCTCTTAAAGTCCTTAAAGTTGGCAACACGCGCAACTGGAGGAACGACAGGTGGTACAGTTGGAACTCTATTCAAAGCCCCTACTAGTAAGTCTATGAATTGCTGCATAGGGTTTGCTGTTTCCCTAGTCTCACTCTCATTATCGGATTCTCTATTCTCATTCCTCCGTGTTCCCTGTCTTCCTCTTCCTCTCCATCTTGGTGGCATTTTCTGTTAAACAAATTATGCCACTATTAATCTACTATTCATCCTTGCGCACTATAGTAAATACTAAGACGTACACATACTAATCGCAAGGCACATTGGAATAAACATACTCATCACAAGGCACATTAAAATAAACATACTTATATTAACATGCTTCTTACTTCATACATCTTGTAACACATAGCTTCTGCTATTCGCATACAATATATCCCTCTATTACTAAAAAGATGGGATTTACACCAGATAATCTATTACATATACAAAATTTAGGATTTACATCCTTACAAGGTACACATCTAGACCTCGTCTAATCACTGAACTAGACCACGCCTAATGGCGTCTGCATACTCGTCATCTGCTATGGCCATCACCAGATCCCTACTAATGGTGTGCCTGGTCTGGCCCTCCTCAGCTGGGTAATGGGTCACCCTACGCTGAAATCGCCCATGTGACGACCTGAACGCATAGTTAGACCTATCGGTCCTCACCCTCTTGATCCTTGCCTCTTCTTCCAGGTCATCGGCCCGATCTTCGGCCCTGATCCTATCATCGATCTCTGCCTCCCAGTAGGCCTCTAACTCATGTCTCTCTTGCAAGAGTTCTTGAACCCTCGCCTCTAAGGCTTGAACTCTACCTCTTAGTGCTACATTCCTGTCAAGTACCACTTCAAACAGATTATTCATGTCTGATGGTGCCACTTCCTCCTCTTCAGAAGGCACAACATCCGATAATATATCATCTACTTCCTCCTCATGCTCGGACGGATCCTCATCAAGTGAAAGGTCCATCTCCGGTTCCTCCTCCGGATCTTCTTCCGGGTCACTATCTACTTGAGCCTCAACCTCTGCTAGCGGCTCGGGTGTTGGCTCGGGTGGAGCGATCAGCTCCTCGCTTACTACATAGATATCTCTATACTCGGGTCCTGCTCCTGACATCTACAAACCAATATACTAACTCGATTAGTACATAACAATAACAAATAATATTATAACACTTAACAAATATAGTTTATTTTAAGTATACTTTTAGTTCTTTTGATGAATTTCCTCAATTCACCCCTTAACAACTCTATTTGAGTTATTTACTAACTTTCTCATTCTCTCTACGGTCATATTCCTAAGGTTTTCCTCAAACCTAAGGTTTATAACCTATCAGCTCTGATACCAACCTGTGACGCCCCCAAATCCGAGTACCTCAAACCCGAATCCGGTGCTACACGGTACATCCCATTCCATATAACATAATAGACATGAATGTAATTACTATATTATTACAACACGTCTTACTCTCAATCCCAGGTTCTATTACCATAACATCATTCCAAATACATAATAAGTCTTAGTATTACAAGATTACTAATACAAATAAACTACGACGTCATCTAGACGTTCATCTTGCCCTTTCCCTTGTCCTTACCGGAACCTTCAACCCGCTCGGACTTAGCTGCAATATTTAATATAAAGCAATAATGAGCATTCAATTGCCCAGCAAGTATAACAGTTGAATAATAACAATATCATTAATCATATCATTTCTCTTCGACAACTGGACAATAGTTGCGAAATATTCTGAATAAACTAGAATAATACTTTGCTTTCGTTTTAAAAATATATTTTCGAAACGACATTGAGTGGTCATAAGACCTTGAACTTTCTTTTGCTTTCTTGAAAAGGTACACAACAATATAATTGCAAACCATCTTGCTTACGAGCACTTCTAGGTGATTAGCCTATTGTACTCTATGTTGATCAACACTCTAGCTGAAAACGACTATATGCGTTTGTTTAGGCGCTCGATGCCTTGTCAGAATAACTGACTAAAAACTGCCCCTAATATTAGGGTTGTTCATCTCATTCATGTCTCGGAATCCTAACCAAAACAATTCGGTTGGATAGCTCTACTTAATCATCAATAACATTTCAAGGATTTATTATCAAATCAATAAAACATTTCAATATCTGTCTAGCCGAAACAAATGGCATCGACGTTCTCTATAACAGTTCATATATATGTGAACTTGAAAGCTTCAACAATTTATGTCATAACATAGCTCGAATACTTGTGCAAATACTAAAAAATTTACATAAGTAAGGAATTCACACAACCATATATGTATTGTATAAATTGGAACTTCAAACATCGCATGAGAGTCATGAGAATATAATCAAATGAATCAAATAAACTTGCCCAACACAAGGGTTAGACAAGCGTTAGAAAACTTGCCTTAAGCGCTTGCTACTACTTGACGTTAATCGTCCTTCAAAAATCCTACACATTTAAGTACGTATCCACATACCAATTAGCCACATAATTGATGCCAAATATTGGTTTACATTACACTATAATGTTTCATTCTAATTAGAAACATAATACCAAAACAAGGTTACACACACTTGACACGACGTTTCGACGTTTGCACAACGCACGCCCGATTCGTCTCATATGTATAAGTTTATCATGCTCATACACTTGTCTAATCCATCATTGATTAATGCTAAGAGTCATTATAAACCATAATGTACAAGTTTTAGAACTTAAAACAATAAATTTTAGCGTTGGAAGCATTACACGTTACATACGTGCATGTACGACGTCCTCGTTTTTGCTTCCTAATGCACAATAGTCCTAAAAATAGCCAATTTAGAAATTGATCAAGGCAATAGCTTTCAATTCTAATCAATGGAAGTTGTAGTTCTACTTCTTAGCTTTCCGAATCATCTTGAATCATCCAAAACGGAGTTCGTATGAGAAAGTTACGCCCATTTTACTAAAGGAGGTCAAAGTTGATTTTTGGCCTAACATTGGCCCGGCGTAGCTACACCCAAATTAAGCCTGTGACCGGCGTACGTACGCCCAAGTCAGTAGCTTCGGCGTAAGGGCGGCGTACGTACGCCCAAACATGGTTTTCTTCTCCCCTGAATTTCCAGCATGCTCTGTTTTGGACACATTTACTCCCAAATGTCATAACTCCCTCATCCGAAGTCGGAATGTGTTCATTCCAAAGCCTACAGACTTCCTAACTTAATGTACTATAACTACCCAAAAAGCTTAGAATTTGATTGATAACACAACAATGCCAGAATTGATTCGAAGGTCATCGATCATCTAATGTTTTCCTATTAAGGCATAGTTTACTAAATCGTTTGCCATGGTTTCATTTCTAAAGCTCTTACCCTCGTTCCAATTGGGTGATACTCATCACTCATAAGAGTACATCATAACACCCTTGAACTTAACTTCTAGTTTCGAATCAATCACACAATGTAAGTCCAAAACGGTCCATATCTTCCTCCTTTATGCACATGCTTGTGTTTTCATTCCTCGTTCCACCTTAGCACTTATTAACAAGGTTTTAAGGTGTTAAACAACATAAATACTCATTCACGAATAACTACTAATAACAATAAACATCTAATTTCTCACATTTTCAAACCAATCTTTCTCATTGGAGCATTTAATCGAACACGTTGTGGGCGTAGTCTTAGAAACTTGATTTTCATAGACATATAATCATAGGTTAGCCCAGATTTCTTCATAGAAATCCTCTTTTTACAGATTATTAATAATGTTCTAAAGGTGTAAACAACACCTATTCTTGTTCATGAACAACTAAGCAACAACAACAACATTTATTCCCCAAGCAATCAAAGTAAACACCATGAACTTGAAGCTATTATGGAAATGAGTTAGGTTCCTTATTACTAAACCTCTTGAAGCTTCTTCTGGGTTGCTAATTGGATTAATAACAGCTGCTACTACAATACTCTTTCTCCTTCCTCAATTCACCCACACACACTTAACTCTTACACTCTCAATTTCTCAGCTATCTTACTAAGCAACAATCAAAGAAATGGTGGCTAAGCAATGGGGAAGTATTTATAGAAGAAGAACTGAGCTTCAAGGAGGTGATAGGGGTATGGGCGTGCCTCTGCCAATGGCAGCTCCCGATGGCTGGGGGAGTGAGCTTTTGGCTCCTCCAAGACTCGGGTACTCCCCTCCCTTCTCCCCATAGGTTTATTCTCTCCTTTTCCTCTACCAAATGCAGATTGTTCCTCCCCATGCTCTTCCCACGTTCTTGGCTTCTCCTCTCCCTCTCTTCCTCCTTCTCCCGTACTCTTCCTCTCCAAATGACCAGCTGCAATATATTACCCATTTCCCTTCATGGGTCATGGGTTTGGGTCATGGATGGTGGGTTTGGGTCAGGGTCTTGACCCATGGGTTATGGGCTACTATGTGGGCCACTATTGCACTTCTAATTTAATAGTCTATTTGGGCCTCAAAATAAAAACCAATTGGGCTTCTAATAAATCCTACACTTGGATTATTAATCCCTCTCATTAATGCTTTGGCGAAATTATGAAAAGTCCTAAAATCGAAAAAAAAGGCGTCTATGGCATAAATAGCGCTTTAGTGCTATTTCTCTAATGATTTAATCAACTTCAATAAAAATAATAACAATCAAAAATTATTACCTACACATCATAAGTAGTAATAAAAATATTCAAACACATAAACACGGAATAATATTAATAAAAGTTCAATTTATTCAATAAAATTCACATGCTCGTGTTACAAAGCTACCCACGATCCGCGATCGTTACATCCTCCCCCCCTTATAAGAATTTTGGTCCCCAGAATTACGACATAAGGTTAAACAAAAAGATGGGGATAATTCTTCTTCATCTTATCTTCGAGTTCCCACGTCGCTTCTTCGGCGTTGTGGTTCCTCCATACTACCTTCACAGAATATATGGTCTTACTTCGTAAAGACTTGCTCTTTCCTATCAATTATCTGGATAGGAATTTCTTCATATGTTAAGTCTTTCTCAACCTGAATAGGTTCATACTCTATTACATGCTTATAGTCTTGCTTATAGGGTCGTAGTACCGACACGTGAAACACGTTATGGATATGTTCTAACTCAGGAGGTAAGGCTACCTCATAAGCCACTTCTCCTACTCTTCTCAATACTTCAAACGGTCCTATAAACCTTGGACTCAGCTTCTCTTTTTTCCTAAAATGTATCTTCCCCTTCCAGGGAGACACCTTCAAAAATACATAGCTACTGGCGTCGAAGTCTCTCTTCTGGCGATGTTTGTCTGCATACTTCTTCTGTCGGTTCCTGAGCTGCAATTAGTCTTGCTCTTATTACCTTGACCGATCTCCGCAGTTTGTTGTACCAATTTCTGGTCCCAACAATTTGCGTTCCCCTAACCTCATCCCAGCACAATGGCGTTCTGCATTTTCTCCCGTACAACGCTTCGTAAGGCGGCATGCCTTATACTTGCGTGATAACTATTATTATAAGCAAAATTCAAACTAAAGGTTAGGTGGTCGTTCCCAATTCCCTTTAAAGTCCATCACACATGCCCGTAGCATATCTTCTAAAGTCTGTATCGTTCCGCTCGCTCTGCCCGTCTGTTTGAGGATGATACGCCGTGCTCAACCTCAGCTGTGTTCCCAATTGCTCTTGTAGACTCCTCCAAAAATTTGAAGTAAAACGCGGATCCCGATCCGACACAATCGAAAGTTGGCACTCCCATGTCTAGAAACAATTTCCTTAAACATAGAGTTTAGCTAGCTGGGTCTAATTTGAACCTAATTCTGATCGGCAAGAAATGCGCCGATTTCGTTCAAACGATCCACTATGACCCATATAGCGTCGTATCCCTTCTGCGTTGTTGGGGAGTCCTTACCATAAAATCCATCGTGATATGCTCCCACTTCCACTCTGGAATCTCTAAGGGTTGGAGCAACCCACTTGGTCTCTGATGCTCGGCCTTGACTCTCTGACAAGTCAAGCACCCTACTAACGTTACTCTGCGACTTCTCTCTTCATGTTTCGGCCACCAAAAATGTAGTCTGAGGTCTTGATACATTTTTGTACTTCCTGGATGGATCGAGTACCTCGAACTATGGGCCTCTTGCAAAATCTCTTCTCGTAACTCGGGTACTGGCGGGGTACCCAAATTCTTCTTCAAATCTCATCACTCACTCCATCATTATCGAGTTTATACTTAATTTCCTCTCCTTGGAGAAATTCTCTGCCTTATTCCCTTGCACTCCTCATCGTTAAGTTGTTGCTTCTTTTACTCGGTCCAATAAGGATTGGACGAGTCTCTATTGTGAACAACTTCTCTCCCGATTCTATCGGGAACCTCACTTCTATCTCCAGTTTAGCCATCTCTGTTATTAGCTCATCTTGAGCCGTTAACATTGACAACTTCCCCCGACCCTTCCTACTTAAGGGCATCGGCCACTACATTCGCCTTCCCCGGGTGGTGATATAGAAATCTCACAATCATAATCTTTGATCAATTCTAACCACCTCCTCTGCCTCATATTCAACTCCTTTTGTGTGAAAATATACTTTAGACCTTTTGTGGTCCATGTATATCTCACATTTCTCGCCGTATAAGTAATGCCTCCAAATCTTCAGGGCAAAACACAACGGCTGCCAATTCGAGATCATGAGTAGGGTATCCCCTCTCATAATCTTTCAACTGGCGTGACGCATACGCAATGACTTTAACCGTGCTGCATAAGCACGCATCCAAGTCCCTTGTGTGACGCATCACTATAAAACTACAAAATCACCTGTATCATCTGGTAAGGATAATACTGGCGCCTCGCTCAACCTTTTCTTGAGCTCTCGGAAGCTCTTCCTCGCACTTCTCCGTCCAAACATACTTTACCGCCCTTCCTCGTCAATTGGGTTAATGGGGGTTGCTATCTTCGAAAAATCCTGAATAAATCTTCGATAGTAGCCCGCTAACCCTAAGAAACTACGCACTTCTGTTTGGCGTCTTTGGCTGTTCCCAATTAATAACCGCCTCCACCTTCGCTGGGTCTACGGATATACCATCTTTGTCAATCACGTGTCCCAAAAAGTGGACTCTCTCTAGCCAAAATTCGCATTTCGAGAATTTCGGCATACAACTTCTCCCTCCTCAAGGTTTCCATCACTATTCTTAGGTGTTCAGCATGATCTTCCCATGTCCAAAGAGTAGACTAGAATATCATCTATGAACACCACTACAAAATTTGTCCAAATGCTGCTTGAACACTCTATTCATTAAATTCCATAAATGCAGCTGGTGCATTCGTTAGCTCAAATGACATCCACCAGGAAACTCATAATGGCCGTAACGAGTCCTGAACGCTGTCTTAGGTACGTCCTCTCCCCTCACCTTCAACTGGTGATATCCCGTTCTCAGATCTATTTTAGAAAAGTATTTCGCCCCCCTTCAACTGATCAAACAAATCGTTCGATCCTGGGCAACGGATACTTATTCTTGATCGTTACTTTGTTCAACTCCCGATAGTCGATACAAAGCCTCAGCGATCCATCCTTCTTCTTCAACAAATAACACTGGCGCTCCCCATGGAGACGCACTTGGTTGGATATACTTTTTATCTAACAATTCTTGCAGTTGAACCATCAACTCTTTCATCTCTACTGGCGCCATTCTATATGGTGCCCTTGAAACGGGTGTCGTTCCAGGCACTACGTCTATCACGAATTCGATCTCCCTAATCTGGTGGAAGTCCTGACAATTCGTCCGGAAATACATCCGCGAATTCATTCACGATAGGTATCTGCCCCATTTCGGCTCCCTCTCGTTGGGTATCAACAATATGGCACAGATAACCTACACACCCTTTTCTTAACAGCTTTCTGGCTTGCATCGGTCGATAGCAAACTCGAAACGTCTAGGAGATTTTACTACCATAGAACACTTACCTTAGACTGCCTCGAAGTCTGGAGGTTTACGCTTTTCTTCTGGCAATCGATTACTGCCCCCGTGGTTAAACAACCAATCCATTCCCAATATTACGTCAAATTCTCCCAGTCTAATCGGAATTAAATCTACCGATAACTTACTCCCTCTAAATTTCAACGCAACAATTCCTATGAACATGTTCAACAGGGGATATTACTTCCTTATTCGCAAACTTTCTATGTTCAAGGGAGACTCTAGTTTCTCTAGAGGTAGGCCTTAAACGTTGAGCAAAATTTCACATGATACAAAAGAACAGGTCGCACCCGAATCAAACAACACATATGCATTAATATTATTGATCGGAATGATACCTGAGACTACGTCTCCTGATGTCACTGCATCTTTGGACCGTCATATTGAAGGTCCAGGCTGATGGTCTACTCGGTGGAGCTGGACTAGTCATAGTCAGCTTGCCACTGCTATTCCCATTGCCTCCCCCGTCTGTCCCCTTCTTAGGGCAATTCCTTGCCATGTGGCCTTGGTGCTCCGCAAACGAAACACCCACCGATCTTCTTCGGGTTAGGGCAGTTAGGAGAGATGTGTCCCTCCTGCCCACAGTTATAGCATGCCGTCCTTCCCTTCAAGCAGACCCCCAGGTGATTCTTCCCGCAGGTCTTACACGGCTCTACCCTCTTCTTTTGGGTCTCCTTGTTTGTTCCCCCCACCCCCCGGTATTCCCGGAATTGTTCCATTTCCTCTTCTGGATACTTCCACTTCCACTGGCTTACATCAGTCTTAATTTCCTCCTTCGTTCCTACCCTTTTTCTTCTTCTCCCTATTGTAGAGGCTCAGTGCCTCACTCCCTCCTTCGGCTATGATTAGCCTTTTCCAAGATTGATCCAAATGTATCGATCTGTTAACACGCTCACCTTGCTGTAGAGCCAGGGTTTCAGGCCCTGCTCAAACCTCCTCGTCTTCCTTTCCTCGGTGTCCACTTGGTGTGGAGCAAAAACCGAGCCAGCTCGTTGAACTTGGCAGCATATTGGGGGTACTGTTAGGTTATCTTGCTTCAGTTCTAAGAATCGCATCTCCATTGCGACTCTGCATGCTTTTGGGAAAGTAGTTCTCGAAGTACAACTCTTTTGAACCGTTCCCAAGCAATGACTCCTTCCCCAGCCCTATTCTGGTTTGCTTCCCACCAAAATTGGCCTCGCCCTTCAATAGGTAGGTAGCAAAAGTGGTCTTCTGCTCCTCCCCAACTCCAGCAATGATGAATGCTTTCTCCACCTCCTTAACCCATGATTGAGCCTCTATAGGCTCGGTGGTCCCCTTAAATTCGGGCGGTCCCACGCCTCTTAAAGTCCTTAAAGTTGGCAAACACGCGGCAACTGGAGGAAACGACAGGTGGTACGGTTGGAACTCTGTTCAAAGCTCCTACCAGTAAGTCTATGAATTGCTGCATAGGGGTTTGCTGTTTCTCTAGTCTCACTCTCATTATCGGATTCTCTATCCTCATTCCTCCGTGTTCCCTGTCTTCCTCTTCCTCTCCATCTCGGCGGCATTTTCTGTTAAACAAATTATGCCACTATTAATCTACTATTCATCCTCAAGTATTTTATTAACACAAACACATACACATACTCATCACAAAGCACATTTAATAAACAAACTTATATTACTATGCTTCATATTTCATACATCTTGTAACACATTAGCTTCTGCTATTCGCATTCGCATACAATATATCCCTCTATTACTAAAAAGATGGGATTTACACCAGATAATCTATTACATATACAAAATTTAGGATTTACATCCTTACAAGGTATACACATCTAGACCTCGTCTAATCACTGAACTAGACCACGCCTAATGGCGTCTTGCATACTCGTCATCTGCTATGGCCATCACCAGAATCCCTACTAATGGTGTGCCTGGTCTGGCCCTCCTCTGCTGGGTAATGGGTCACCCTACGCTGAAATCGCCCATGTGACGACCTGAACGCATAGTTAGACCTATCGGTCCTCACCCTCTTGATCCTTGCCTCTTCTTCCAGGTCATCGGCCCGATCTTCGGCCCTGATCCTATCATCGATCTCTGCCTCCCAGTAGGCCTCTAACTCATGTCTCTCTTGCAAGAGTTCTTGAACCCTCGCCTCTAAGGCTTGAACTCTACCTCTTAGTGCTACATTCCTGTCGAGTACCACTTCAAACAGATTATTCATGTCTGATGGTGCCACTTTCCTCCTCTTCAGAAGGCACAACATCCGATAATATATCATCTGCTTCCTCCTCATGCTCAGACGGATCCTCATCAAGTGAAAGGTCCATCTCCGGTTCCTCCTCCGGATCTTCTTCCGGGTCACTATCCATCTGAGCCTCAACCTCTGTTACTGGCTCGGGTGTTGGCTCGGGTGGAGCGATCAGCTCCTCGCTTACTACATAGATATCTCTATACTCGGGTCCTGCTCCTGACATCCTACAACCCAAATATACTAACTCAATTAGTACATAACAATAACAATTAATATAATAACACTTAAAACAAATATAGTTTTATTTTAAGTATACTCTTAGTTCTCTGGATGAATTTCCTCAATCCATCCCTTAACAACTCTATTTTGAGTTCATTTACTAACCCTTTTCATTCTCTATACGGTCATATTCCAAAGGTTTTTCCCCCAACCTAAGGTTTTAAAACCTATCAGCTCTGATACCAACCTGTGACGCCCCCAAATCCGGGTAATCTCAAACCCGAATCCGGTGCTACACGGTACATCCCATTCCATACAAACATAATAAGAACATGAATGTAATTACTATATTATTACAACACGTCTTACTCTCAATCCCAGGTTCTATTACCATAACATCATTCCAAATACATAATAAGTCTTAGTATTACAAACATTTCTAATACAAATAAACTAAGACGCTATCTAGACGTTTATCTTGCCCTTTTCCCTTGTCCTTACCCGGAACCTTCGGCCCGCTCGGACTTAGCTGCAATGTTTAATATAAAGCAAGAATGAGCATTCAATTGCCCAGCAAGTATAAACAGTTGAATAACAAACAATATCAATCAATCATATCATTTTCTCTTCGAACAACTGAACAATAGTTGTGAAATATTTCTGAATAAACAAGAATAATACTTTGCCTTTCGTTTTAAAAATATATTTTGTGTGAAACGACATTGAGTGGTCATAAGACCTTGAACTTTCTTTTGCTTTCTTGAAAAGGTACACAGCAATATCACTGCAAACCGTCTTGCTTACGAGCACTTCTAGGTGATCAGCCTATTGTACTCTATGTTGAATCAAACACTCTACCTGGAAACGACTATATGCCGTTTGTTTAGGGCGCTCGATGCCTTGTCAGAATAACTGACTAAAAAACTGCCCCTAATATTAGGGTTGTTCATCTCATTCATGTCTCGGAATCCTAACCAAAAACAATTTCGGTTTGGATAGGCTCTACTTAATCATCAATAAACATCTCAAGGATTTTATTATCAAATCAATAAAACATTTCAATATCTGTCTAGCCGAATCAAATGGCATCGACGTTCTCTATAACAGTTCATATATATGTGAACTTGAAAAGCTTCAACAATTTATGTCATAACATAGCTCGAATTACTTGTGCAAATACTGAAGGATTTACATAAGTAAAGGAATTCACACAACCATATATGTATTGTGTAAATCGAAACTTCAAACATCTCATGAGAGTCATGAGAATATAATCAAATGAATCAAATAAACTTGCCCAAACACAAGGGTTAGACAAGCGTTAGAAAAACTTGCCTTAAGCGCTTGCTAACTACTGGACGTTTAATTCGTCCTTTCAAAAATCCTACACATTTAAGTACGTATCCCACATACCAATTAGGCCACATAATTGATGCCAAATATTGGTTTTACATTACACTATAATGTTTCCATTCTAATTAGAAACATAATACCAAACAAGGTTACACACACTTGACAACGACGTTTCGACGTTTGCACAACGCACGCCCGATTCGTCTCATATGTATAAGTTTTAGCATGCTCATACACTTGTCTAATCCATCATTGATTAATGCTAAGAGTCATTATAAACCATAATGTACAAGTTTTAGAACTTAAAACAATAAATTTTAGTGTTGGAAGCATTACACGTTACATACGTGCATGTACGACGTCTCGTTTTTGCTTCCTAATGCACAATAGTCCTAAAAATAGCCAATTTAGAAATTGATCAAGGCAATAGCTTTCAATTCTAATCAATGGAAGTTGTAGTTCTACTTCTTAGCTTTCCGAATTCATCTTGAATCATCCAAAACGGAGTTCGTATGAGAAAGTTACGCCCATTTTACTAAAGGAGGTCAAAGTTGATTTTGGCCTAACATTGGCCCGGCGTAGCTACGCCCAAATTAAGCCTGTGACCGCGTACGTACGCCCAAGTCAGTAGCTTCGGCGTAAGGGCGGCGTAACGTACGCCCAAAACATGGTTTTCTTCCTTCTCCCTGAATTTCCAGCATGCTCTGTTTTGACACATTTTACTCCCAAATGTAATAACTCCATAATCCGAATTCGGAATGTGTTCATTCCAAATCCTACAGACTCCTAACTTAATGTAATATAACTACCCAAAAGCTTAGAAATTGATTGATAACAAAACAATGCCAGAATTTGATTCGAAGGTCATCGATCATCTAAGTTTTCCTATTAAGGCATAGTTTACTAAAAATCGTTTGCCATGGTTTCTTTCATTTTCTAAAGCTCTTACCCTCGTTCCAATTGGGTGATACTCATCACTCATAAGAGTACATCATAACACCCTTGAACTTAACTTCTAGTTTCGAATCATCACACAATGTAAGTCCAAAACGGTCCATATCTTCCTCCTTTATGCACATGCTTGTGTTTTCATTCCTCGTTCCACCTTAGCACTTATTAACAAGGTTTTAAGGTGTTAACAACATAAATACTCATTCACGAATAACTACTAATAACAATAACATCTAATTCTCACATTTCAACCAATCTTTCTCATTGGAGCATTTAATCGAACACGTTGTGGGCGTAGTCTTAGAAACTTGATTTCATAGACATATAATCATAGGTTAGCCCAGATTTCTTCATAGAAATCCTCTTTACAGATTATTAATAATGTTCTAAGGTGTAAACAACACCTATTCTTGTTCATGAACAACTAAGCAACAACAACAACATTTATTCCCCAAGCAATCAAAGTAAACACCATGAACTTGAAGCTATTATGGAAATGAGTTAGGTTCCTTATTACTAACCTCTTGAAGCTTCTTCTGGGTTGCTAATTGGATTAATAACAGCTGCTACAATACTCTTTCTCCTTCCTCAATTCACCCACACACACTTAACTCTTACACTCTCAATTTCTCAGCTATCTTACTAAGCAACAATCAAAGAAATGGTGGCTAAGCAATGGGGAAGTATTTATAGAAGAAGAACTGAGCTTCAAGGAGGTGATAGGGGATGGGCGTGCTCTGCCAAGGCAGCTCCCGATGGCTGGGGGAGTGAGCTTTGGCTCCTCCAAGACTCGGGTACTCCCCTCCCTTCTCCCCATAGGTTTATTCTCTCCTTTTCCTCTACCAAATGCAGATTGTTCCTCCCCATGCTCTTCCCACGTTCTTGGCTTCTCCTCTCCCTCTCTTCCTCCTTCTCCCGTACTCTTCCTCTCCAAATGACCAGCTGCAATATATTACCCATTTCCCTTCATGGGTCATGGGTTTGGGTCATGGATGGTGGGTTTGGTTCATGGTCTTGACCCATGGGTTATGGGCTACTATTTGGGCCACTATTGCACTTCTAATTTAATAGTCTATTGGGCCTCAAATAAAAACCAATTGGGCTTCTAAATAAATCCTAACACTTGGATTATTAATCCCTCTCATTAATGCTTTGGCGAAATTATGAAAAGTCCTAAAATCGAAAAAGGCGTCTATGGCATAAATAGCGCTTTAGTGCTATTTCTCTAATGATTTAATCAACTTCAATAAAAATAACAACACTTAAAAATTATCACATACACGTCATGTGTAGTAATAAAATATTCAAACACATAACACGAAATAATATTAATAAAAGTTCAATTTATTCAATAAAATTCATTGGCTCGTGTTATAATGCTACCCACGATCCGCAGTCGTTACATCCTCCCCCCTTATAAGAATTTTGTCCCCAGAATTACGACATAAGGTTAAACAAAAAGATGGAGATAATTTTTCTTCATCTTATCTTCGAGTTCCCACGTCGCTTCTTCGGCGTTGTGGTTCCTCTATACTACCTTCACAGAATATATCTTCTTATTTTGTAAGACTTGCTCTTTCCTATCAATTATCTGAATAGGAATTTCTTCATACGTTAAGTCTTTCTCAACCTGAATAGGTTCATACTCTATCACATGCTTATAGTCTTGCTTATAGGGTCGTAGTACCGACACGTGAAACACGTTATGGATATGTTCTAACTCAGGAGGTAAGGCTACCTCATAAGCCACTTCTCCTACCCTTCTCAATACTTCAAACGGTCCAATAAACCTTGGACTCAGCTTCCCTTTTTTTCCCGAAACGTATCTTCCCCTTCCAGGGAGACACCTTCAAAAATACATAGCTACCGACGTCGAAGTCTCTCTTCTGGCGATGCTTGTCTGCATATTTCTTCTGTCGGTCCTGAGCTGCAATTAGTCTTGCTCTTATTACCTTGACGATCTCCGCAGTTTGTTGTACCAATTCTGGTCCCAACAATTTGCGTTCCCCTACCTCATCCCAGCACAATGGCGTTCTGCATTTTCTCCCGTACAACGCTTCGTAAAGCGGCATGCCTATACTTGCGTGATAACTATTATTATAAGCAAATTCAACTAAAGGTAGGTGGTCGTCCCAATTCCCTTTAAAGTCCATCACACATGCCCGTAGCATATCTTCTAAAGTCTGTATCGTCCGCTCGCTCTGCCCGTCTGTTTGAGGATGATACGCCGTGCTCAACCTCAGCTGTGTTCCCAATTGCTCTTGTAGACTCCTCCAAAAATTTGAACTAAAACGCGGATCCCGATCCGACACAATCGAAGTTGGCACTCCATGTCTAGAAACAATTTCCTTAACATAGAGTTTAGCTAGCTGGTCTAATTTGAACCTAATTCTGATCGGCAAGAAATGCGCCGATTTCGTCAAACGATCCACTATGACCCATATAGCGTCGTATCCCTTTTGCGTTGTTGGGAGTCCTACCACAAAATCCATCGTGATATGCTCCCACTTCCACTCTGGAATCTCTAAGGGTTGAAGCAACCCACTTGGTCTCTGATGCTCGGCCTTGACTCTCTGACAAGTCAAGCACCTACTAACGTACTCTGCGACTTCTCTCTTCATGTTCGGCCACCAAAAAATGGTAGTCTGAGGTCTTGATACATTTTTGTACTTCCTGGATGGATCGAGTACCTCGAACTATGGGGCCTCTTGCAAAATCTCTTCTCGTAACTCGGGTACTGGCGGTACCCAAATTCTTCCTTCAAATCTCATCACTCCATCATTATCGAGTTTATACTTAATTTCCTCTCCTTGGGAAATTCTCTGCCTTATTCCCTTGCACTCCTCATCGCTAAGTTGTGCTTCTTTTACTCGGTCCAATAAGATTGGACGAGTCTCTATTGTGAACAACTTCTCTCCCGATTCTATCGGGAACCTCACTTCTATCTCCAGTTTAGCCATCTCTGTTATTAGCTCATCTTGAGCCGTTAACATTGACAACTTCCCCCGACCCTTCCTACTTAAGGCATCGGCCACTACATTCGCCTTCCCCCGGGTGATATAGAATCTCACAATCATAATCTTTGATCAATTCTAACCACCTCCTCTGCCTCATATTCAACTCCTTTTGTGTGAAAATATACTTTAGACTTTTGTGGTCCATGTATATCTCACATTTCTCGCCGTATAAGTAATGCCTCCAAATCTTCAGGGCAAACACAACGGCTGCCAATTCGAGATCATGAGTAGGGTATCCCCTCTCATAATCTTTCAACTGGCGTGACGCATACGCAATGACTTTACCGTGCTGCATAAGCACGCATCCAAGTCCCTTGTGTGACGCATCACTATAAACTACAAAATCACCTGTATCATCTGGTAAGGATAATACTGGCGCCCTCGCTCAACCTTTTCTTGAGCTCTCGGAAGCTCTCCTCGCACTTCTCCGTCCAAACATACTTTACACCGCCTTCCTCGTCAATTGGGTTAATGGGGTTGCTATCTTCGAAAAATCCTGAATAAATCTTCGATAGTAGCCCGCTAACCCTAAGAAACTACGCACTTCTGTTGGCGTCTTTGGCTGTTCCCAATTAATAACCGCCTCCACCTTCGCTGGGTCTACGGATATACCATCTTTGTCAATCACGTGTCCCAAAAAGTGGACTCTCTCTAGCCAAAATTCGCATTTCGAGAATTTCGCATACAACTTCTCCCTCCTCAAGGTTTCCATCACTATTCTTAGGTGTTCAGCATGATCTTCCCATGTCAAAGAGTAGACTAGAATATCATCTATGAACACCACTACAAATTTGTCCAAATGCTGCTTGAACACTCTATTCATTAAATCCATAAATGCAGCTGGTGCATTCGTTAGCCCAAATGACATCACCGGGAACTCATAATGGCCGTAACGAGTCCTGAACGCTGTCTTAGGTACGTCCTCTCCCCTCACCTTCAACTGGTGATATCCCGTTCTCAGATCTATTTTAGAAAAGTATTTCGCCCCCTTCAACTGATCAAACAAATCGTCGATCCTGGGCAACGGATACTTATTCTTGATCGTTACTTTGTTCAACTCCCGATAGTCGATACAAAGCCTCAGCGATCCATCCTTCTTCTTCACAAATAACACTGGCGCTCCCCATGGAGACGCACTTGGTTGGATATACTTTTTATCTAACAATTCTTGCAGTTGAACCATCAACTCTTTCATCTCTACTGGCGCCATTCTATATGGTGCCCTTGAAACGGGTGTCGTTCCAGGCACTACGTCTATCACGAATTCGATCTCCCTATCTGGTGGAAGTCCTGGCAATTCGTCCGGAAATACATCCGCGAATTCATTCACGATAGGTATCTGCCCCATTTCGGCTCCCTCTCGTTGGGTATCAACAATATGGCACAGATAACCTACACACACCCTTTTCTTAACAGCTTTCTGGCTTGCATCGTCGATAGCAAACTCGAACGTCTAGGAGATTTACTACCATAGAACACTACCTTAGACTGCCTCGAAGTCTGGAGGTTTACGCTTTTCTTCTGGCAATCGATTACTGCCCCGTGGTTAAACAACCAATCCATTCCCAATATTACGTCAAATTCTCCCAGTCTAATCAGAATTAAATCTACCGATAACTTACTCCCTCTAATTTCAACGCAACAATTCCTATGAACATGTTCAACAGGGATTACTTCCTTATTCGCAACTTCTATGTTCAAGGGAGACTCTAGTTTCTCTAGAGGTAGGCTTAAACGTTGAGCAAATTCACATGATACAAAAGAACAGGTCGCACCCGAATCAAACAACACATATGCATTAATATTATTGATCGGAATGATACCTGAGACTACGTCTCCTGATGTCACTGCATCTTGGACCGTCATATTGAAGGTCCAGGCTGATGGTCTACTCGGTGGAGCTGGACTAGTCATAGTCAGCTTGCCACTGCTATTCCCATTGCCTCCCCCGTCTGTCCCCTTCTTAGGGCAATTCCTTGCCATGTGGCCTGGTGCTCCGCAAACGAAACACCCACCGATCTTCTTCGGGTTAGGGCAGTTAGGAGAGATGTGTCCCTCCTGCCCACAGTTATAGCATGCCGTCCTTCCCTTCAAGCAGACCCCCAGGTGATTCTTCCCGCAGGTCTTACACGGCTCTACCCTCTTCTTTGGGTCTCCTTGTTTGTTCCCGGTATTCCCGGAATTGTTCCATTTCCTCTTCTGGTTACTTCCACTTCCACTGGCTACATCAGTCTTATTTCCTCCTTCGTTCCTACCCTTTTTCTTCTTCTCCCTATTGTAGAGGCTCAGTGCCTCACTCCCTCCTTCGGCTATGATAGCCTTTTCCAAGATTGATCCAAATGTATCGATCTGTAACACGCTCACCTTGCTGTAGAGCCAGGGTTTCAGGCCCTGCTCAAACCTCCTCGTCTTCCTTTCCTCGGTGTCCACTTGGTGTGGAGCAAACCGAGCCAGCTCGTTGAACTTGGCAGCATATTGGGGTACTGTCAGGTTATCTTGCTTCAGTTCTAAGAATCGCATCTCCATGCGACTCTGCATGCTTTTGGGAAAGTAGTTCTCGAAGTACAACTCTTTGAACCGTTCCCAAGCAATGACTCCTTCTCCAGCCCTATTCTGGTTTGTTTCCCACCAGAAATTGGCCTCGCCCTTCAATAGGTAGGTAGCAAAAGTGGTCTTCTGCTCCTCCCCAACTCCAGCAATGATGAATGCTTTCTCCACCTCCTTAACCCATGATTGAGCCTCTATAGGCTCGGTGGTCCCCTTAAATTCGGGCGGTCCCACGCTCTTAAAGTCCTTAAAGTTGGCAACACGCGCAACTGGAGGAACGACAGGTGGTACGGTTGGAACTCTGTTCAAAGCTCCTACCAGTAAGTCTATGAATTGCTGCATAGGGTTTGCTGTTTCTCTAGTCTCACTCTCATTATCGGATTCTCTATCCTCATTCCTCCGTGTTCCCTGTCTTGTGTGACTTGTGTGAGATGTACACATCGTTTTGAACGTGATAGTTATGGGATTACTCCTTTTGATGCTAATCCAATTAGAACGAAGTAATAGGACTCCTAATCGCCTCTTTCTTTGACAATTTGAAGAACTAATGAAACAATAAGAAGGTCTCCCTAAATCATGACTTGTGTGAGATGTACACATCGTTTTGAACGTGATACTGATGGGATTACTCCTTTTGATGCTAATTTAACTAGAACGAAGTAATAGGACTCCTAATCACCTCTTTCTTTGACAATTTGAAGAAACTAATGAAACAATAAGAAAGTCTCCCTAAATCATGACTTGTGTGAGATGTACACATCGTTTTGAACGTGATAGTGATGGGATTACTCCTTTTGATGCTAATCAAACTAGAACGAAGTAATAGGACTCCTAATCACCTCTTTCTTTGACAATTTGATGGAAATTTAGGAAAAAAATAAATAAAAATTTGAAGGAACTATTAATACAATAAGGTCTCCCTAAAATCTTGACTTTTTTTTTTGCTAAATCTAAAATCTTGACTTGTGTGAGATGTACACATCGTTTTGAACGCGATAGTGATGAGATTACTCCTTTCGATGCTAATCCAACTAGAACGATGTAATAGGACTCTTAATTACCTCTTTCTTTGACAATTTGAAGGAACGAATGAAACAATAAAGAGGTCTCCCTAAATCATGACTTGTGTGAGATGTACACATCGTTTTGAACACGATAGTGACGGGATGACTACTTTTGATGCCAATCAAACTAGAACGAAGTAATAAGACTCCTAATCACCTCTTTCTTTGACAGTTTGAAGGACTAAGGAAACAATAAGAAGGTCTACCTAAATCAGGTCTCGTGTGAGATGTAAGCATTGTTTTGATCGCGATAGTGATGGGATTGCTCGTTTTGATGCTAATCAAACTAGAACGAAGTAATAGGACCCCTAATAACCTTTTTTTTTTGACAATTTGAAGGAACTAATGAAAAAATAAGAAGGTCTCCCTAAATCAAGTCTCGTGTGAGATGTAAACATCGTTTTGAATGCGATAGTGATGCGATTGCTCCTTTTGATGCTAATCAAACTAGAACGAAGTATCACCTCTTTCTTTGACAATTTGAAAGAACTAATAAAATAATAAGAAAGTCTCTCAAAATCATGACTTGTGTCAGATGTACACATCGTTTTAAACGCGATAGTGATGTGATTGCTCCTTTTGATGCTAATCCAGCTAGAAAGAAGTAATAGGACTCCTAATCACCTCTTTCTTTGACAATTTGAAGGAACTAATGAAACAATAAGAAAGTCTCCCTAACTCATGACTTGTGTGAGATGTACACATCATTTTGAACGTGATAGTGATGAGATTACTCCTTTTGATGCTAATCCAATTAGAACGAAGTAATTGGACTCCTAATCACCTCTTTCTTTGAAAATTTGCAAGAACTAAAGAAACAATAAGAAGGTCTCCCTAAATCATGACTTGTGTGAGATGTACACATTGTTTTGAACACGATGATGATGGGATTACTCCTTTTGATGCTAATCAAACTAGAACGAAGTAATAGGACTCCTAATCACCTCTTTCTTTGACAATTTGAAGGAAATTTAGGAAAAAAATAAATAAAAATTTGAAGGAACTATTAAAACAATAAGGTCTCCCTTAAATCTTGACTTTTTTTTTGCTAAATCTAAAATCTTGACTTGTGTGAGATGTACACATCGTTTTAAACGCGATAGTGATGAGATTACTCCTTTCGATGCTAATCCAACTAGAACGAAGTAATATGACTCCTAATTACCTCTTTCTTTGACAATTTGAAGGAACGAATGAAACAATAAAAAGGTCTTCCTAAATCATGACTTGTGTGAGATGTACACATCGTTTTGAACACGATGGTGATGGGATGACTCCTTTTGATGCTAATCAAACTAGAACGAAGTAATAAGACTCCTAATCACTTTTTTCTTTGACAATTTGAAGGACTAAGGAAACAATAAGAAGGTTTCCATAAATCAGGTCTCGTGTGAGTATGCATCGTTCTGAACGCAATAGTGATGCGATTGCTCCTTTTGATGCTAATCAAACTATAACGAAGTAATAGGACTCCTAATCACCTCTTTTTTTGACAATTTGAAGGAACTAATGAAAAAATAAGAAGGTCTCCCTAAATCAACTCTCGTGTGAGATGTAAACATCGTTTTGAACGTGATAGTGATGCGATTGCTCCTTTTGATGCTAATAAAACTAGAACGAAGTAACAGGACTCTTAATCACCTCTTTCTTTGACAATTAGGAGGAACTAATAAAACAATAAAAAGGTCTCCCTAAATCATGACTGGTGTGAGATGTACACATCGTTTTGAACGCGATAGTGATGGGATTGCTCCTTTTGATGCTAGTCAAACTAGAATGAAGTAATAGGATTCCTAATCACCTCTTTCTTTGACAATTTGAAGGAACGAATGAAACAATAAGAAGGTTTCTATAAATCATGACTTGTGTGAGATGTACACATTGTTTTGAACGCGATAATGATGGGATTACTATTTTTGATGCTAATCAAACTAGAACGAAGTAATAGGACTCCTAAGCACCTCTTTTTTTTGACAATTTGAAGGAACTAATGAAAAAATAACAAGGTCTCCCTAAATCAAATCTCGTGTGAGATGTAAGCATCGTTTTGAACGCGATAGTGATGCGGTTGCTCCTTTTGATGCTAATCAAACTAGAACGAAGTATCACCTCTTTCTTTGACAATTTGAAACAACTAATAAAATAATAAGAAAGTCTCCCTAAAATCTTGACTTGTGTGACATGGACACATCGTTTTAAACGCGATAGTGACGGGATTACTCCTTTTGATGTTAATTAAACTTGAACGAAGTAATAGGACTCCTAATCACCTCTTTCTTTGACAATTTGAAGGAACTAATGAAACAATAATATGGTCTCCCTAAATCATGACTTGTGTGAGATGTACACATCGTTTTGAACGCGATAGTGATGGGATTACTCCTTTTGATGCTAATCAAACTAGAACGAAGTAATAGGACTCCTAATCACCTCTTTCTTTGACAATTTGAAAGAAATTTAGCAAAAAAATAAATAAAAATTTGAAGGAACTATTAAAACAATAAGAAGGTCTCCCTAAATCATGAGTTGTGTGAGATGTACACATCGTTTTGAACGTGATATTGATGGGATTACTCCTTTTGATGCTAATCCAACTAGAACGAAGTAATAGGACTCCTAATCACCTCTTTCTTTGACAATTTGAAGGAACGAATGAAACAATAAAAAGGTCTCCCTAAATCATGACTTGTGTGAGATGTACACATCGTTTTGAACACGATAGTGATGGGATGACTCCTTTTGATGCCAATCAAACTAGAACGAAGTAATAAGACTCCTAATCACCTCTTTCTTTGACAATTTGAAGGACTAAGGAAACAATAAGAAGGTCTCCCTAAATCAGGTCTCGTGTGAGATGTAAGCATCATTTTGAACGCAATAGTGATGTGATTGCTCGTTTTGATGCTAATCAAACTAGAACGAAGTATCACCTCTTTCTTCGATAATTTGAAGGACTAAGGAAATAATAAGAAAGTCTCTCAAACTCATGACTCGTGTGAGAAGTACACATCGTTTTGAACGCGATATTGATGGGATTTCTCCTTTTGATGCTAATCCAACTAGAACGAAGTAATAGGACTCCTAATCACCTTTGTCTTATGTTAGGTTTGTATATAACGCGAGCATGCAATCAAATTACATAAATAGAGCGGAAGCGCGATAAAACGGATTTTAAAATTTTATACAAACCATCACCAAGATCAATCTATGTGCTCAATTAACGATATAAACGAAAGAGAAAGAGAATAAGAATTATACCCTCATAGAACAAAGCTTCCTCGGGTACAAGTTCAACTCCTAGTCCTTCGTGTTCTCCTCGAATGCTACGGTGTGATTCCTTCCTTTGATCAACGTTAGCCACCCAAGTGTTTGGCCTCTAGAGGTGATCCACTAAGGAAGAACAAGTATTCAAGAAGTTGGGTATTTGGCAAAACCCTAGTTTCTATCTCTATAGAAATTGTAAGTACTCCCCACAATCTAATGCAAGAGTGTGTAACCCCAATCTATGATAAGACCCCTCTTATTTATGGATGTAGGAATAACCCTTCCCTAAACTATTTAGGATTAGGGTTTGTATTATAATTAAACTCCTTTAATTATTAATGCTCCTAATCCAATTAGGAATCTATGGGAGAGTACTTCTATTAATTAATTCTCAATCCCTATTAGGAATTAAATAATAGTAAAAGTAATAATAATAATAAGACTCCTCTTATTAATTTATATTTAATATTTCCAAAATATTAAATAATAAATATTAAGCTATTTAATTTATTCTATCTCCATAGAGTAAATTAAATACACTTAACTTATTATTATAATTATGCCATTTACTTCTTAAATAAATATTTTTCTTTTGCGGTGTGACCCTTTAGGTTCTCCATATTAAACCGGTTGTGAATAAATCAATTAGAACAATTCTAATCTTATTTAAATAAATAAATTAAACTATTTAATTCATTTAAATAAATAATATTTATTCTACAATAAGGGTAAGCCCCCTTAGCGATCAACGACTTACCAGATAATATAGATTTCAACATTAATCACAAAAGAACCTTTGAGTAAATAGTTACCGTACAATTCAATCCTTCTACCATACAATGTCCCAATTAAATATAAGACATGGATTTGATGTCAAGTCTTATTTTATTTAATTATATGTATTTCGATTCCCAAATGCATAACTCTAATTAATGCAAATTAGAAACTCCTTTCTAATTTCATTCTGCCTTGGCCAAGGACTACTGAGTTGTCATTTATCGAATCACATAGGACATTCACATCTTTTACTAGACGAGTTAGATTCTTTGTTGATCATTCACCTATCTCCATGTACAACTAATTATACCCAATCATACCCTTTGATATACCCACAAGGTCTTAAGGGACATGTCAAAGTATAACTCATCATACACAAGATACTATGATGATCTCAAGTCCAAGGATCACTTGTACTACTATCACTAGAGGAATTCCTATTGACAGGCGAGTAAAACTCTATTAGGTATTCCTTAGCGAGTCACGTTCAGTGAACTTATTCTCTAATAAGCACTTACATACTTGCTTTAGTGTCTCCACACAAATGATTATGAGATCAATCATCCTCTTCATAAGAGCAAGCAACGTATGTACTAATCTATCCGGATTCACTAATCCCCTATTTAGTAATCCAATGATTAGGAATAATTTTAGTTTGTGAGCTATCTTGAATTTAGATCTCATTAGCATGATCACCATCATGATTCTAAAAACATTGCTCAAAACTATGGGTTTATCACATTTAATATAACAGCACCATGTAGATAATATGAAATGCCTTTTGAGAAAATCAATTCTTTTATTAATAAATGAATAAGATAACAAAGTATATGCTACATCATATCAAATATGATTGGCTTGTGTGCATACTACTATCAATCTCCCACTTGCACTAAAGCCAATCGCCATGGTATCTAATACCCATCTTCTCTAAGTGACGATCAAACTGCTATTGAGTTAAAGCTTTAGTAAATGGATCTGCAATGTTGTCTTGAGAGTCCACACGCTCCAGGGTGACATCTCCTCTTTCAATGATCTCTCTAATCAAATGAAACTGCCGCAACACGTGTTTGGATTGCTGATGAGACTTGGGTTCCTTAGCCTGCGCAACAGCTCCATTGTTGTCACAGAATAAAGGTACGACTCCTCTAATGCTAGGAACCACTCCAAGTTCAGTTATGAACTTCTTCATCCAAACAGCTTCCTTTGCAGCTTCACTTGCAGCTATGTACTCTGCCTCTATCACTGAATCAGCAACTGTTTGCTGCTTGGAACTCTTCCAACTCACTGCGCCACCGTTTAAGGTAAACACATACCCTGAAACGGATTTACTGTCATCTTGGTCCGTTTGAAAACTTGAGTCTGTATAGCCCTCTAGTTTCAATTCAGACCCACCGTAGACAAGAAATATATCCTTAGTTCTTCTCAAGTACTTTAGGATGTTTTTCACTGCCTTCCAGTGCTCTTCTCCTGGATTCGACTAATATCTGCTTGTTACACTAAGTGCATGAGCGACATCTGGTCTAGTACATATCATACTATACATGATAGAACCTATTGCTGAAGCATAAGGAATCTTATGAAAGTAGTATGCACACAAGCCAATCATATTTGATATGATGTAGCATATACTTTGTAATCTTATTCGTTTATTAAAGGCATTTTACTTTATCTACATGGTGTTGTTATATTAAATATGATAAACCCATAGTTTTGAGCAATGTTTTTAGAATCATGATGGTGATCATGCTAATGAGATCTAAATTCTAGATAGCTCACAAACTAAAATTGTTCCTAATCGTTGGATTACTAAAAAGGGGAATAGTGAATCCGGATAGATTAGTACATACGTTGTTTGCTCTTATGAAGAGGATGATTGATCTCATAATCATTTGTGTGGAGACACTAAAGCAAGTATGTAGGTGCTTATTAGAGAATAAGTTCACTGAACGTGGCTCGCTAAGGAATACCTAATGGAGTTTTACTCGCCTGTCAATAGAAATTCCTCTAGTGATAGTAGTACAAGTGATCCTTGGACTTGAGATCATCATAGTATCTTGTGTATGATGAGTTATACTTTGACATGTCCCTTAAGACCTTTAGGGTATATCAAAGGGTATGATTGGGTATAATAAGTTATACATGGAGATAGGTGAATGATCAATAAAGAATCTACCACTTATAGTAAAAGGAGAGAATGTCCTATGTGATTCGATAAATGACGACTCAGAAGTCTTTGGCCAAAACAGAATGAAATTAGAAAGGAGTTTCTAATTTGCATTAATCAGAGTTGTGCATTTCAGAATCGAAATACATATAATTAAATAAAATAAGACTTGACAGTAATTCCATGTCTTATATTTAATTGGGACATTGTATGGTAGAAGGATTGAATTGTACTGTAACTATTCACTAAAAGGTTCTTTTGTGATTAATGTTGAAATCTATATTATCTGGAAAGTCGTTGATCGCTAAGGGGGCTTACCCTTATTGTAGAATAAATATTATTTATTTAAATGAATTAAATAGTTTAATTTATTTATTTAAATAAGATTAGAATTGTTCTAATTGATTTATTCACAACCGGTTTAATATGGAGAACCTAAAGGGTCACACCGCAAAAGAAAAATATTTATTTAAGAAGTAAATGGCATAATTGTAATAATAAGTTAAGTGTATTTAATTTAATCTATGTAGATAGAATAAATTAAATAGCTTAATATTTATTATTTAATATTTTAGAAATATTAAATATAAATTAATAAGAGGAGTCTTATTATTATTATTACTATTACTATTATTTAATTCCTAATAGGGATTGGGAATTAATTAATAGAAGTACTCTCTCATGAATTCCTAATTGGATTAGGAGTTCATTTAATTAAAGGAGTTTAATTAAAATAAAAACCCTAATCCTAAATAGTTTAGGAGGGTTCCCTATATCTATAAATAAGAGGAGTCTTATTATGATTTGGGGTTAGCCAGTCAAACAATTAGATTGTTAGACAATTTACACACTCTTCCATGAGAATTGGAGAGAGAGAGTACTTGCAATTTCTATAGAGATAGAAATTAGGGTTTTGCCAACACCCATCTTCTTGAACAACTATTATTCCTTGGTGGATCACCTCTAGAGGCCAAACACTTGGGTGGCTAACGTTGATCAACTATTATTCCATGTATGTTTGATATGCGATTGGATCGAAATTTTGTGGGCAGAATAAATTTTTCTGAATCAGCGTCGCGGCGCAGCTGCGCCGGCTCCAGTTCATTCTGGAGCGCAGCTGCGCCCAAACCCAGAATCAGTTTTTTTCTGGGGTTCAGCGCAGCTGCGCCGTGTCCCAGTTCATTCTAGGCACAGCTGCGCCGGTCAGCAGAATCTGAAAAATAAATTTTACTTCAATTAAAATAAATGGTTTATTTAATTGATAAAATCGGAATAAAGGAGTTTATTCACATATGGAATAGGATTCCATATTTTCTAGAATAAAAGAGTTTATTCACATATGGAATAGGATTTCATGTTTCCTTAAAAAATAAAAAAATTTATTTTGATAAGGAATAGGATTCAACATATTTTATTTTCCAACAATTATAAGTTAAAATAAAAGAGTTTGTTTTTAACTTGAAATTAGATTCCATGTTAATTAAAATAAAAGAATTTATTTTGATTTGGAATTTGATTAAAAATAAAGGAGTTTATTTTTATTCAAAATTGGATAAAATAAAATAAATAAGTTTATTATGATTTAAATTTTGATCAAAATAAAGGAGTTTATTTTTATTCCAAAATTGGATTTCTAGTGAACTTTTAATTGCCCATTAATTGATATCAATGCATATATGGAATGGTTTTATTATTCATGAGATGAATGTTATTTATTAATACATATAGAGATATGTATGATAATAAATAGGGATTGATTATGGATTATGGCCAATGTGTGATTGGATTTATTTTAGTGGATGCTTGAATGAATGGGTTTTTATAAATGGGGTCTGCGTACCTCGTCTTCTCTAGTTTTTCTTGATGTAAATTCTATCTTCCTCCTATGTAACTTCCCCTTGACTTCTGATCAAGGTTTCTATTTATTGTAAATAGTTTTTGTAATAGGACTAGTTAGAATTAATTTTGAAGATTTGGAGACAAAGGAGCAAGGAGCGCTTGAAGACCCGTTTGTAATGGAGCCCGGGTTTAAATGTAATAGTTATATTTAAATTTTGTTCTTGCACCCTAGGTTTGACCTTTTGGTTCAATTGGTGGCTCTAGTGAACCAAACTAGAATAAAAGTCCATAATCAATCCGAGTAGAATATAGTATTCTATATGTGCATGCTTACTATGTATATATTATATATTATACAACATGCTTCGCATGTTTAATAATATGACGCGTATTATATATATATATGTGCATGCGCGCTAAACAAGATGAGACAAATAATAACAAACCCCTAAAAGAAATTATATTAAGTCCTAAGCGTTCAAAGATATTTGGAATATCGAACGTCGCCTTCTAGCATGGTAAAGCGATAGAGTATTAAATATTTAATATAAGTTTGTTGTGTCACACAAGGCAAGTATTAAATATTTAAGATGTTGCTTTATCACATTTGATGCTTATACATAGACTGAACGATGTTGTTTTGTTGTGTCACACAAGGATAGTGTTTTTCTTTCGAATATATGGAAGTGCTATGTTGGACTTAACTTGGATAATTTTGATTCAGATGTGTCACACTTGATCAAAAATAATCTAAGAGGCAAATTGAAAGGAGTTACATAGTGATGTAATTGACAATAGTTGTCTACCTATTTATTTATATATCGTTTGTTGTGTCATACAAGGCTATATACATTTGAAATAGGATCCTTATTCTCACTAGCAAAATCTTTAATTAGATTTGTCGAACTATATATTGAAGGTAATATAGTTTGATGAAAATAGTGGGAGATACCAATTTAAAATAAAGACCTAATTTATTTTGGTAATTAATTAAAATGAATGTATGCTAAAATGTTGTTAAATTACAAATTCATTTATAGAATTTTACAATGTCTAATTCACTATCACTGCGGAGCATATTAGATGCTAATTAATCGGACCTTATTAAAAGGACTGGTTAAAGAATTTGAGAATAGTTCTCAAGGCTGAAAAGCTATCTTATGTCCTTAATATGTCTATTCCTGCAATGGTTGCAGACAATGCCTCAGAGGAAGAGATTGCTACTTTTAGAAAGTGGCAAGATGATGCACAGTTGGCTCAATGCATCATGCTCGCATCCATGAGTAACGAGCTTCAGCGTCAGCATGAAACTATGGATGCTCCTGCTATACTCTTGCACCTTCAAGGAGTTGAAGGGTGAGGAAAGTAGGACTATTAGATATCAGATATCTAGGGAGCTCTTCCGATCTAGAATGACCAATGGCACTACAGTACAGACATATGTCCTAAAATGATCAATCTGATTGAACAATTGGGACAACTGGGTTTTAATGGATGGAGAGTTGATCCAAGATTTGATCTTGCAATCACTTCCGGACTCTTTCTCATAAATTGTTGTGAATTTCCACATGAACAAGCTATATGTCAGCCTGCCTGAGTTACTTAAACATGTTGAAAACTGTAAAGAGTCACTTTCCAACCAAGAAAAACCAAGTCCTACTGGTAGATGATTCTTCCAGGAAGCGGAAGAGGGCCAAAGGATCTTCTTAAAAGAAGAACAATTCAAAGAAGGTAAATGGAAAGGCAAAAACAAAGGACAATAAGAACAAAACTGATGCAGATAGCAAAGGAGTTTGCTTCCACTGCAATAAGCCGGGATACTAGCAAGGAAACTGTAAGGAGAATCTTACAGAGGCTAACCAGAAGAGGCTTAGTGAAGCTTCGGTTACAAATATAGGTTTGTTCATGATTGAAATAAATTTTTCTATAAGTCAAGGTTCTACTTGGGTATTGGATACCGGCTGTAGTTCTCACGTATGCAATCCAATGCAGAGACTAAGCAGAAGTAGAAAGCTAAACTAAGAGTAAGTAATCTTATGTGTAGGAATGGAGCAAAGGTTGCTGCATTAACCATAGGAACTTATAGTTTAGCATTGCCTACGGGCAAGTCTATTAAGTTAATAAGTTGTTATTATGTTCCAGTTCTCTTTAGAAACATTATTACTTCCGTTGTTGGATAAGGAAGGTTCTGGTATTATATTTAAGAACAAATGTTGTTCTATTTATAATGATAATGTTTTGTTTAAAACTGAAAGATCACTTGATAGACTTTGTAAACTTGACTTACATGAAAAATATTTTTCAAATTGAACAAACTAATAAAAGAAAAAAGGAGATGGTCATTCAAAGAGTTGAATGTGTGTATTTGATGAAATACAAGTCTGAATCATTTGAAAGGGTTCAAAGAATTCAGAAGTGAAACAAATTGACAAAGTATTAAGATTCTTTGATCAGATCGAGGAATAGTATACTTGTGCAATAAGTTTCTAGATCATCTCAAAATGGTATTTTCTCATAATGGAAACCTCCTGATACGCAATAATTGATTGGTGTATCTAAAAGGAGAAATTGTACCTTGTTGGACATGGTGCAGTCCATAATGATTTTTACCAACATTCTAGTATCCATCTGGGGTTATACCCTAGAAACGGCTGCATATCTACAAAATAAGGTAACCTCAAAATCCGGCCCTAAGACTCCATAAAAGTTATGGATAGGGAGGACTCCTAATCTTAAGTATGTTAAGATAAGGGGTTGTCCAACTTATGTAAAAAAGGTTTCAAAGATAAGTTTGGGACAAAATCTGACAAGTGCAGACTTGTAGGATATCCTAAAGTAAGTTTAGGGTATTATTATTACTATAATCCCACACGCTTCCTTCTTAGATAAAGGTGTTTATCATTGAAGAAGCTAGTGGGAGGGTAATAGATCTTGAAGGGGTTCAAGAACCACAAAGCACTTTAAGTCGAACCGAGGAACCTGTAGATAGACCTATTGTACCACAACCGAATCGTAAATCTGGAAGAGTACCGAAGATACCTAGGAGGTATGGATTCATCATAGAGGATGATGATGAGGTATGCATCATAGAGGATAATGATCCAGTTATATACGATGAGGCTATGAGTAGAAGATACTCAGAGAAATGGCAGATGGCCATGAAATCCGAAATGGACTCCATGTATAAGAACCAAGTATAGACTATGGTGTATATGGGTCTTTAAGAGAAAGACTGGGGCAAATGGCAAGGTGGAGACCTGTTTAAAAGGTTTTTCAAGTCAAGGAGTTGACTGTAATAAAATCTTATTACCGGGTAATGCTCAAGTACATTTGGATTTTGCTTGTGATTATAGCTTATTACGAAATCTGGCAAAATGGATGTGGAGACGTCCTTCCTCAATGAAGACTTGAGGAGAATGTATGTATGATACAGCCAGAGGAATTTGTTTCAAAGGTTGAAGCAAATCGTGTTTTAAGCTACAATGATCCATTAATGGATTAAAGCAAGCTTCTCAAAGATGGAACATTCGTTTTGATGAGACAATCAAAAGAGTTTGATTTTATCAAAAGGAGAATGAACCTAGTGTGTACAAAAGGGTCAGTGGGAGCACTGTGACATTCCTTGGTATTATATGTTGATATACAACTGATAAGGAATAACACACCAATGCTACAATCAGTAAAGATAAAATTGTCTAAACATTCCTCCATGAATGACTTGGGAGGAACATCCTATAAATTGGGGATATAAGTTTATATAGATAGATTTAAAAGGATGTTCGGCTTGACCCAAGGAACGTATATTCATTTGATGCTAAAGGCGTTTAGCATGGCAAACTCCAAGAGAGGTCTCATGATGATGAGCCATGGAGAGAATCTCGCTAAAATTGTCCCCAATTGAAAGAGAGATCACATGAGTTATTATCATGTATGCAATGAATATAGTAGGCCTGATGTTGATCAGTCATATTCTGGAGAAAATCACTGTAAGACAGTGATAAACATCTTTAAGTACTTAACCGGTATTGAAGATGTAATCATAATTCATGGTAGGTTTGAATTAAAACTAGAGGGCTAAACAGACTCAAGTTTTTTCAGACTGACCAAGACGATAACAAATCCACTTTAAGGTAAATCGTTACCTTGAAAGGTGGTGCAGTGAATTGGAAAGGTTCCAAACAGCAAAGAGTTGTTGGTTTAGTGACAAAGACAAAATATATAGCTGTAAATGAAGCTGCAAGTTTGATTGTTTGGATGAAAAGTTCATTACAGAACTAGGAATAGTTCCTAAGTCTCATCTTGGATTCAAACATGTGTTGTGGCACTTTCATTTGATTAGTGGAATCATTGAAAGAGAAGAAGTCACTATAGAGATAGTGGACTCTCAAGAACAACATTGCATATCCATTTACTGAAGCTTTATCCAAACAGCAGGATAATAGTAAAAGTAATAATAATAATAAGACTCCTCTTATTAATTTATATTTAATATTTTTAAAATATTAAATAATAAATATTAAGCTATTTAATTTATTCTATCTACATAGATTAAATTAAATACACTTAACTTATTATTACAATTATGTCATTTACTTCTTAAATAAATATTTTTCTTTTGCGGTGTGACCCTTTAGGTTCTCCATATTAAACCGGTTGTGAATAAATCAATTAGAACAATTCTAATCTTATTTAAATAAATAAATTAAACTATTTAATTCATTTAAATAAATAATATTTATTCTACAATAAGGGTAAGCCCCCTTAGCGATCAACGACTTTCCAGATAATGTAGATTTCAACATTAATCACAAAAGAACCTTTCAGTGAATAGTTACCGTACAATTCAATCCTTCTACCATACAATGTCCCAATTAAATATAAGACACGGAATTACTGTCAACTCTTATTTTATTTAATTATATGTATTTCGATTCTGAAATGCACAACTCTGATTAATACAAATTAGAAACTCCTTTCTAATTTCATTCTGCTTTGGCCAAAGACTTTTGAGTCGTCATTTATCGAATCAGATAGGACATTCTCTCCTTTTACTAGAAGTGGTAGATTCTTTGTTGATCATTCACCTATTTCCATGTACAACTTATTATACCCAATCATACCCTTTGATATACCCTAAAGGTCTTAAAGGATATGTCAAAGTATAACTCATCATACACAAGATACTATGATGATCTCAAGTCCAAGGATCACTTGTACTACTATCACTAGAGGAATTCCTATTGACAGGCGAGTAAAACTCCATTAGGTATTCCTTAGCGAGCCATGTTCAGTGAACTTATTCTCTAATAAGCACCTACATACTTGCTTTAGTGTCTCCACACAAATGATTATGAGATCAATCATTCTCTTCATAAGAGCAAACAACGTATGTACTAATCTATCCGGATTCACTAATCCCCTTTTTAGTAATCCATCGATTAGGAACAATTTAAGTTTGTGAGCTATCTAGAATTTAGATCTCATTAGCATGATCACCATCATGATTCTAAAAGCATTGCTCAAAACTATGGGTTTATCACATTTAATATAACAACACCATGTAGATAATGCAAAATGCCTTTAACAATCGAATAAGATTATAAAGTATATGCTACATCATATCAAATATGATTGGCTTGCGTGCATACTACTTTCATAAAACTCATCATGGAACGAACCATGTCCAACAATATTCGATTTCTCCTTTCAGATACACCATTCAACTGTGGTGTCCCTGGGGGAGTCCATTGTGAGATTATACCATTTTCTTTGAGACAATTGAGAAACTCATTGGTCAAGTATTCCCCTCCTCGATCCGATCAAAGAATCTTAATACTCTTACCAGTTTGCTTCTCTACTTCACTTCTGAATTCTTTGAACTTTTCAAACGATTCAGATTTGTATTTCATTAAATACACATATCCAAATCTAGAATGATCATCAGTGAAAGTAATAAAATAAGAATACCCTCCTCGTGCATTTGTTGTCATAGGTCCACAAACATCTGTGTGTACCAACGCTAACAACTCTGTAACTCTTTCTCCTTTTCCACTAAAAGGAGATTTAGTCATTTTACCCATGAGACAAGATTCACAAGTTGGATATGATTCGTAATCAGATAGCTCTAAAAGTCCATCTTTATGCAACTTGGATAATCTTGTTTCATTGATATGACCGAGTCTACAGTGCCACATAAAGGTATAATTAACATCATCTCTTTTCCTTTTCTTAGTTTGTTCAATTTGAAGTATATTTTCATGCAAGTCAAGTATGTAAAGTCCATTCAGTAAATTGCCAACACCATATAAAACATTTTTATTATAAATAGAACAACTGTTGTTCTTTATTATAATATCAAAACCATCCATATCCAATACATAAATTGAAATAATGTTTCTAATGAGTGTTGGAACATAATAACAGTTATTTAAACTAATGAACTTGCCCGAAGGCAGTGCTAAACAATAAGTCCCTACAGCCAATGCAGCAACCTTTGCTCCATTTTCCACTCGTAGGACGACTTCATCCTTGTTCAGCTTCCTACTTTTGCTTAGTCCCTGCATATTATTACATATGTGAGAACTACAGCCGGTATCCAATACCCAAGTAGAATTTTGACTTTCAGAAAAATTAATTTCAATCATGAACAAACCTAGATCGGAAGTCGAAGCTTCTCCAAGCTTCTTTTGGTTCGCAAGATACTCCTTGCAGTTCCTCTTCTAATGTCCCGGCTTATTGCAATGGTAGCAAATTCCTTTGCTATCTGGATCAGGTTTCTTTTTATCCTTTCTCTTCGCCTTACCCTTAGCCTTCTTGTTTTTCTTCTTTTCAGAAGATACCTTGGGCCTCTTCCTCTTGTTGGAAGAATCATCCACTAGTAAGACTTGGTTCTTGTTGGATGAGAAGTGACCTTCAGCAGTTTTCAGCATGTTAAGTAACTCAGGGAAGCTGACGTCCAACTTATTCATGTGAAAATTCACAACAAATTGTGAGAAGGTGTCCGGGAGTGACTGCAAGATCAAATCTTGGCTTAACTCCCCATCCATCACGAACCCAAGCTGTCCAAGTTGTTCAATCAGATTGATCATCTTAAGGACATGAGTCTCAACAGCAGTGCCCTCGGTTGTACGAGATTGGAAGAGCTCCTTAGATATCTGATATCTAGCAGTCCTACTTTGCTCACCATACAACTCTTTGAGGTGCAGCAATATAGTAGGAGCATCCATAGTTTCATGCTGACGCTGAAGCTCGTTACTCATGGATGCGAGCATGATGCATTGAGCCAAGGTTGCATCATCTTGTCACTTTCTGAAAGTAGCAATCTCTTCCTCAGAGGCTGTTTCTGCAACATTTGCAGGGACTGGCGAATTTAGGACATAAGAAATCTTTTCATCAGTGAGAACAATTCTCAGATTCCTTAACCAGTCCGTGTAATTTGGTCCGGTCAGTTTGTTAGCATCAAGTATGCTACGCAGTGATAGTGAGTTTGACATTTTTAAATTCTGCATGTGAAATAGACAACATTTTAGCATACATTCATTTAATTAATTACTAAAATAAATTAGGTCTTTATTTTAAATTGGTATCTCTCACTTTTTCATCAAACTATATTACCCTCAATATATATATAGTTCGGCAAATCTAATTAAAGGTTTGCTAGTGAGAATAAGGATCTCATTTCAAATGTATATAGCCTTGTGTGACACAACAAACGATATATAAATAAATAGGTAGACAACTATTGTCAATTACATCACTATGTAACTCCTTTTCTTTTGCCTCTTAGATTATTTTGATCAAGTGTGACACATCCGAATCAAAATTATCCAAGTTAAGTCCAACCTAGCACTTCCATATATTCGAAAGAAAAATATTGTCCTTGTGTGACACAACAAAACAGCATCGTTCAGTCTATGTATAAGCATCAAATGTGATAAAGCAACATCTTAAATATTTAATACTTGCCTTGTGTGACACAACAAACTCATATTAAATATTGAATACTCTATCGCTTTACCATGCTAGAAGGCGACGTTCGATATTCCAAATATCTTTGAACGCTTAGGACTTAATATGATTTCTTGAGGGATTTATTATTATTAGTCTCATTTTTAGCGCGCATGCACATATATATATAAAATACGCGTCATATTATTTTACATGCGAAGCATGTTGGATAATATATAATATATATATAGTAAGCATGCACATATAGAATACTATATTCTACCCGGATTGATTATGGACTTTTATTCTAGTTTGGTTCACTAGAGCCACCAAGTGAACCAAAAGGTCAAACCTAGGGTGCAAGAATAAATTTAAATATAACTATTACATTTAAACCCGGGCTCCAATACAAACGGGTCTTCAAGCGCTCCTTGCTCCTTTGTCTCCAATTCTTCAAAATTAATTCTAACTAGTCCTATTACAGAAATTATTTACAATGAATAGAAACCTTGATCAGCAGTCAAGGGGAAGTACATAGGAGGGAGATAGAATTTACATTAAGAAAAAATTAGAGAAGACGAGGTACGCAGACCCCATTTATAAAACCCATACATTCAAGCATCCACTAAAATAAATCCAATCACACATTGGTCAATAGTCCATAATCAATCCTTATTTATTATCATACATATCTCTATATGTATCAATAAATAACATTCATCCCATGAATAATAAAACCATTCCATATATGCATTGATATCAATTAATGGGCAAAAGTTTTGCTAATATTTAGTTTTGAAACAAAATAAACTCTTTTATTTTAATCAAAAACCAAATCCAAATTAAACTCCTTTAATTTTTAGCAATCTGAAATCCTATTTCAGATAAAATAAACTCTTTATTTTAAACTTATATCAATTAAATAAACCATTTATTTTAATTGAAGAAAAAAAAATATTTTTCAGATTCTGCTGTCCGACGCAGCTGCGCCCAGAATGAACTGGGCAACGGCGCAGCTGCGCTGAACCCCAGAAAAAACTGATTCTGGGTTTTGGCGCAGCTGCGCTCCAGAATGAACTAGAGGCAGCGCAGCTGCGCCGCGTCGCTGATTCAGAAAAATTTCTTTATTCTACCCACAAATTTTGATCCAATCGCATATCAAACATACATGGAATCATCAAAATTGATAATTAGCACAAGATTAGGCTCTGATACCACTGTTAGGTTTGTATATAACGCGAGCATGCAATCAAATTACATAAATAGAGCGGAAGCGCGATAAAACGGATTTTAAAATTTTATACAAACCATCACCAAGATCAATCTATGTGCTCAATTAACGATATAAACGAAAGAGAAAGAGAATAAGAATTATACCCTCGTAGAACAAAGCTTCCTTGGGGACAAGTTCTGTAACGAATGCAAATTTTTGTGACTGAATAAAAATATTTATTGAGTTATATAAATATTTTTATTAATTTATTAAGTTTTGTGGAATGGGTATATGTTACGTTTAATAATGTTAAATATTAATTTGAGTATGATTTGTTATTCTAATTTAATTTAATGATTAAATTAGATGATGAAGAGATTTATTTAAATAAATGATTTATTTGAATAAAAGAATTTATTTGGTATTATTGTTATTTGTTAAATGAAATTATTATTTGAGTTGGTAAGGTTTAATTGAATAATAAGTTCAATTAAGTTAGTAGTGTGACATTTTAAAGCTATATATTATAATGATTTATTAGAATAAATGAGAAAGTATTTAATTTAATTTTACCAAACAAGGCCCTATGATCTTTGTTTGGAAATAATGAATTATTTTAATTGTGTTTTACCAAACAAGACATAAGAATAATAGGTTATTCTTATTAGTGTTTACCAAACAAGCCTTTAGTTAGAATAATGAGTTATTTTTTTTAACTAGTTTGCCAAAACATAGCCTTATGGCTTTTGAATTTTATAACTGATGAATTAAATTAGATTTTTACGTTATTATTTGATTTAATTGTCAGTTTTTATTTTCTTAATTCTATCAGTTTATTTTTTTAAGTTGCGTCTGTTGTAAAAGAAAAGAGAAGAACAGAGAGAAAAAGAAAAGAAAGAAGAACATCAGAGTTTGAGAGAAAAGAGAGAGCAGAGTTTGAGAATTTCAGAATTGAGAAGAAAGAATTGAGAAAGAACTTATAATTTTAAAAGAATTCATCAAGTTCTTACAGTAATTGAAGGTATAATTTCTTTTTCCTTTTGGTTTTATTCTTCTGTATAAAGTTTTAGTCACTGTATGTGAATTCAATTGTTAGAATATATGAACTATTTGATTATAGTTGTTGTAATTGGTAGTAATCATGTGTTAGATGATTATATGATGATTAACAATTAATTTAGAGGTATTAATCCATGAAAACATGCTTTAGAATTGAGTTTTTAGTTTTTACAGAGTTTACTTTATGAATTGTATATATGTATGAAAATTGATGCTCTAATTGGTTATTAATCGGTAAATTGATAATTGTTTATGATTATTTGATGAAAAACATGAATAATGCAAGAAAAATGGTTTTAATTGGTTAAAAAATGAATTTACAGAGCTTTGTTTTATGAAAATGGCAAAAACATGGTTATTTTATAAAACAGTGAATTTTTGGTTTTAAAATTGATTGATTATGTGTTTCATAATGCTTAGATTAGTTAGAAACATGTTGGGTAATTGTTTTCTAGCATATATGATGTTTGGGTATATTTAACTTGTTTTCTGGATGGTAGAATTCGGAAAATTTTGGCCAAATTGGCCTAAGTTTTCACTGGTTCGCGAGCTGGGGAAGACGACAGTCAAGTCTATCGCCCCGGCGATAGAAATGAACTGGTTTCTTCGCCCCAGCGACAGAGTCGCCCCGGCGACAAAATTGTTAAGCCAAACGCCGCCCCGGCGACATCCTCGCCCCGGCGACGATTTCATTAAGTTTTTCTCGCCCCGGCGAGAAACGCTACTGTTTTTAAAAAAAAAAAAAAAAATTATTATTTTCTTTTCTGGGGAAATTATGATGCATAATTAAACTTATATTAATGTGACTAATGTATTACCAAGATGGTTGCTAAGTTAGCATTTGTTGTCTAAAGTATGCTAAATGAGATACTATAATTAGGTAAAAGGAACCTAAAGTGATTATAAATTTGTAACTAATTTATGTTACCATTTTATAATTAATTGTATAGGTTGATTTAAGGATCGTGAATTATTTAATTTGTAATCTACGCTTGAGGCAAGTTTTCTTTCTCTAAACTTGTTAAATTGTTATAGCAAGTTATTTATTTCTTAAGCTTGTTATTATTTCAACAAGTTTGCTTCCTTTGAGTGAATTAATTATCCTTAGCTTATTGTTATTCAAGCAAGGCTGATATTATGTTGAATAATTATATTTTGTTCCAGATATTATTTATTCAGTTATTGACTATCATTCAAACTTCGAATATAAACTTTATCGAATAACTAGACTAGCAAACCATTATTGATTCAGCTAGTCCTTAGTTGATGAGCGTTTCAAAAACTTAGATTATCTAAACTTGTTCCAAGCCAAGTTCTTTTTGGTACGAACTCTTATTATAAACTGAGATGAACAACCCTATCATAGGGGATTATTACGCTTAGCGTTAAAATGTTTGTGCACAATACATTGTACAAAGGGCTGATCCCCCTGAGTACGAGACGAAGGTCCATCTATAGTCTTTAAGACTGTTAAAGGTTACGGTAGAAATACTTGCTAACCTAGGACATAGTTCGAGGTCTTGAGACCCTCAGATATATTCAAACTTTGATTACTTATTGATTAACTTCAGAAAATCATTGCTTCTCATTTGAACTCTATTTCAATTAAAAGTTATTGTTATCATTCTTGTGGGCAATTGTTTGCTCACTCTTGCACTAAACATTTCAGCAAAGCCCGAGAAGCAGGACGAGCCGTCCACCAGTAAGGACAAGGGCAAGATGCAGAAATAGTTATAGATTTATTATTTAATTGATGAATATTTGTACCAGACTTATTTTAGACTATATTTTATTCCGCATTTAATGTATTAAGGTTATAATAACCTGGGATTTGATTATTTAATAGCTTGGAGATGTAACCCATTTTGGGAAGATAATTCTTTAAGTTTATTTAATTGTTCTTGATTATGGGTAGTTAGATGTGATTGTATGTTATAGTGAACACCAAATCAGTGGGAATTAAGTACCTGGATTTGGGGGTGTCACAGGTTGGTATCAAAGCTGATAGGTTATGAACCTTTAGGTGGGGAAAACCTTAGGGTAGTAGCCTTTTAGAAAATAGAGAATATAGTGGTGATAAACTCTTATCGAGTTCTAAGGAATGAATTACGGAAATTCATAAAAGACAATAAAACGATTATGTGCTATGTGCTTATTTAATAATAAACTTTTGTGCTTGCGAGTACTATCGAGTATTATCGATTAGTAATTAAAACTTAAAATTTTGTTGTCAGGATGACTGATAGAGGAGAGCCCAGCCAGATTAGGGAGGAGGAGCCCCGAGATATTCACGTAGTTCACGAGCAGCTAGTGCAGAGGGAGCCATCCCCATTGATCACAGTTACAGGTCACGAGTATGAGCCTGAGACTGATCCTGAGGAGGACCCTGAGGAGGATCCTGAGGAGGACCCTGAAGAGGCTGAGGAGGAGGAGGAAGACCCTGAGGGGATATCACTATCTACTTTGGGTGTTCAGATGTACGAGCAGGTGTATGATCGCAACATAGAGTTGCAGGACAGAGTGGAGGAATTAGAGAGGCAGCTGGCGGAGCGACAGACTGCTTTGGAGCAGAAGAGCAGTGAGATCGTGGAGCTAGACATACGTCTTGGAGACGTGGAGTGGAAGCTGGTTCATGTAGAGAGTGATAAGGAGGAGTTAGAGGAACAGGCTGCAGAACGTCAAACCACTCTAGAGCAGAAGGATGCTGAGATCCAAGACCTTTCTTCACGTCTTGCAGAGGCTGAGCAGAGGCTGGCATAGTCTGAGTATCGACGAGGACAGCTGATAGCGAGGAATGAAGTTGTAAGAGATGAGTTGAGAGAGGAGTCAGCTAAGCGGGCGAGAGTTGAGACAGCTTGGCTGAGGGAGGCTGATCGTGCAGATCATGTTGAGTGTGAAATGCGGTCAAAGAAGGCCAAGATTGATGAGATGGAGTATATTTTTCATACTACCATAGACAGAGCTCAAGATCGAGCTAATCGTCATCCAGATGTGATGGATCGTAGGATGATGACACGCATTATGGAGCAGGAACGCCAGGAAGCTGTACGTCGTGGAATGTCATCATAGATTATGATTAGTTATGTTATTATGAAATTTATGAGTTAATAAGTTGTAATCCCAGTTTCTATAATGGGATAGAATATTGATGTAATCCTGAAACTTTGTGATTTCAGGATAGATGATGTAAATAACTACGATACTATTTGTATTATGTTCTGAAAGCAGTTAATGAATAAAATGTGAAAGTTTATCAGATGTGTTATGTATTTAAGTGTTGTTCATAAATGTTTAAGTTAAGACTTAAATGTTTAGGTAATTGAGTAATAATCTAATAACGAGAATTCCTAACAGTAAAATGCCGCCAAGAAGACAACCAACACGTCAACAGACCCCAGAGGGATCTACCAATAATGAAGAAGCCAACGCAAATCCGATGCAGCAGTTGGTGAATCTGTTAACGGGAGCCTTTGCAAATCAACCCCAAGCGCAGGCTACGACCTTCAAAGACTTCAAGGCTGTCGGACCTCCAGAATTTCAGGGCTCCATGAATCCGATTGAAGCTCAAACATGGATCATGGAGATGGAGAAAGTATTCGATGTCGCCAGAGTCGGTGAAGACCAGAAAACGGCATTTGCGACATTCATGCTGAAATCAGAAGCCAGCTACTGGTGGCAGGCGAACAAAACTCGTGGTGGTCAGGGTATAATACCGTGGGAGCGGTTTAAAGAAATATTTTTCGAGACATACTTCCCGGTAAGCGCGCAGAACCAGATGGAGGTGCAGTTCCTAGAGCTGAAGCAAGGTACTATGACGGTACCTGAATACGCTGCTAAGTTCAATGAGTTGGCAAGGTTTGCGCCGTATCAGGTAAGTACAGATGAGCGCAAGGCCAGGAGGTTCGAGCAGGGATTGAAGCCCTGGTTGTACAGTCGAGTCTCGATGTTTCAGCTGAATTCTTTTGCAGCGATTCTGGAGAAGGCAATCATCGCTGAAGGAGGCAGTGATGCTCTGACCAAATATAATTAGGAGCAGAGAAAGAAGAAGAGTGAGAATGATTATAAGACTAGTGGTAACCATGGGGGAAATAGCCAGAAGAGGAAGTGGACTGAAGGTAACTCTGCGGGAAGTCAGCAGGGTAGTCTGAAGAAGAAGATGGAAGTATGCAGCACCTGTGGTAAGCCCCATATGGGTGCTTGTTTAAAGGGAAAAAGGGTATGCTACAACTGTGGACAGGAGGGTCATGTCGCACCGAACTGCCCTAATCCGAAGAAGGGTGCATGCTTCATTTGTGGACTAAAGGATCATTTTGCACGGGATTGCCCTAAGAAAACTGCAACAGGTGGACCTAGTGCTGGAAAGGGGAACAACGGAGGTGGTGGCAATCTGACCATAACAGGACCGACGCAGCCCAGCCGATCTACTGCTCGGACATTCAACATGACAGTGCAGGACGCTGTGCAGTCAAAGGGTGTGGTGTCAGGTATCATTCCAGTCAATAATATTAATGCTTATGTATTGTTTGACTCGGGTGCTACTTGCTCATTTATATCCGATGATTTTGCTAAGAACTTAGAATTACCCCAGGAAGAACTAGATTACCCTATGAACATAGAGATTGCGAATAGGGAAATAATTCCTGTTAAACTTATCCACAAGAACTGTCAAATAGATATTAAGGGTCAGATAACGACGGTAAACTTGATCCCAATCCGACTTGGGGAGTTTGACGTTATATTGGGTATGGATTGGTTGACTAATCATGGGGCAGTTATTGATTGTCAAAAGAAGTGTATAAACCTTATGACTCCGTCAAAGGTTGTGTTTTATGGTAGCAAATCGCCTAGACAAGCGAGTTGTCTGACGATGACGCAGGCCAGAAAGATGTTGAGGCAAGGCTGTGTAGGGTATTTAGCCTACATAGTTGATACACGAAAGGAAGGTGCAAAGCTGGAAGAGATACCAGTGGTTAGAGATTTCATAGACGTGTTTCCTGAAGATTTACCAGGATTACCGCCAGATAGGGAAATCGAGTTTGTGATTGATTTAGCACCGGGAACGGCCCCTATATCGAAGGCCCCGTATCGAATGGCTCCAGTGGAATTAAAGGAGTTGATGGCGCAGCTACAGGAGTTGCTAGATAAAAAGTATATTCAACCGAGCGTTTCGCCGTGGGGAGCGCCGGTATTGTTTGTTAAGAAGAAGGATGGATCAATGCGTCTTTGCATTGATTATAGAGAATTGAACAAGGTCACGATCAAAAACAAGTATCCGTTGCCAAGGATCGATGACCTGTTTGACCAACTGAAGGGGGCAAGGTACTTTTCAAAGATAGATTTACGAAGTGGGTACCATCAGTTGAAGGTGAGACAGGAGGATATACCAAAGACGGCATTTCGGACTAGATATGGTCACTATGAGTTTTTGGTTATGTCATTTGGTTTAACGAATGCGCCTGCAGCATTCATGGACTTAATGAATAGGGTGTTCAAACCATTTCTGGATAAATTCGTAGTGGTGTTTATAGACGACATCCTCGTATATTCCAAAACTCAGGAAGAAACACGACGAGCATATGAGGGTGACATTAGAGGCGTTAAGGAAAGAGAAATTGTATGCAAAATTTTCGAAGTGCGAATTTTGGTTGGAACGTGTACAATTTCTTGGGCATGTGATTGATAAGGACGGAGTATCGGTAGACCCATCCAAAGTCGAAGCTGTGATAAACTGGGATCAGCCGAAAACACCGTCAGAAGTGAGGAGTTTCCTAGGTTTGGCAGGATATTATAGGCGTTTTATTCAAGATTTCTCGAGAATCGCCACTCCCGTTAACGAATTTAACAAGAAAATCAGTGAAGTTTGTTTGGACGGAGAAGTGCGAAGAGAGTTTCCAAGAACTAAAGAAGAGACTAAGTTCGGCACCTGTATTGTCTTTGCCAGATGATACAGGAAATTTTGTGGTGTATAGCGACGCATCGCATAAGGGACTTGGTTGTGTGTTGATGCAGAATGGAAAGGTTATTGCATATGCATCGCGCCAACTAAAAGACTATGAAAAAGGGTATCCGACCCATGACTTAGAGTTAGCAGCTGTGGTGTTTGCTCTGAAAATCTGGCGACACTATCTCTATGGGGAGAAGTGTGAAATATACACAGACCATAAAAGTCTGAAGTATATTTTTACACAGAAAGATTTGAATATGCGGCAAAGGAGATGGATAGAGTTAATCAAGGACTATGATTGTGAAATTCTATACCATCCGGGAAAAGCCAATGTGGTTGCAGACGCTTTGAGCAGAAAGGGTCGGGAGAAATTGTTTTTGTTAACCGCTCAGGAAAAGCTCGTGGAGGAAATGGCTAAGTTGGAACTAGAAGTGAAGAATCAGATTGAGTCGACTGAAAAATTATTTCAGATAGAAACCCAACCAACTCTGGTGGAAAAAGTGAAGGAAGCGCAACTCAAAGATGAGGAATGTGTTGAGATACGAAAAAGATTGCTTGAGGGAGAAAAGCTTAAATACAAAGTTGACACCGAAGGACTGCTTAGATTCGAAGGCCGAATTTGGGTTCCGGCAGAACTAAAGATCAGAGAAGAGATTTTGACCGAAGCCCATAGTTCAAGATTTTCGGTTCACCCAGGAAGTACGAAGATGTACCAAGATCTTCGCCAACATTTCTGGTGGCCAAACATGAAAAGAGAGGTTGCTGAGTGTGTTGCGAAGTGCCTAACCTGTCAAAGAGTAAAAGTAGAACATCAACGACCAAGTGGTTTGCTACAACCTTTGGAGATACCAGAATGGAAATGGGAGCATATCACGATGGATTTCGTGGTAGGTCTTCCAGCTACTCAGAGGGGATATGACGCGATATGGGTCATAGTGGATCGACTGACGAAATCAGCGCACTTTTTACCAATCAAAGTCAGATTCACATTAGATCAGCTGGCGAAGTTATATGTCAAAGAAATTATCACGAGGCATGGTGTTCCAGTATCAATAGTGTCAGACAGGGATCCGCGGTTCACATCAAAGTTTTGGAAGAGTCTGCAAACTTGTTTGGGGACACAGTTGCGAATGAGTACAGCCTATCATCCTCAAACCGATGGCCAGAGTGAAAGAACAATTCAAACGTTGGAGGACATGCTGAGAGCGTGTGTCATGGATTTCAAGGGCAACTGGGATAATCATTTACCTTTGGTCGAATTCGCTTACAACAACAGTCATCACGCCAGTATCGGCATGCCACCCTACGAAGCGTTGTACGGAAGGAAATGCAGAACTCCGTTATGCTGGGATGAGGTTGGTGAACGTCGACTATTAGGACCCGAGCTGGTGCAACAAACTGCTGAGATTGTTCAAGTAATAAGAGCCAGACTGATAGCCGCTCAAGACAGGCAGAAAAAGTATGCTGACCAGCACCGACAAAATCGCGAATTTGAGGTCGGCAACTTCGTGTTTCTCAAAGTATCTCCTTGGAAAGGGAAAATCAGATTTGGAAAGAAGGGTAAACTAAGTCCGCGATTCATTGGACCCTTTGAAGTACTGAAACGGGTGGGTGAGGTCGCTTATGAGGTAGCTTTACCTCCTGAGTTAGGCCACGTCCACAATGTCTTTCATATATCGGTGCTACGACAGTATAAGCCCGATTATAAGCATGTAATCGAATACGAACCAATACAATTTGAACAAGATTTATCCTATGAAGAGGTTCCTGTACAGATAGTAGACAGGAAAGAGCAAGTGCTTCGCAATAAAGTGATACCTTCCGTTAAGGTAATCTGGAGGAACCACAGTGCTGAAGAAGCTACGTGGGAACTCGAAGATAAAATGATGCAGAATTACCCTCACTTATTTGTTTAACTTTTGTATTGCGATTCTGGGGACAGAATCTTTGTAAGGAGGGGAGAAAATGTAACAGACGAGTTTAATTGCGTTGTGATTCTGGGGACAGAATCCTTTTAAGGAGGGAAAGATGTAACGAATGCAAATTTTTGTGACTGAATAAAAATATTTATTGAGTTATATAAATATTTTTTATTAATTTATTAAGTTTTGTGGAATGGGTATATGTTACGTTTAATAATGTTAAATATTAATTTGAGTATGATTTTGTTATTCTAATTTAATTTAATGATTAAATTAGATGATGAAGAGATTTATTTAAATAAATGATTTATTTGAATAAAAGAATTTATTTGGTATTATTGTTATTTGTTAAATGAAATTATTATTTGAGTTGGTAAGGTTTAATTGAATAATAAGTTCAATTAAGTTAGTAGTGTGACATTTTAAAGCTATATGTTATAATGATTTATTAGAATAAATGAGAAAGTATTTAATTTAATTTTACCAAACAAGGCCCTATGATCTTTGTTTGGAAATAATGAATTATTTTAATTGTGTTTTACCAAACAAGACATAAGAATAATAGGTTATTCTTATTAGTGTTTACCAAACAAGCCTTTAGTTAGAATAATGAGTTATTTTTTTTAACTAGTTTGCCAAACATAGCCTTATGGCTTTTGAATTTTATAACTGATGAATTAAATTAGATTTTTACGTTATTATTTGATTTAATTGTCAGTTTTTATTTTCTTAATTCTATCAGTTTATTTTTTTAAGTTGCGTCTGTTGTAAAAGAAAAGAGAAGAACAGAGAGAAAAAGAAAAGAAAGAAGAACATCAGAGTTTGAGAGAAAAGAGAGAGCAGAGTTTGAGAATTTGAGAATTGAGAAGAAAGAATTGAGAAAGAACTTGTAATTTTAAAAGAATTCATCAAGTTCTTACAGTAATTGAAGGTATAATTTCTTTTTCCTTTTGGTTTTATTCTTCTGTATAAAGTTTTAGTCACTGTATATGAATTCAATTGTTAGAATATATGAACTATTTGATTATAGTTGTTGTAATTGGTAGTAATCATGTGTTAGATGATTATATGATGATTAACAATTAATTTAGAGGTATTAATCCATGAAAACATGCTTTAGAATTGAGTTTTTAGTTTTTACAGAGTTTACTTTATGAATTGTATATATGTATGAAAATTGATGCTCTAATTGGTTATTAATCGGTAAATTGATAATTGTTTATGATTATTTGATGAAAAACATGAATAATGCAAGAAAAATGGTTTTAATTGGTTAAAAAAATGAATTTACAGAGCTTTGTTTTATGAAAATGGCAAAAACATGGTTATTTTATAAAACAGTGAATTTTTGGTTTTAAAATTGATTGATTATGTGTTTCATAATGCTTAGATTAGTTAGAAACATGTTGGGTAATTGTTTTCTAGCATATATGATGTTTGGGTATATTTAACTTGTTTTCTGGATGGTAGAATTCGGAAAATTTTGGCCAAATTGGCCTAAGTTTTCACTGGTTCGCGAGCTGGGGAAGACGACAGTCAAGTCTATCGCCCCGGCGATAGAAATGAACTGGTTTCTTCGCCCCAGCGACAGAGTCGCCCCGGCGACAAAATTGTTAAGCCAAACTCCGCCCCGGCGACATCCTCGCCCCGGCGACGATTTCATTAAGTTTTTTCTCGCCCCGGCGAGAAACGCTACTGTTTAAAAAAAAAAAAAAATTAATTTATTATTTTCTTTTCTGGGAAATTATGATGCATAATTAAACTTATATTAATGTGACTAATGTATTACCAAGATGGTTGCTAAGTTAGCATTTGTTGTCTAAAGTATGCTAAATGAGATACTATAATTAGGTAAAAGGAACCTAAAGTGATTATAAATTTGTAACTAATTTATGTTACCATTTTATAATTAATTGTATAGGTTGATTTAAGGATCGTGAATTATTTAATTTGTAATCTACGCTTGAGGCAAGTTTTCTTTCTCTAAACTTGTTAAATTGTTATAGCAAGTTATTTATTTCTTAAGCTTGTTATTATTTCAACAAGTTTGCTTCCTTTGAGTGAATTAATTATCCTTAGCTTATTGTTATTCAAGCAAGGCTGATATTATGTTGAATAATTATATTTTGTTCCAGATATTATTTATTCAGTTATTGACTATCATTCAAACTTCGAATATAAACTTTATCGAATAACTAGACTAGCAAACCATTATTGATTCAGCTAGTCCTTAGTTGATGAGCGTTTCAAAAACTTAGATTATCTAAACTTGTTCCAAGCCAAGTTCTTTTTGGTACGAACTCTTATTATAAACTGAGATGAACAACCCTATCATAGGGGATTATTACGCTTAGCGTTAAAATGTTTGTGCACAATACATTGTACAAAGGGCTGATCCCCCTGAGTACGAGACGAAGGTCCATCTATAGTCTTTAAGACTGTTAAAGGTTACGGTAGAAATACTTGCTAACCTAGGACATAGTTCGAGGTCTTGAGACCCTCAGATATATTCAAACTTTGATTACTTATTGATTAACTTCAGAAAATCATTGCTTCTCATTTGAACTCTATTTCAATTAAAAGTTATTGTTATCATTCTTGTGGGCAATTGTTTGCTCACTCTTGCACTAAACATTTCAGCAAAGCCCGAGAAGCAGGACGAGCCGTCCACCAGTAAGGACAAGGGCAAGATGCAGAAATAGTTATAGATTTATTATTTAATTGATGAATATTTGTACCAGACTTGTTTTAGACTATATTTTATTCCGCATTTAATGTATTAAGGTTATGATAACCTGGGATTTGATTATTTAATAGCTTGGAGATGTAACCCATTTTGGGAAGATAATTCTTTAAGTTTACTTAATTGTTCTTGATTATGGGTAGTTAGATGTGATTGTATGTTATAGTGAACACCAAATCAGTGGGAATTAAGTACCTGGATTTGGGGGTGTCACAAGTTCAACTCCTAGTCCTTCGTGTTCTCCTCGAATGCTACGGTGTGATTCCTTCCTTTGATCAACGTTAGCCACCCAAGTGTTTGGCCTCTAGAGGTGATCCACCAAGTAAGAACAAGTATTCAAGAAGTTGGGTATTTGGCAAAACCCTAGTTTCTATCTCTATAGAAATTGTAAGTACTCTCCACAATCTAAGGCAAGAGTGTGTAACCCCAATCTATGATAAGACCCCTCTTATTTATAGATGTAGGAATAACCCTTCCCTAAACTATTTAGGATTAGGGTTTGTATTATAATTAAACTCCTTTAATTATTAATGCTCTTAATCCAATTAGGAATTCATGGGAGAGTACTTCTATTAATTAATTCTCAATCCCTATTAGGAATTAAATAATAGTAAAAGTAATAATAATAATAAGACTCCTCTTATTAATTTATATTTAATATTTCCAAAATATTAAATAATAAATATTAAGCTATTTAATTTATTCTATCTCCATAGAGTAAATTAAATGCACTTAACTTATTATTACAATTATGTCATTTACTTCTTAAATAAATATTTTTCTTTTGCGGTGTGACCCTTTAGGTTCTCCATATTAAACCGGTTGTGAATAAATCAATTAGAACAATTCTAATCTTATTTAAATAAATAAATTAAACTATTTAATTCATTTAAATAAATAATATTTATTCTACAATAAGGGTAAGCCCCCTTAGCGATCAACGACTTTCCAGATAATATAGATTTCAACATTAATCACAAAAGAACCTTTGAATAAATAGTTACCGTACAATTCAATCCTTCTACCATACAATGTCCCAATTAAATATAAGACATAGATTTGCTGTCAAGTCTTATTTTATTTAATTATATGTATTTCGATTCCCAAATGCACAACTCTAATTAATGCAAATTAGAAACTCCTTTCTAATTTCATTCTGCCTTGGCCAAGGACTACTGAGTTGTCATTTATCGAATCACATAGGACATTCACATCTTTTACTAGACGAGGTAGATTCTTTGTTGATCATTCACCTATCTCCATGTACAACTAATTATACCCAATCATACCCTTTGATATACCCACAAGGTCTTAAGGGACATGTCAAAGTATAACTCATCATACACAAGATACTATGATGATCTCAAGTCCAAGGATCACTTGTACTACTATCACTAGAGGAATTTCTATTGACAGGCGAGTAAAACTCCATTAGGTATTCCTTAGCGAGTCACGTTCAGTGAACTTATTCTCTAATAAGCACCTACATACTTGCTTTAGTGTCTCCACACAAATGATTATGAGATCAATCATCCTCTTCATAAGAGCAAGCAACGTATGTACTAATCTATCTGGATTCACTAATCCCCTATTTAGTAATCCAATGATTAGGAACAATTTTAGTTTGTGAGCTATCTTGAATTTAGATCTCATTAGCATGATCACCATCATGATTCTAAAAGCATTGCTCAAAACTATGGGTTTATCACATTTAATATAACAGCACCATGTAGATAATATGAAATGCCTTTTGAGAAAATCAATTCTTTTATTAATAAATGAATAAGATTACAAAGTATATGCTACATCATATCAAATATGATTAGCTTGTGTGCATACTACTATCATCTTAATCACCTTTTTTTTGACAATTTGAAGGAACTAATGAAACAATAAGAAGGTCTCCCTAAATCATGAGTTGTGTGAGATGTACACATCGTTTTGAACGTGATATTGATGGGATTACTCCTTTTGATGCTAATCCAACTAGAACGAAGTAATTGGACTCCTAATCACCTCTTTCTTTGATAATTTGAAGGAACTCATGAAACAATAATAAAGCCTCCCTAAATCATGACTTGTGTGAGATGTACACATCGTTTTGAACGTGATAGTGATGGGATTACTCCTTTTGATGCTAATCAAACTAGAACGAAGTAATAGGACTCCTAATCACCTTTGTCTTTGACAATTTGAAGGAACGAATGAAACAATAAGAAGCTCTCCCTAAATCATGACTTGTGTGAGATGTACACATCGTTTTGAAGGCGATAGTGATGGGATTACTCTTTTTGATGCTAATCAAACTAGAACGAAGTAATAAGACTCTTAATCTCCTCTTTCTTTGACAATTTGGAGGAACTAAGGAAACAATAAGAAGGTCACCCTAAATCAGGTCTCGTGTGAGATGTACGCATCGTTTTGAACGCGATAGTGATGGGATTGCTCCTTTTGATGCTAATCAAACTAGAACGATGTAATAGGACTCCTAATCACCTATTTGTTTTGACAGTTTGAAGCAACTAATGAAAAAAATAAGAAGGTCTCCCTAAATCAAGTCTCGTCTGAGATGTAAGCATCGTTGTGAACACGATAGTGATGCGAGTGCTCCTTTTAATGCTAATCCAACTAGAACGAAGTAATTGGACTCCTAATCACCTCTTTCTTTGACAATTTGAAGTAACTAATGAAACAATAATAAAGCCTCCCTAAATCATGACTTGTGTGAGATGTACACATCGTTTTGAACGTGATAGTAATGGGATTGCTCCTTTTGATGCTAATCCAACTAGAACGAAGTAATAGGACTCCTAATCACCTCTTTCTTTGATAATTTGAAGGAACGAATGAAACAATAAGAAGGTCCCCCTAAATCATGACTTGTGTGAGATGTACACATCGTTTCGAACGTGATAGTTGTTAGGTTTGTATAACGCGAACATGCAATCAAATTACATAAATAAAGCGGAAGCGCGATAAAATCAGATTTTAAAATTTTATACAAACCATCACCATGATCTTTCTTTATGCACAATTATTAATTAAACGAAAGAGATGGAGAATAAGAATTATACCCTTGTAGAATTCTAGCTTGCTCAGGTACAAGTTCACCTCCAATTCCTTCGCGTTCTCCTTGAATTCCACCGATTAAATTCCTTCCTTTGATCAACGTTAGCCACCCAAGTGTTTGGCCTCTAGAGGTGATCCACCAAGGAATAATACTTGTTCAAGAAGATGGGTGTTGGCAAAACCCTAGTTTCTATCTCTATAGAAATTGTAAATACTCTCTACAATTCTTATGCAAGAGTGTGTAACCCTAATCTATGATAAAACTTCTCTTATTTATAGATGTAGAAAAACCCTTCCCTAAACTATTTAGGATTAGGGTTTCTATTCTAATTAAACTCCTTTAATTAAATTAAACTCCTAATCCAATTAGGAATTCATGTGAGAGTACTTCTATTAATTAATTCTCAATCCCTATTAGGAATTAAATAATAGTAATAGTAATAATAATAATAATAAGACTCCTCTTATTAATTTATATTTAATATTTCTAAAATATTAAATAATAAATATTAAGCTATTTAATTTATTCTATCTCCATAGACTAAATTAAATACACTTAACTCATTATTACAATTATGCCATTTACTTCTTAAATAAATATTTTCCTTTTGCGGTGTGACCCTTTAGGTTCTCCATATTAAACCGGTTGTGAATAAATCAATTAGAACAATTCTAATCTTATTTAAATAAATAAATTAAACTATTTAATTCATTTAAATAAATAATATTTATTCTACAATAAGGGTAAGCCCCCTTAGCGATCAACGACTTTCCAGATAATATAGATTTCAACATTAATCATAAAAGAACCTTTCAGTACATAGTTACCGTACAATTCAATCCTTCTACCATATAATGTCCCAATTAAATATAAGACATGGAATTACTGTCAAGTCTTATTTTATTTAATTATATGTATTTCGATTCTCAAATGCACAACTCTAAATAATGCAAATTAGAAACTCTTTTCTAATTTCATTCTGCCTTGGCCAAGGACTACTGAGTTGTCATTTATCGAATCACATAGGACATTCACATCTTTTACTAGACGTGGTAGATTCTTTGTTGATCATTCACCTATCTCCATGTACAACTTATTATACCCAATCATACCCTTTGTTATACCCTAAAGGTCTTAAGGGACATGTCAAAGTATAACTCATCATACACAAGATACTATGATGATCTCAAGTCCAAGGATCACTTGTACTACTATCACTAGAGGAATTCCTATTGACAGGCGAGTAAAACTCCATTAGGTATTCCTTAGCGAGCCACGTTCAGTGAACTTATTCTCCAATAAGCACCTACATACTTGCTTTAGTGTCTCCACACAAATGATTATGAGATCAATCATCCTCTTCTTAAGAGCAAGCAACGTATGTACTAATCTATCTGGATTCACTAATCCCCTTTTTAGTAATCCAACGATTAGGAACGATTTTAGTTTGTGAGCTATCTAGAATTTAGATCTCATTAGCATGATCACCATCATGATTCTAAAAGCATTGCTCAAAACTATGGGTTTATCACATTTAATATAACAGCACTATGTAGATAATGTAAAATGCCTTTAATAACCGAATAAGATTACAAAGTATATGCTACATCACATCAAATATGATTGGCTTGTGTGCATACTACTTTCAATCTTCCACTTGCATTAAAGCCAATCGTCATGGTATCTAATACCCTTCTTCTCTAAGTGACGATCATCCTGCCGTTTGGATAAAGCTTCAGTAAATAGATATGCAATGTTTTTCTTGAGAGTCCACTATCTCTATAGTGACTTTTCTTCTTTCAATGATTCCTCTAATCAAATGAAAGTGCCGCAACACATGTTTGAATCCAAGATGAGACTTAGGAACTATTCCTAGTTCTGTGATGAACTTTTCATCCAAATAATCAACTTGCAGCTTCACTTACAGCTATATACTTTGTCTTTGTCACTAAATCAGCAACTCTTTGCTATTTTGGAACCTTTCCAATTCACTGCACCACCATTCAAGGTAACAATTTACCCTAAAGTGGATTTGTTATCGTCTTGGTCAGTCTGAAAAACTTGACTTTGTTTAGCCCTCTAGTTTTAATTCAGACCTACCATGAATCATGATCACATCTTCAATACCAGTTAAGTACTTAAGATATTTATCACTGTCTTATAGTGATCTTCTCCAGAATATGACTGATCAACATCAGACCTTGTATATTCATTGCATACATGATAGTAACTCATGCGATCTCTCTTTAAATTGGAGATAATTTTATAGAGATTCACTCCATGGCTCATCATCATGAGACCTCTCTTGGAGTTTGCCATGCTAAACGCCTTTAGCATCGAATGAATATACGTTCATTGGGTCAAGCCGAACATCCTTTTAAATCTATCTATATAGATTTATATCCCCAATTTATAGGATGCTCCTCCCAAGTTATTCATAGAGGAATGTTTTAGACAATTTTTAAATCTTTACTGATTGTAGCATTAGTGTGTCATTCCTTATCAGTAATATATCAACATATAATACTAGGAATGTCACAGTGCTCCCACTGACCCTTTTGTACACACTAGGTTCATTCTCGTTTTTGATAAAATCAAACTCTTTTGATTATCTCATCAAAATGAATGTTCCATCTTTGAGAAGCTTGCTTCAATCCATAAATGGATCATTGTATCTTAAAATACGATTTGCTTCAACCTTTGAAACAAATTCCTCTGGCTGTATCATACATACATTCTCCTCAAGTCTTCATTGAGGAAGGATTTCTCCACATCCATTTTGCCAGATTTCATAATAAGCTGCAATCACAAGCAAAATCCAAATGGACTTGAGCATTACCCGGTAATAAGGTTTTATCACAGTCAACTCCTTGACTTAAAAAACCTTTTAAATAGGTCTGGTCTTATAGGTCTCCACCTTGCCATTTGCCTCAGTCTTTCTCTTAAAGACCCATATTCACACTCTAGGCACTATGCCCTTTTGTGGAGTAACCAGAGTCTATACTTGGTTCTCATACATGGAGTCCATTTCAGATTTCATGGCCATCTGCCATTTCTTAGAGTGTCTTCTACTCATAGCCTCATCGTATATAACTGGATCATCATCCTCTATGATGTGTACCTCATCATCATCCTCTATGATGAATCCATGCCTCCCAGGTATCTTCGGTACTCTTCCAGATTTACGATTCGGTTGTGGTACAATAGGTCTATCTACAGGTTCCTCGGTTCGACTTAAAGTGCTTTGTGGTTCTTGAACTCCTTCAAGATCTATTACCCTCCCACTAGCTCCTTTAATGATAAACACCTTTATCTAAGAAAGCAACGTGTAGGATTATAGTAATAATACCCTAAACTTTCTTTAGGATATCCCACAAGTCTGCACTTGTCAGATTTTGTCCCAAACTTATCTTTGAAACCTTTTCACATAAGCTGGACAATCCCTTATCTTAATTTACTTAAGAGTATGAATCCTTCCTATCCATAACTTTTATGGAGTCTTGGGCTCGGATTTTTGAGGTTACCTTAATTTTTGTAGATATGTAGCCGTTTCTAGGGCATAACCCCAGATGGATACTAGAATGTCGGTAAAAATCATTATGGACTGCACCATGTCCAATAAGGTATAATTTCTCCTTTTAGATACACCAATCTTTTATTGCGTATCAGGAGGTGTCCATTATGAGAAAATATCATTTTGAGATGATTTAGAACCTCATTGCACAAGTATTCTTTCCTCGATCTGATCAAAGAATCTTAATACTTTGTCAATATGTTTCACTTCTGAATTCTTTGAACATTTCAAATGATTCAGACTTGTATTTTATCAAATACACACATTCAACTCTTTGAATGACCATCTCCTTTTCTTTTATTAGTTTATTCAATTTGCAAAGTGTTTTTCATGTAAGTCAAGTATACAAAGTCTATCAAGTAATCTTCCAGTTTCAAACAAAACATTATCATTATAAATAGAACAACCATTGTTCTTAAATATAATACCAGAACTTTCCTTGTCCAACAACGGAAAGAAATAATGTTTCTAATGAGAACTAGAACATAATAACAACTTATTAACTTAATAGACTTGCCCGTAGGCATTGCTAAACTATAAGTTCCTATGGTTAATGTGGCAGTGAGGCTCTGGCCAAATACAATCACGAGAAGAAGAAGGGACATGAGGGCCCTAAGGCAGGAAGCAGTGGGGGCAGTAACCCCAACAAACGGAAATGGATCGAGAGTCAGTCCACTGGGGGAAATAAATCTGTAGGGGAGGTAAAGAAGCCAGGCAGATGCAACAACTGTGGCAAGAACCACACGGGGGAATGCATGAAGGGGAAGAGCGTGTGTTACCGTTGTGGACAACCTGGGCACATGGCCCCACAGTGCCCTAATAAGCCGAAATGAGGTTGTTTCTCCTGTGGATCTCCTGACCACCAGATCAAGGACTGTCCGAAGAGGAAAAGCGACGCCGGGAGTGGCAACCGAAACAACAACAACAGTGGAAACAGCAACCGGTTGAACTACGGGCCACCATCCAGTCAAGCCAACAGGCCGACAGCCCGCACGTTCAACATGACTGTGCAGGATGCCATGGAATCCAAAGACGTGGTGTCAGGTATCATCCCAATCAATGATATAAATGCATATGTGCTATTTGATTCGGGTGCTACTTGCTCTTTTGTTTCCGAAGAATTTGCTAGTCAATTAAATGTACCTTGTGAAAAGTTAGAACACCCTATGAACGTAGAAGTAGCCAACAAGGAAATTATCCCCGTAGAATGCATTCATAGGAATTGTTGTGCTGAATTGCGAGGATTTAAGCTCAATGTGGATTTGATACCGATTCGACTGGGAGAGTTCGATGTAATCTTGGGAATGGATTGGCTATCAACCCACGGAGCAGTTATTGACTGTAAAAAGAAATGTATACACCTAAAGACTTCTAATAAGTCGAAGGTGGTATTTTATAGCAGCAAATCACCAAAACCATCTTGTTGTCTTACTATGATGCAAACAAGTAGATTACTGAAGAAAGGATGCGAGTGTTATTTGGCCCATGTGGTCGATACTCGTCAGGTCGGGGATGAGATGAGTCAAATACCAGTTGTGAGAGATTTCACCGATGTCTTTCCCGATGAACTTCCGGGACTGCCGCCGGATCGGGAAACCGAGTTCATTATCGATTTGGCACCGGGAACCGCACCAATATCGAAGCCGCCGTATCGAATGGCACCTGTAGAGATGAAGGAGTTGATGGTGCAACTGCAGGAACTGTTAGATAAAGGTTATATCAGACCGAGCGTGTCCCCGTGGGGAGCACCAGTTCTGTTTGTAAAGAAGAAAAACGGTTCAATGAGGCTTTGTATCGACTATCGGGAGTTGAACAAAGTTACGATTAAGAATAGGTATCCGCTTCCTAGAATCGACGACCTGTTCGATCAACTTAAAGGAGCGAAGTACTTTTCAAAGATCGACTTAAGAACAGGCTACCATCAGCTGAAAGTGAGGCAAGAAGATATCCCGAAGACTGCATTCAGAACTCGTTACGGGCACTTCGAGTTTCTGGTAATGTCTTTTGGATTGACAAATGCACCAGCAGCATTCATGGATATGTATGAACAGAGTGTTCAAGCTAGTACTTGGACAAGTTCGTAGTTGTATTCATCGATGACATTCTGGTGTATTCAGGGACGGAGGAGGAGCATGCTGAACATTTGAAGATTGTATTAGAAGCTCTTAGGGAGGAGAAGTTGTATGCAAAGTTTTCTAAGTGTGAGTTTTGGTTGCAGAGAGTACAATTTCTGGGTCATGTCATAGACAAGAATGGTGTTTCGGTAGATCCAGCAAAGGTAGAAGCAGTTATCAACTGGGAACAGCCGAAGACACCGACGGAGATCCGGAGTTTCTTGGGATTAGCGGGATACTATCGGAGATTCATCCAGGATTTTTCAAAGATAGCATCGCCGTTGACCAATCTCACCAGGAAAACAGTCAAGTTTGTTTGGTCGGAGAAGTGTGAGGAGAGATTCATGGAGTTGAAGAAGAGACTCAGCCAAGCACCAGTGTTGACCTTACCAGACAACACTGGGGGTTTCGTAGTGTATAGCGATGCATCACACAAGGGTCTTGGCTGTGTACTGATGCAACACGGCAAGGTCGTGGCATACACATCGCGTCAGCTGAAGGATTATGAGAAGGGTTATCCGACTCATGACTTGGAGTTAGCAGCGGTAGTTTTCGCCTTGAAAATTTGGAGGCACTACCTATACGGGGAGAAGTGCGAGATATATACAGCTCACAAAAGTCTGAAATATATCTTCACTCAAAAGGAGCTGAACATGAGGCAACGCCGATGGTTAGAATTGATCAAGGACTACGACTGTGAAATTCTGTACCATCCGGGCAAAGCAAATGTAGTGGCTGATGCCTTAAGTAGGAAAGGCAAGGTGAAATTGATGCAGCTGACAGTCCAGGAGGAGTTGATACGGGACTTTGAACGTCTGGAGCTGGAAGTTAGGTATCCAATGGAGGGGGACGAAAAGGTGTTCGCCGTGACGGTAGGTCCAACTCTACTGGATAAGATACAGGAGGCTCAAGAATTTGACGAGGAATGCATTGACATTAAGAAACAGTTATCGGAGGGAAAAGCCTCGAAGTATAAGGTTGACAGCACAGGATTGCTGAGATTCGAGGGAAGGACCTGGATACCCTATGTACCAGACTTAAGGGAAGAAATTTTGCAAGAGGCCCATAATACGAGGTTTTCGGTACATCCAGGTAGCACCAAGATGTATCAGGATCTTCGTCAGCATTATTGGTGGCCGCATTTGAAGGGGGAAGTTGCAGAATTCGTCAGCCGGTGTTTAACTTGTCAGAGGATCAAGGCTGAGCATCAACGACCGAGCGGATTGTTGCAACCCTTAGAGATTCCCGAGTGGAAGTGGGAGCACATCACAATGGATTTTGTGGTGGGACTTCCAACAACGCAAAAGGGTCTAGACGCCATCTGGGTGATCGTAGATCGTTTTGACCAAGTCTGCCCATTTTTCTACCGATCAAGATCAGGTACAAATTGGAACAGCTGGCGAAACTTTACGTAAAGGAAATAGTATCACGTCATGGAGTGCCGGTATCTATCGTGTCCGACAGAGATCCGCGATTCACGTCAAATTTTTGGAGAAGCCTGCAGGAGAGACTGGGAACACAGTTAAGAATGAGTACGGCATATCATCCTCAGACTGATGGTCAGAGTGAGCGAACAATTCAGACCCTAGAGGATATGCTCCGGGCAGTTGTGATGGATTTAAGTGGTAGCTGGGACGATCACTTGCCCCTGGTAGAGTTCGCCTACAACAACAGTTATCACGCTAGCATTGGTATGCCACCATACGAAGCGCTATATGGAAGGAAATGTCGAACGCCGTTGTGTTGGGATGAAGTTGGTGAACGAAGATTGTTGGGGCCTGAATTGGTACAACAAACCGTGGAAATTATTAAAGTAATAAGACAGCGGTTAGTAACAGCTCAAGATCGTCAGAAGAAGTACGCCGACTTACATCGCCAGAAACGAGACTTTGAAGTCGGTAGCTTTGTGTTCCTGAAGGTATCACCCTGGAAAGGGAAGATCCGTTTTGGGAAGAAGGGCAAATTGAGCCCTAGGTTCATAGGACCTTTTGAGATATTAAGGAGAATAGGCGAAGTGGCATACGAGGTGGCGTTACCTCCTGAACTTGAGCACATCCACAACGTGTTTCATGTATCAGTGTTGCGTCCGTATAAGCCAGACTACAAACATGTCATTTCCTATGAACCAATTCAAGTCGAAAGAGATTTATCGTACGAGGAGATTCCTGTTCAAATACTGGATAGGAAAGAGCAGAAGCTGAGAAATAAAATCATTCACTCGGTAAAAGTTCTCTGGAGAAATCACGCGGTGGAAGAAGCCACGTGGGAGCTCGAAGAGAAGATGAGAGCAAATTACCCGCAGTTATTCGAGTAACCTTAGATTGAAATTCCGAGGACGGAATTTTTATAAGGGGGAGAGGATGTAATGTCCGGAAAATTTTAAACATTGTACCAAATGTATTTTTATAAATAAATTCATTTTATATAATTTTATAAATTTAATTGGATCCATGTGGGTATTATTATTATTTAATTATATAAATACGTGGTCCAATAATTCTCTGTGCATTAAAAGGACTCATTAATAGTTTAATTAAATTAGTGAGTTGACCCTAAGATTTTATTTGCAAGAAAATTTGGAAAATTAAATAAATAATTTTATCATTACTGGGTTAAATAATTCAAATAAAGAATTATGGTTGGAATAGATATTTTGAATAATTAATTAATTGGTTTAAGTAATTCAAAATATTAGAAATGTAAAGTGGCTATTTCAATTGGGTCATATATATTTTATTTGACCAAACCCATATTTTGTTTTTATTTTATTTTGGCCGCAGCCCACTTTTCCTTTTTATTTCTTTTTTTCCTTGTTGGGCTAACAGGAGTGGGCAACCCCTTAAAATCTATTGGGTTGAGCCCAATCCCTAAAACAAGTTGGTGTAGACAAATCGGGTCGACCCATTCCATTTAATTCCAGTCGGGTAAGTCAAGGAACGGGTTGGACCCGTTTTCTTTAATTAGGACAACCGGCAATTCAATTTGGGGACAACTGATTGAAGCCAATATTCTCAAAACCCCCAAATCGATCAGTCAAGAGGGAGGAAGGAAACCAGCCGAGCAAGAAGACCTAAGCCCTAGCCATCGAGCAATCAAACCCAAACCCTCAATCAATCAGTGACGAGGGACGGGAGGGAGACGCCGGCGGCAGCATCAATCGACCGGCGGACCGTGCAAGGCTCGAGGCAGAAATCGAAGAAACTGAACGACCAACGAGCGGACCAAGGGTCCCAGAATTTCAGCGACGCGACCGGTGGAAGGTGCGACGCTCGAGGAAACTGGTCGGCGAATTCACTGTCGGCGAGCTACACATCAGTCACCCATCCCTTTCCTACCGCCGGTCATTGACCAAGCAATTAGGGTATTGCCCAATTAATTTCTTCTATAAATTGGACCCCTTCCCAGACCCTGAAACTGCCGATTTTTGATTGTGAGTTCCCAATTAGAGAGAAATTAGGGTTCAAAAATTTCAAGGAAGAGGGAAACAGGGGAGGTTTGTTCGTGGCTTCCAAATTTCGTCTGGAGTGAATGTCCAATTTGGCCACCTATTTTGGTAGGTAGGAGGAGAAGGTCGGCCCACCCGCTCAAACCCAAGGTATAGCCGTAGGGTCTATCAAACCACTGTGATGGTTTTTATTTAGTGTTGGTATGAATTTTCATTCTTCTGTACTTGGTTTGGGTTGCCAATTTTGTTAGGATGTTTATGTTATACACGGTATTGCATTGGGATAATTATTTCCTTGATTTGGGCTACACAGTGTATAGTAGTGGAATTATTTGGTGAAATTAGGAACTGTATTACATTGACTGGTTTAAAAGAAAATCTGGTATTTAATGGTGTTAATCCTTGTGTTTTTCTCTTGTGTTTATTGCTGGAAAATCTGTGTATGGTATCAAACTCAAAACTTACCTTGTATTGGGTTGTTGCTTTGGCTGGGAATCTATGTACTGAAGGACCAAACTCAGTTCCATTAGCTAAACTGTTCTGTCGGCAAAATAGCTATAAGATCAAACCTTGTTATTTTGATGTGTTAATGGCAGCCGTGTGTGAGTCCCAACTATGGTATTGGGTGTGTTTTGCTGCTGTGCAAACTTTGGAAAAACAGAGGAAGGATGCACATCATAAGGCAGTACTCTGCCCAAATTTTTCCTTGTAACTGGGTAGTAATTTTGTTAGCTAAAACCATAATGAATAAGTGTGAACAAAGCTAATTATTTAATTATTAACTAAGTATGAGTAAAGATAATTATTTATTATTTGTTTATCAATAATAATAAGTAAAGACAATAAATATTTAATTATTATTTACATAATAATTAAATATGAATAAAGTTAATAATTATTTATTATTTATTAATAAATAATAAATAAAGATAATAAATATTTAATTATTATTTAATAATAATAATAATTAAATATGAATAAAGTTAATAAAATAATTATTTATTATTTATTAATAAATAATAAATAAAGATAATAAATATTTAATTATTATTTAATAATAATAATAATTAAATATGAGTAAAGTTAATAAAATAATTATTTGTTATTGTTCCAATAAATAATAAATAAAGATAATGAATATTTAATTATTATTTAATAATAATAATAATTAAGTATGAATAAAATTAATAAATAATTATTTATTATTGCTCCAACAAATAATAAATAAAGATAGTGAATATTTAATTATTATAGTAATACTTAAGTATGAATAAAGTTATTGAATAAGAAGGAAATTAACTACTTAATCATTAATGAAATAATGATTAAGTATGAGGGAAATTTATAAGTTAATTATTTTTGGCCCTTAATAAATAAAGATAATTAATTAATTATTATTTAATTGATAATTAAATAATAATTAAGTGTGAATAAAAGATTAAGTAAGAGACCAACTGCTATTTAGTTGCTGTTAAATTATGTTAAATTTATTAATTATTTTGTAACTAATAAATAAGAAATTTTAACCCACAGGTAGAAGGGTATTCAAATGATAAGTGACCCTGATTAATTATTATCTGTTCAAATAATACCTAGAGGCCATTAAATTTTGTTAAGCTGATGGCTAGGTAGTAATTAAATTCGGTGAATTGTTTATCTGCTAAATGAATAGCATAAGTGGGTATAATTACGCAATGCTAATGGATAAACCAACTCTACCAGCTGATAGGTTATCCAAGGTCAAGTAATTAAAGCTAAGATTTAAATTGTAGCTGAGCGATCAGGCAAGTTCCTAACCCTAAACTTCTTACATTATTGCAAGTTCTTCTTACTCAACTTTCACATTGAGCAATACTTCTAAAACCTTATGCAGTATTTTAATTCATGCAAAAGGTATATATTATTGCAAGTTGTTCTTTAAGCTTGAATTTTATCTCCAAGCATGCTTTAAGTGGTCTAATTACTTTCAGAATTATTCCACATCGGTATATTTATTGACATTCGTGCATTCGAATTCGTATATTTAAATTCAGAAATCTATACACCATTCATGGTTAAGTCTGAACCCTTGTTCGGTCAGACAATTTTGTGAAAATTTATAAAAGCTATCCGAACCAATCAATGGCAAGGATTCTTAGACTGTATGAACACCCCTTTATTTATAGGGGAGTACCCCACGTACCGTATATAAGGTACAAATAGCAGAATTAAATGTTATGCATATACATAGGGTACGCGAGGCTGATCCCCTCAAGTACGTTATTCTGTAGCCAGTAACCAGAGGGTCAACCAGCTATTGACTCCTCTGGAAGTTATCGTTCAAAGTCGATTTGACTATCAATTGTTCTAAAAGCATTTAATGTTCTTGCTTCTGATTATTCTATTGTTAAAATCTCTTTAATATCCCTTCATCATGATATATCTTTATTGTTGTACCTTAAACTTGCTGGGCAAACTCGTTGCTCATTCTTGCTATATCATGACTTCATTGCAGCTAAACCCGAGACGTCAGGGAAGAACAAAGGAAAAAAAGACAAGATTGAAGTGATAGACTTCTCGTAGCAGACTTTAGATTTATGTGTTAGTTAATTACGGTTAATGTAATTTAAACCCTGATAGCTATTTAGGGTATGTATTGTGTAAATGTTTAAGGTTAATCGTATTCTGGGACTAGTTAGTAACACCTTGTAATGAACAACGTATGTTTATTATATTCCGCACTTTCAGATATCATATGTTGTTAGAGGTGAATGTTTGTATTGGATCGTGATGACCAGATCCGGGTATTTGGAGACCCGAATTTGGGGGCGTCACAGGTTGGTATCAGAGTTGTAGGTTATAAACCTTAGGATCGCGAAACCTAGGTTATAACCTTCATAAGTAAACTCGTATCGAGGGGTCGGAGATAAATCGAGGAGATTTATCATAGGGGGTTTTGATGAATGGGGGACTTCATCGAGTCGAGTAGTACCCAATGAAATATAATTTCATTTCTTCAATGAATATATTTTATTGCTGTACTAATGTTAGTTTTTGCGTATTTGTAGGATGGCTGCTGTAGGGGAGACCAGTGGAGCCCGTGAGGAGGAGGTATTCATAGATATACCAGTAGTTTCGGAGCAGCTGGTGGGCTATGCTCCTATTGCCCCGGGATTGCTACAGGAGGAGTCCGAGCTGGAGGAGGACTACCATAGGGAGCTACCAGAGCCAGTAGTAGGTGGGGTGATGAGGTCCGGTAGTCAGGACCCTGATACTGAGGAGGAGAATCCCGAGGCCGAGGGGGAGGAGCCACCTGCTGATATTGATGGCATGGGGTCCACTGCTGATGATATCATCGAGGGGTTGACTGACAGAAATGAGGAGCTGGAGGCTCGGATTTCTCATTTGGAGGAGCAAAACCAGACCCATCAGTATATGGAGGACCAGTACAGAGACCTGGCCTACCAGCTCGAGCATGATTTAGGGGTGGCCAAGGTTCAGCTGCAGGGCTACGAGTCCTCAGCACAGCAGGTCGGACCACTGCTACATCAGCTAGTGGCCCGAAACGCTGAGTTGAGGGAGAGACTGGAGCAGCGGGATCTGCAGATCGCCCACCTGAGGGCGAAACAGGAAGCCATGAGGTTTGAGGCCGGACTGGAGGTGGCTGCGAGGATGCACGTCAGGGAGGCCTGGGCCAGGGAGGCCAGGAGGGTTGATCAGCTGGAGGACCAGCTAGAGGCCAGGGCAGTGAGGATAGAGACCCTGGGGCATGCCTTGGATGCAGCCTACCGTAGACCCCGGACTGAGGTAGGGGAGTCCAGTCGCTCTGTTCGTCGCAGGATCGGGGACGGAGCAGTCTTTTCTGGCCAGCAGGCTCGGATCCGTCATGATGTATAGTGATGGGATAGGATGGTTGTTTAGTTGTTAGTACAGTCAGTCCCACTTTTGTTTATGTTAGGGACATATTCATGTTTGTTTGTGAAACTTTATGTTTGTTGTTATGATTGGGGTAGCAGTTAAACCCCAACTTTTGTGGTCTTGAGGGAGGAAAGGTCAGGATTCCCCACTTTTGTCTAAGGGGATGATTTGTTGATAGGACAGATAGTGGCGCATTTATAGAAGTATGCCACAGGTTTAGTCATTGTAACAAAACAGTGGTATATGAATATAAATGCAGATGTTTCACTTAAATCAAATGTGTTGATAAATATTTTACCTTTAATTGTTTATTTTAATAACATATGATGTAAAATGTGAATCTATAGGTAAAAGTCATCAGTTTCCTTATTCTAAACCATGCCAAGGGGAAGGCCACGTAACCGACAGGTCGAAGAGTCAGAAAGTGAGGTTGGAGACCAAACCAACCCAATGAGAATGTTCGCCGGGAAAAAAAATGCTGGCCGAGGCTATGCAATCCAGACCACCACCTGAGAGAACCCAAGCTGCAGCTGAGCCAACGCATCATCTGGCAAACTTTAAAGATTTCAAATTGGTCGGACCACCTGAGTTCAAGGGAACTCTTAACCCAATCGAGGCGCAGACCTGGATAGAAGAGATAGAGAAGGTCTTTGAAGTAGCAAGGGTGGCAGAGGAACAGAAAACAAGTTTTGCCACTTTCATGCTAAAAGGAGAAGCCAACTATTGGTGGAAGGCCAACAGAGGCCCGAGTGGAAGAAGGCACTGTCCGCTTGGGATCGTTTTAAGGAAATGTTCTTGGAAAATTACTTTCCAGAGAGCATGAAGCAGGAGATGGAGATCAAGTTCTTGGAACTAAAACAAGGGAACATGTCTGTGGCTGAGTACGCAGCTAAGTTTAATGAGTTGGCACGGTTTGCAGCTCACCAAGTCAGCACCGAGGAAAGGAAAGCTCGTAGGTTTGAGCAAGGGTTGAAACCATGGTTATACCGTTCTGTGGCGGTATTGAAAATCAGAATATTTGCAGAATTGATGGAGAGGGCAATCATTGCAGAGGGTGGCAGTGAGGCTCTGGCCAAATACAATCACGAGAAGAAGAAGGGACATGAGGGCCCTAAGGCAGGAAGCAGTGGGGGCAGTAACCCCAACAAATGGAAAGGGATCGAGAGTCAGTCCTCTGGGGGAAATAAATCTGTAGGGGAGGTAAAGAAGCCAGGCAGATGCAACAACTGTGGCAAGAACCACACGGGGGAATGCATGAAGGGGAAGAGCGTGTGTTACCGTTGTGGACAACCTGGGCACATGGCCCCACAGTGCCCTAATAAGCCGAAAGGAGGTTGTTTCTCCTGTGGATCTCCTGACCACCAGATCAAGGACTGTCCGAAGAGGAAAAGCGACGCCGGGAGTGGCAACCGAAACAACAACAACAGTGGAAACAGCAACCGGTTGAACTACGGGCCACCATCCAGTCAAGCCAACAGGCCGACAGCCCGCACGTTCAACATGACTGTGCAGGATGCCATGGAATCCAAAGACGTGGTGTCAGGTATCATCCCAATCAATGATATGAATGCATATGTGCTATTTGATTCGGGTGCTACTTGCTCTTTTGTTTCCGAAGAATTTGCTAGTCAATTAAATGTACCTTGTGAAAAGTTAGAACACCCTATGAACGTAGAAGTAGCCAACAAGGAAATTATCCCCGTAGAATGCATTCATAGGAATTGTTGTGCTGAATTGCGAGGATTTAAGCTCAATGTGGATTTGATACCGATTCGACTGGAGAGTTCGATGTAATCTTGGGAATGGATTGGCTATCAACCCACGGAGCAGTTATTGACTGTAAAAAGAAATGTATACACCTAAAGACTTCTAATAAGTCGAAGGTGGTATTTTATGGCAGCAAATCACCAAAACCATCTTGTTGTCTTACTATGATGCAAACAAGTAGATTACTGAAGAAAGGATGCGAGTGTTATTTGGCCCATGTGGTCGATACTCGTCAGGTCGGGGATGAGATGAGTCAAATACCAGTTGTGAGAGATTTCACCGATGTCTTTCCCGATGAACTTCCGGGACTGCCGCCGGATCGGGAAACCGAGTTCGTTATCGATTTGGCACCGGGAACCGCACCAATATCGAAGCCGCCGTATCGAATGGCACCTGTAGAGATGAAGGAGTTGATGGTGCAACTGCAGGAACTGTTAGATAAAGGTTATATCAGACCGAGCGTGTCCCCGTGGGGAGCACCAGTTCTGTTTGTAAAGAAGAAAGACGGTTCAATGAGGCTTTGTATCGACTATCGGGAGTTGAACAAAGTTACGATTAAGAATAGGTATCCGCTTCCTAGAATCGTACGGACCTGTTCGATCAACTTAAAGGAGCGAAGTACTTTTCAAAGATCGACTTAAGAACAGGCTACCATCAGCTGAAAGTGAGGCAAGAAGATATCCCGAAGACTGCATTCAGAACTCGTTACGGGCACTTCGAGTTTCTGGTAATGTCTTTTGGATTGACAAATGCACCAGCAGCATTCATGGATATGATGAACAGAGTGTTCAAGCAGTACTTGGACAAGTTCGTAGTTGTATTCATCGATGACATTCTGGTGTATTCAGGGACGGAGGAGGAGGAGCATGCTGAACATTTGAAGATTGTATTAGAAGCTCTTAGGAAGGAGAAGTTGTATGCAAAGTTTTTCTAAAGTGTGAGTTTTGGTTGCAGAGAGTACAATTTCTGGGTCATGTCATAGACAAGAATGGTGTTTCGGTAGATCCAGCAAAGGTAGAAGCAGTTATCAACTGGGAACAAGCCGAAGACACCGACGGAGATCCGGGAGTTTCTTGGGATTAGCGGGATACTATCGGAGATTCATCCAGGATTTTTTCAAAGATAGCATCGCCGTTGACCAATCTCACCAGGAAAACAGTCAAGTTTGTTTGGTCGGAGAAGTGTGAGGAGAGTTTCATGGAGTTGAAGAAGAAGAGACTCAGCCAAGCACCAGTGTTGACCTTACCAGACAACACTGGGGGTTTCGTAGTGTATAGCGATGCATCACACAAGGGTCTTGGCTGTGTACTGATGCAACACGGCAAGGTCGTGGCATACGCATCGCGTTAGCTGAAGGATTATGAGAAGGGTTATCCGACTCATGACTTGGAGTTAGCAGCGGTAGTTTTCGCCTTGAAAATTTGGAGGCACTACCTATACGGGGAGAAGTGCGAGATATATACAGATCACAAAAGTCTGAAATATATCTTCACTCAAAAGGAGCTGAACATGAGGCAACGCCGATGGTTAGAATTGATCAAGGACTACGACTGTGAAATTCTGTACCATCCGGGCAAAGCAAATGTAGTGGCTGATGCCTTAAGTAGGAAAGGCAAGGTGAAATTGATGCAGCTGACAGTCCAGGAGGAGTTGATACGGGACTTTGAACGTCTGGAGCTGGAAGTTAGGTATCCAATGGAGGGGGACGAAAAGGTGTTCGCCGTGACGGTAGGTCCAACTCTACTGGATAAGATACAGGAGGCTCAAGAATTTGACAAGGAATGCATTGACATTAAGAAACAGTTATCGGAGGGAAAAGCCTCGAAGTATAAGGTTGACAGCACAGGATTGCTGAGATTCGAGGGAAGGACCTGGATACCCTATGTACCAGACTTAAGGGAAGAAATTTTGCAAGAGGCCCATAATACGAGGTTTTCGGTACATCCAGGTAGCACCAAGATGTATCAGGATCTTCGTCAGCATTATTGGTGGCCGCATTTGAAGGGGGAAGTTGCAGAATTCGTCAGCCGGTGTTTAACTTGTCAGAGGATCAAGGCTGAGCATCAACGACCGAGCGGATTGTTGCAACCCTTAGAGATTCCCGAGTGGAAGTGGGAGCACATCACAATGGATTTTGTGGTGGGACTTCCAACAACGCAAAAGGGTCTAGACGCCATCTGGGTGATCGTAGATCGTTTGACCAAGTCTGCCCATTTTCTACCGATCAAGATCAGGTACAAGTTGGAACAGCTGGCGAAACTTTACGTAAAGGAAATAGTATCACGTCATGGAGTGCCGGTATCTATCGTGTCCGACAGAGATCCGCGATTCACGTCAAATTTTTGGAGAAGCCTGCAGGAGAGACTGGGAACACAGTTAAGAATGAGTACGGCATATCATCCTCAGACTGATGGTCAGAGTGAGCGAACAATTCAGACCCTAGAGGATATGCTCCGGGCAGTTGTGATGGATTTAAGTGGTAGCTGGGACGATCACTTGCCCCTGGTAGAGTTCGCCTACAACAACAGTTATCACGCTAGCATTGGTATGCCACCATACGAAGCGCTATATGGAAGGAAATGTCGAACGCCGTTGTGTTGGGATGAAGTTGGTGAACGAAGATTGTTGGGGCCTGAATTGGTACAACAAACCGTGGAAATTATTAAAGTAATAAGACAGCGGTTAGTAGCAGCTCAAGATCGTCAGAAGAAGTACGCCGACTTACATCGCCAGAAATAGAGACTTTGAAGTCGGATAGCTTTGTGTTCCTGAAGGTATCACCCTAGAAAGGGAAGATCCGTTTTGGGAAGAAGGGCAAATTGAGCCCTAGGTTCATAGGACCTTTTGAGATATTAAGGAGAATAGGCGAAGTGGCATACGAGGTGGCGTTACCCTCCTGAACTTGAGCACATCCACAACGTGTTTTCATGTATCAGTGTTGCGTCCGTCATAAGCCAGACTACAAACATGTCATTTCCTATGAACCAATTCAAGTCGAAAGAGATTTATCGTACGAGGAGATTCCTGTTCAAATACTGGATAGGAAAAAGAGCAGAAGAAGCTGAGAAATAAAATCATTCACTCGGTTAAAAGTTTCTCTGGAGAAATCACGCGGTGGAAGAAGCCACGTGGGAGCTCGAAGAGAAGATGAGAGCAAATTACCCGCAGTTATTCGAGTAACCTTAGATTGAAATTCCGAGGACGGAATTTTTATAAGGGGGAGAGGATGTAATGTCCGGAAAATTTTAAACATTGTACCAAATGTATTTTTATAAATAAATTCATTTTATATAATTTTATAAATTTAATTGGATCCATGTGGGTATTATTATTATTTAATTATATAAATACGTGGTCCAATAATTCTCTGTGCATAAAAAGGACTCATTAATAGTTTAATTAAATTAGTGAGTTGACCCTAAGATTTTATTTGCAAGAAAATTTGGAAAATTAAATAAATAATTTTATCATTACTGGGTTAAATAATTCAAATAAAGAATTATGGTTGGAATAGATATTTTGAATAATTAATTAATTGGTTTAAGTAATTCAAAATATTAGAAATGTAAAGTGGCTATTTCAATTGGGTCATATATATTTTATTTGACCAAACCCATATTTTGTTTTTATTTTATTTTGGCCGCAGCCCACTTTTCCTTTTTATTTCTTTTTTTCCTTGTTGGGCTAAGTGGGCAACCCCTTAAAATCTATTGGGTTGAGCCCAATCCCTAAAACAAGTTGGTGTAGACAAATCGGGTCGACCCATTCCATTTAATTCCAGTCGGGTAAGTCAAGGAACGGGTTGGACCCGTTTTCTTTAATTAGGACAACCGGCAATTCAATTTGGGGACAACTGATTGAAGCCAATATTCTCAAAACCCCCAAATCGATCAGTCAAGAGGGAGGAAGGAAACCAGCCGAGCAAGAAGACCTAAGCCCTAGCCATCGAGCAATCAAACCCAAACCCTCAATCAATCAGTGACGAGGGACGGGAGGGAGACGCCGGCGGCAGCATCAATCGACCGGCGGACCGTGCAAGGCTCGAGGCAGAAATCGAAGAAACTGAACGACCAACGAGCGGACCAAGGGTCCCAGAATTTCAGCGACGCGACCGGTGGAAGGTGCGACGCTCGAGGAAACTGGCCGGCGAATTCACTGTCGGCGAGCTACACATCAGTCACCCATCCCTTTCCTACCGTCGGTCATTGACCAAGCAATTAGGGTATTGCCCAATTAATTTCTTCTATAAATTGGACCCCTTCCCAGACCCTGAAACTGCCGATTTTTGATTGTGAGTTCCCAATTAGAGAGAAATTAGGGTTCGAAAATTTCAAGGAAGAGGGAAACAGGGGAGGTTTGTTCGTGGCTTCCAAATTTCGTCTGGAGTGAATGTCCAATTTGGCCACCTATTTTGGTAGGAGGAGAAGGTCGGCCACCCGCTCAAACCCAAGGTATAGCCGTAGGGTCTATCAAACCACTGTGATGGTTTTTATTTAGTGTTGGTATGAATTTTCATTCTTCTGTACTTGGTTTGGGTTACCAATTTTGTTAGGATGTTTATGTTATACACGGTATTGCATTGGGATAATTATTTCCTTGATTTGGGCTACACAGTGTATAGTAGTGGAATTATTTGGTGAAATTAGGAACTGTATTACATTGACTGGTTTAAAAGAAAATCTGGTATTTAATGGTGTTAATCTTTGTGTTTTTCTCTTGTGTTTATTGCTGGAAAATCTGTGTATGGTATCAAACTCAAAACTTACCTTGTATTGGGTTGTTGCTTTGGCTGGGAATCTATGTACTGAAGGACCAAACTCAGTTCCATTAGCTAAACTGTTCTGTCGGCAAAATAGCTATAAGATCAAACCTTGTTATTTTGATGTGTTTAATTCGGCAGCCGTGTGTGTGTGAGTCCCAACTATGGTATTGGGTGTGTTTTGCTGCTGTGCAAACTTTGGAAAAACAGAGGAAGGATGCACATCATAAGGCAGTACTCTGCCCAAATTTTTCCTTGTAACTGGGTAGTAATTTTGTTAGCTAAAACCATAATGAATAAGTGTGAACAAAGCTAATTATTTAATTATTAACTAAGTATGAGTAAAGATAATTATTTATTATTTGTTTATCAATAATAATAAGTAAAGAGACAATAAAATATTTAATTTATTATTTACATAATAATTAAATATGAATAAAGTTAATAATTATTTATTATTTAATTAATAAAATAATAAATAAAGATAATAAATATTTAATTATTATTTAATAATAATAATAAATTAAATATGAGTAAAGTTAATAAAATAATTATTTGTTATTGTTCCCAATAAATAATAAATAAAGATAATGAATATTTAATTATTATTTAAATAATAATAATAATTAAGTATGAATAAAATTAATAAACTAATTATTTATTATTGCTCCAACAAATAATAAATAAAGATAGTGAATATTTAATTATTATAGTAATACTTAAGTAATGAATAAAGTTATTGAATAAGAAGGAAATTAACTACTTAATCATTAATGAAATAATGATTAAGTATGAGGGAAATTTATAAGTTAATTATTTTTGGCCCTTAATAAATAAAGATAATTAATTAATTATTATTTAATTGATAATTAAATAATAATTAAGTGTGAATAAAAGATTAAGTAAGAGGACCAACTGCTATTTAGTTGCTGTTAAATTATGTTAAATTTATTAATTATTTTGTAACTAATAAATAAGAAATTTTAACCCACAGGTAGAAGGGTATTCAAATGATATAGTGACCCTGATTAAATTATTATCTGTTCAAATAATACCTAGAGGCCATTTAAATTTTGTTAAGTCTGATGGCTAGGTAGTAATTAAATTCGTGTGAATTGTTTATCTGCTAAATGAATAGCATAAGTGGGTATAATTACGCAATGCTAATGGATAAACCAACTCTACCAGCTGATAGGTTATCCAAGGTCAAGTAATTAAAGCTAAGATTTAAATTGTAGCTGAGCGATCAGGCAAGTTCCTAACCCTAAACTTCTTACATTATTGCAAGTTCTTCTTACTCAACTTTCACATTGAGCAATACTTCTAAAACCTTATGCAGTATTTTAATTCATGCAAAAGGTATATATTATTGCAAGTTGTTCTTTAAGCTTGAATTTTATCTCCAAGCATGCTTTAAGTGGTCTAATTACTTTCAGAATTATTCCACATCGGGTATATTTATTGACATTCGTGCATTCGAATTCGTATATTTAAATTCAGAAATCTATACACCATTCATGGTTAAGTCTGAACCCTTGTTCGGTCAGACAATTTTGTGAAAATTTATAAAAGCTATCCGAACCAATCAATGGCAAGGATTCTTAGACTGTATGAACACCCCTTTATTTATAGGGGAGTACCCTACGTACCGTATATAAGGTACAAATAGCAGAATTAAATGTTATGCATATACATAGGGTACGCGAGGCTGATCCCCTCAAGTACGTTATTCTGTAGCCAGTAACCAGAGGGTCAACCAGCTATTGACTCCTCTGGAAGTTATCGTTCAAAGTCTATTTGACTATCAATTGTTCTAAAAGCATTTAATGTTCTTGCTTCTGATTATTCTATTGTTAAAATCTCTTTAATATCCCTTCATCATGATATATCTTTATTGTTGTACCTTAAACTTGCTGGGCAAACTCGTTGCTCATTCTTGCTATATCATGACTTCATTGCAGCTAAACCCGAGACGTCAGGGAAGAACAAAGGAAAAGACAAGATGAAGTGATAGACTTCTCGTAGCAGACTTTAGATTTATGTGTTAGTTAATTACGGTTAATGTAATTTAAACCCTGATAGCTATTTAGGGTATGTATTGTGTAAATGTTTAAGGTTAATCGTATTCTGGGACTAGTAACACCTTGTAATGAACAACGTATGTTTATTATATTCCGCACTTTCAGATATCATATGTTGTTAGAGGTGAATGTTTGTATTGGATCGTGATGACCAGATCCGGGTATTTGGAGACCCGAATTTGGGGGCGTCACAGCAGGAGTACAGTAAGAGCATCCATAGTTTCATGCTGACGCTGAAGCTCGTTACTCATGGATGCGAGCATGATGCATTGAGCCAACTGTGCATCATCTTGCCACTTTCTAAAAGTAGCAATCTCTTCCTCAGAGGCATTGTCTACAACTATTGCAGGGATAGGCATATTAAGGATATAAGATAGCTTTTCAGCCTTGAGAACTATTCTCAGATTCCTTAACCAGTCCGTGTAATTCGGTCCGGTTAATTAGCATCTAATATGCTACGCAGTGATAGTGAATTAGACATTGTAAAATTCTGTAAAATGAATTTGTAATTTAACAACATTTTAGCATACATTCATTTAATTAATTACCAAAATAAATTAGGTCTTTATTTTAAATTGGTATCTCCCACTATTTTCATCAAACTATATTACCCTCAATATATAGTTCCGCAAATCTAATTAAAGGTCTGCTAGTGAGAATAAGGATCCCATTTCAAATGTATATAGCCTTGTGGTGCCACAACAAACGATATATAAATAAATAGGTAGACAACTATTGTCAATTACATCTCTATGTAATTCCTTGTATTTTGCCTCTTAGATTATTTTGATCAAGTGGTGACACATCCGAATCAAAATTATCCAAGTTAAGTCCATCCTAGCACTTCCATATATTCGAAAGCATCGTTCAGTCTATTTATAAGCATCAAATGTGGTAAGACAACATCTTAAATATTTAATACTTGCCTTGTGGTGACACAACAAACTCATATTAAATATTTAATACTCTATTGTTTTACCATGCTAGAAGGCGACGTTCAATATTCCAAATATCTTTGAACGCTTAGGACTTAATATGATTTCTTGAGGGATTTATTATTATTAGTCTCATCTTGTTTAGCGCGCATGCACATATATATATAAAATACGCGTCATATTATTTTACATGCGAAGCATATTGGATAATATATAATATATATATATATATATAGTAAGCATGCACATATAGAATACTATATTCTACTCGTATAATAGAACTTGCCCAACACAAGGGTTAAGGAAACTTGCATTCAATATATAGAAAGAATGAAGTTAGGGAACTTGCCCAACACAAGGGTTAGACAAGCGTTAGGAAACTTGCCTGAAGCGCTGCTACAATAATACAACACACGCTCCTTAATATCCTACACAATTAAGTACATATTTACATAATAATTAGTCGCATTTCAAATAATGGTTCAAAACGGACGCTGCATCATTAAAACACATTGACCAAGCCTAAATTGCAATTAGATTATTCAATTTCCGCCTTAAAACAATACCAATCTGGTTGACATTTGGGAAATAATTAAGCATTTAGGGTTTAACAGAATATGCTTAGTTAACCCGTCTAATCATTTAATCCAAGGATAAATATAAGTGTTGGAACAATTTGAAAAAGGCTTCATTGGGTTCGACCCGATCCGATCCGCCTGACCGACCCAACCCAGCCCAAACACGGGAACTGGCGCTGCGGCGCCGAGCCCAAGTACTGGACCTCACGCTGCGGCGTGAGTCCCGTGTCTTCTCCATGACCGGGCTTCACGCTGCGGCGTGAGCCTTAAGGCTTGGGCCTCACGCTGCGGCGCGAGTCCCGGTTTTTCCCCCATTTTCCCCTCGCTGCAGCGTGGAGCTGCAGGGCATATGGGTGGCGCTGCGGCGCCATTCTGCAGTAGCCGGATTCTGGGTTTGTTTCCAGAACGCGACTCTCCGACCTCCGGCCACTCCAACCTCCATAACTCCTTCAATACACAAGCAAATTGGATCCATTCCGGACTCTATGGACTCCTGACTCATGGGGCTACAACATATCAAAAATGCAGAGCTACCCATAATCATTAACATGGTCAAATCTAAAGCCAAAGTGTAAAGTTCATACTCTGTTCTTCGAGTTCTTGACAAGTTTTAAAACGAAAATCATTCCTACGAACTCGTTTCAACTCCTTTTTTACTCCATTCCACTTGGGTTAGCTTCGTAACCCATGGAACTACAACACCATAGCAACAAATAAAATTAACAAGCACGAAATCTAGCATTTATAGTCCTCTAAAAAGTCCAAATGTCCAAAAGTCCATTGTTCTTCATGTTCTTCATCCTCCTTAAGCATAGGTACGGATTTCCTCTATTTTTGTTCCACTTTGATGTTATTAATGGTTTCTATAGTCTCTTAACAACAATATAAACGAAATACAACCAACAATAACAACCACAATCAGCTACAAATCATCCACCAAGCCTAAGAGCTTGAAAACCAAGAAAAACTTGCAAACTCAATGATATTGAAAGATAATCGTTTGATGTTGAATATTTACCTCTGTGAATCGTTCCTAGATGTTATGAGGCTTTTCTAGAGCTTGGCTTGAGTCTCTTTCTTCTTTCTTGGTTCACCCGAACCTCTCCTTCTCTTCTTTTCTCCTTCTTCTTCTTCTTCCTCTCTTTTCCGGCGACTTTCTTTTCCTTTTTCCGGCGAACTCCGGCGGCTTTCCGGCGACTCTTTGCAGCTCTCTCTCTCTCTCTCTATCAGCTGATGGTTTAGGGAAGGAATGAGAGTTTGAATGATTTGGGAGAGTAGAGGAGTGAATTTAGGAGAAGTGGGAGAAATGGTTTAATGGCTCAATGAGCTTGCCGGCTAGCCTCTCCCTTGCTCAATTTTGATTGGTCCAAATTTGGGGTTTGGTTTCCTCTTGGAGTAACAAGCCAAAATAAATACCCAAATACACAAAAATATATCCGAAAACTCCGACTTTTGTACCAAAACTGGTAAATAACTCTACCCAAAATTAAACTGGGTACTCCCATAAATTATTGGGACATATAAAAATAATTATTACGGGGTTTGCCCATTTATTCGGAACAGTCATATTATATATTTCGGATACCGAATAAAACACGATTGGGCTCGAAATGGAAATCTAACACTTGGAAAAATTTATTCGTACGTATACACGTATTTATGAAATTTAATTAAAAGTCAAAAAAGACGCAAAAATATTATGGCGTGAATAGTGCCTCGATAAGCGTGCCCCGTGAATAGTGAATTTGCGATTTTTCGCGAAGTCAGTATATTCACCCTAACGACACTACAACACGTAAAATTCAACATATACACATATTCTAGGTTATAACACAACCTTTAAGCACATAACACATAATCATATTCATAAAAATAACAATTCATTTCATTCATACATAAACTCGGGTTACAAGGAAATTAAAATTCCCGATCGTTACATTCTCCCCTCCTTATAAGGATTCCGTCCCCAGAATCACAATACAAGGTTAAGCAAAAAGTTGAGGGTAATTCTCCTTCATCTTATCTTTTAATTCCCACGTAGCCTCCTCGGCATTGTGGTTTCGCCAAACTACTTTCACAGAAGGTATAACCTTATTTCTTAATACTTGTTCTTTCCTATCGATTATCTGAATAGGAATTTCCTCATACGTAAGATCTTTCTCTATTTGGACGGGCTCATAGGATATCACATGTTTATAATCGGGCTTGTATGGTCGTAATACTGAAACGTGGAACACATTGTGGATATGCTCCAGTTCAGGAGGCAAGGCTACCTCGTACGCCACTTCACCCACTCTTCTCAATACTTCAAACGGTCCTACAAATCTCGGGCTTAACTTTCCTTTCTTCCCAAAACGTATCTTCCCTTTCCAAGGAGATACCTTCAGAAACACGTAACTGCCGACGTCGAAGTCTCTCGTCTGGCGATGTTGATCTGCATACTTCTTTTGTCGGTCTTGGGCTGCAACCAATCTTGCCCTGATCACCGTGACCACTTCTGCTGTCTGCTGCACCAATTCTGGTCCCAATAGTCGCCGTTCGCCAACCTCATCCCAACTTAACGGTGTCCTGCACTTCCTCCCGTAGAGGGCTTCATATGGCGGCATACCGATACTTGCGTGATAGCTGTTATTGTAGGCGAATTCCACCAGTGGTAAGTGGTCATCCCAATTTCCCTTGAAATCCATCACACAAGCTCTCAACATGTCCTCTAGTGTTTGAATTGTTTCGTATCGCTTTTGTCCGTCAGTTTGAGGATGGTAAGCAGTACTTAGTCGCAACTGTGTTCCCATTCTCTCTTGTAAGCTCTTCCAAAAAATTTGATGTGAAGCGCGGATCTCGATCTGAGACAATTGACACACTGGCACTCCATGTCGTGAAACAATTTCCTTAATGTACAACTTGGCTAATTGGTTCAAATTAAATCGGATCTTTATCGGTTAGAAAGTGTGCTGATTTTGTCAATCGATCCACGATAACCCAAAATGGCATCATAGCCCTTCTGTGTGACTTGAAGTCCCACCACGAAGTCCATAGTGATAAGCTCCAACTTCCATTCCGGTATAGTCAGTGGTTGAAGCAACCCACTCGGTCTCTGATGTTCTGCTTTGACTTGTTGACAGGTGAGACACCTGCTGACGTACTCTGCTACGTCCCGCTTCATGTTGGGCCACCAAAAATATTGACGAAGATCACGGTACATTTTCGTGCTTCCTGGGTGAACAGAATATGCTGAATTATGTGCTTCATGTAAGATCTCATCTCTTAATTCAGTCACGGCTGGCACCCACACTCGTTCCTCGTATCTCAAGATACCATCCTTATCCATTCTGAATTTCTCTTCCTCATTTTCTGTGACCCTTTTTTGTATCCTTTCACATTCCTCATCTTTTTCCTGTGCTTCTTTCACTTTGTCGAGTAACGTCGGACGAGCTTCGATTACGAATAACTTCTCTGCTGCCTCTGTCGGACTTTTCACTTCAATTTCCAATCTTGCCATTTCTAGTATTAACTCCTCATGAGTTGTCAACATAAGCAATTTCTCGTTCCCCTTCCTACTCAATGCATCTGCTACTACGTTTGCTTTTCCTGGGTGATAAAGAATTTCGCAGTCGTAATCCTTGATTAATTCCAACCACCCTCCTTTGTCGCATGTTCAACTCCTTCTGTGTGAAGATATATTTTAGACTCTTATGATCCGTGTATATCTCACATTTTTCCCCATAAAGGTAATGTCTCCAAATCTTCAATGCAAAAACGACAGCTGCCAATTCCAAGTCATGGGTAGGGTATCGTTTCTCGTAATCCTTTAATTGTCGTGACGCATACGCAATGACCTTGCCGTGTTGCATCAACACACAGCCAAGACCCTTGTGTGATGCATCACTATACACTACAAAGCCTCCCATATCATCTGGTAATGACAATACAGGCGCTTCACTTAACCTCTTTTTCAACTCCTGAAAACTATCTTCGCACTTTTCAGACCATACAAACTTCACTGTCTTTCTCGTCAGATTGGTCAACGGGGTTGCTATCTTCGAAAAATCCTGGATAAATCATCGATAGTACCCGGCTAACCCTAAGAAACTTCGCACTTCTGTCGGCGTCTTCGGTTGTTCCCAGTTACTAACTGCCTCCACCTTTGCAGGGTCCACTGAGATACCGTCTTTGTCGATCATATGCCCTAAAAATTGCACCTTTTCCATCCAGAATTCGCACTTGGAAAATTTCGCGTATAACTTTTCCCTTCTCAGTGTCTCCAGTACCTTGTTCAGATGATCGGCGTGCTCTCCTTCCGTCTTTGAATAAATCAAGATGTCATCGATGAAAACCACTACGAACTTGTCTAAGTACGGCTTCAGAACTCGGTTCATCAAGTCCATGAATGCTGCTGGCGCATTAGTCAAACCGAAAGACATCACCAAAAACTCGTAATGACCATATCTCGTTCGAAACGCAGTTTTGGGTACATCTTCCTTCCTTACTTTTAGCTGATGATATCCGGTCCTCAAATCTATCTTTGAGAAATGTCTGGCTCCTTTCAGTTGATCGAACAAGTCGTCGATCCTTGGCAACGGATACTTATTCTTGATCGTTGATTTGTTCAATTCCCGGTAGTCGATGCAGAGTCTCATCGATCCGTCCTTCTTCTTGACAAACAAAACTGGGGCTCCCCATGGGGACACACTTGGCTGAATATACCCATTGTCCAGCAATTCCTGAAGTTGTATCAGTAATTCTTTCATTTCCACTGGCGCCATACGATACGGAGCCTTCGAAATTGGTGCAGTCCCTGGCACTAAGTCTATTGCAAATTCAATTTCCCTGTCTGGCGGAAGACCCGGTAATTCGCTTGGAAACACATCTGGAAACTCTCTTACTATCGGTATATTCTTAATTTCTACACCTTCTCTCTTTGTATCTACAATATAGGCTAAATAGCCTTCACATCCTTTCTTTAACAACTTTCTGGCCTGCATCATCGTAAGACAACAAGAACGTCTCAACGATGTGCTACCATTAAACACTACCCTCGACCGGTTAGGGGTTCGAAGGTTCACACTTTTCTTCTGACAGTCAATCACTGCCGCGTGATCGTACAACCAGTCCATTCCCAATATTACATCGAACTCTCCCAACCTTATTGGGATCAAATCCACGCAAAAATTATGTCCCCTAATCTCAGCGCAACAATTACGAAGAATAAACTCTACTGGAATTACCTCATTATTCGCAATTTCTATACTCAGAGGATTTTCTAACCGCTCTTGGGGTAAATTTAACCGTTTAGCAAAATCTTCAGACACAAAAGAACGGGTAGCACCCGAATCAAATAATACGCAGGCATTTATATTATTGATTGGGATAATACCTGACACCACATCCTTAGCAATCACTGCATCCTGGACGGTCATGTTGAATGTTCGGGCAGGGGTTCGGTTTGGCGGAGTCGGTCCTCCAGTTGCCTGTTTGCTGCCTCCTCCTCTGTTGCCATTTCCACCAGTGCTTCCTTTCTTCGGACAGTCTTTGATCTGATGCTCCACTGATCCACAAGAATAACATCCACGGTTCTTGTTCGGGTTTGTGCAGTTTGGTGCCATGTGCCCCTCCTGGCCACAATTGTAACAAATATTGCGCCCCTTCCAGCACTCTCCCTTGTGATTCTTCCCACATTTGGAACATGCTTCAACCCTCTTCTTAAATCCCCCTTGATTATTCCCTATCTGATTAGTGTTGGTGTTGTTGTTGTTGCCACCATCCCATTTCCTCTTTCCCGAATTGCTTCCACCGCTACTGCCACCTCCACGGTAGTCTCCTCCGCTGTTCTTATTCTTCTTGTGTTGATTCAGGGCCTCAATCCCTCCCTCAGCGATAATAGCTTTTTCCAGCAGTGCACTAAAGGTTTCGATCTGAAGAACGGCTACCTTGTTATATATCCACGGTTTTAGCCCTTGTTCAAACCTTTGCGCCTTCAGCTCTTCAGTACTTACTTGAAGCGGTGCAAAACGTGCAAGTTCATTGAATTTGGCGGCGTACTGAGCCACCGTCATATCTCCCTGCTTCAGTTCCAAGAATTTCACTACCATTTGTCTTTCCATGCTCTTTGGGAAATAATTCCCGAAAAATAATTCCTTGAACTTGTCCCACGGTATCACCCCTTCGCCTGCTCGTTGTTGGTTAGCTTCCCACCAATAATTTGCTTCCCCTTTCATCATATAGGTGGCGAATGCTGTTTTCTGGTCATCCCCCACGCGTGCGATAATGAAAGCCTTCTCCATTTCCTTCACCCAAGACTGGGCTTCAATCGGATCAGTCGTTCCCCTGAAACTCGGGGGGTCCTAACGCTTTTGAAGTCTTTGAAAACTTGTTATGGGGTGGCTGCTGTGTGGGTTGGGATTCACGGGTCCCACATTTCTCCTTTCCATTCTCTCCAATATATCCGCTAACCGCTGCATGGGGTCCGTCGGACCTCCTCCATTGTTAACCGATCCCTCAGGTGTTACTGGGGGTGGTACGTTCCGTCTGGGCGGCATTCTCTGCTAAACGTAAGAAAGCTTAATGTCATCATCTCATTATACTACGAGAATATCTATCATGAGTACTACAAGCAGACCACAAAGTGACACATTCTAATACCAGCTCGTAATGCAATATAGCTTCATTTAAGGAATGTAAATACTTTTCACAATTCTCTAGGATGCGTCTATCTAAGATCGCCCCAAAACTCTACATGAGTTTTGTCTACTCTTATTCTCTCTATGCTTCCTAAGGTTATAGCCTAAAGACCTCTCTCTAAAGGTTTATAACCTAAATCTCTGATACCAACCTGTGACGCCCCCAAATTCGGGTCACCCGAACCCCGGACCTGGTTCGTCACTATCTCATACCTGCATCATACTATTGATAACTTACAGCGGAAATAAAGGAATATTTACATTGATATAACATAAATAATCCTGTCCCAAGTCTCGAAACCAAAACTTCTACAAAACGTAACTTAATACATGAGGGTAATTAAGTCTTAATACATCATAAAAGTCAACGAGTCTTAATACATAATCAAAACGATAATCTTAACGGTACAAAACTAATCCATGGCTTTGCCTTTGCCTTTATCCATCCCTGAACTTTCACCACGAGCTCCACTAACTGAAATATTTTAAGGAAAGCAAGGGTGAGCAACAAATTTGCTCAGCAAGTATAATAACAATAATCGTGAATCATCAAATGAATACTTTATAGCTTACAAGAATCTAGAGAATAAAAGATAGCTCAAGAATCTGCATAATCTCAACGAATGATCTCATTAACACAAATGTAGGGCCTCTAAGGACCGAATGATTTCAAGGTTTCCAAATGGAGGAAATATTCTATACTGAGTGGTCATCATGACACTGAACTTTTACTAGAATCACCAGAAATTCATCCGATAATCCGACATACTAATACAATAGGTGATCAGCCTAATGTACCCGGTGTTATGCATAACCCCTTTATATACTGTTCGCGCGCGTGTCGGTTCCCCGACATACATACTGTTTCCCCTGCTATGAGGGTTGTTCATCTCAGCTTTATATAGGAATCCAAACCAAACAATTTGATCGGATAGCTTTACTTAACAACAATGATGATAAAACATACGTCTAGCCGAAACAATTGGCTTTGACATCTATCTCATGTAGTTCATGGAATATAGAACTTGAAAGCTTTAATAACATACGTTGAAGCATAGTTAAATAACGTGAATGATTATCAATTCATTCTAAGAGTACTTGCAATTTGACAATGATTGAAGTACAGGAACTTGTTCAGAATATCTTGAATAAGATAAGAAACTCGCTTAATGGAGTAATACTTGCAACAATACATAACTGAATAAATTTAGAGAACTTGTAATAACATAGAATGATTTCTCAATCAATAATTAACTCGTATAATAGAACTTGCCCAACACAAGGGCTAGGCAAGGGTTAACGAAGAACTTGCATTCAATAAGTAGAAAGAATGAAGTTAGGGAACTTGCCTGAAGCGCTGCTACAATAATACAACACACACGCTCCTTAATATCCTACACAATTAAGTACATATTCACATAACAATTAGTCACATTTCAAATAATGGTTCAAAACGGACGCTGCATCATTAAAACACATTGATCACCCTACGACTACCCAGTCGGGGGTCTCGCTCCCCGGTGAGCGAGCGGCTGCCCAACCGGTGACACAACAAAACAGCATCGTTCAGTCTATTTATAAGCATCAAATGTGGTAAGACAACATCTTAAATATTTAATACTTGCCTTGTGGTGACACAACAAACTCATATTAAATATTTAATACTCTATTGTTTTACCATGCTAGAAGGCGACGTTCGATATTCCAAATATCTTTGAACGCTTAGGACTTAATATGATTTCTTGAGGGATTTATTATTATTAGTCTCATCTTGTTTAGCGCGCATGCACATATATATATAAAATACGCGTCATATTATTTTACATGCGAAGCATATTGGATAATATATAATATATATATATATATATATATATATATATATATATATATATATAGTAAGCATGCACATATAGAATACTATATTCTACTCGTATAATAGAACTTGCCCAACACAAGGGTTAAGGAAACTTGCATTCAATATATAGAAAGAATGAAGTTAGGGAACTTGCCCAACACAAGGGTTAGACAAGCGTTAGGAAACTTGCCTGAAGCGCTGCTACAATAATACAACACACGCTCCTTAATGTCCTACACAATTAAGTACATATTTACATAACAATTAGTCACATTCCAAATAATGGTTTAATACGGATGCTACATCATTAAAACACATTGATTACCTAAATTGCAATTAGATTATTCAATTTCCGCCTTAAAACAATACCGATCTGGTTGACATTTGGGAAATAATTAAGCATTTAGGGTTTAACAGAATATGCTTAGTCAACCTGTCTAATCATTTAATCCAAGGATAAATATAAGTGTTGGAACAATTTGAAAAAGGCTTCATTGGGTTCGAACCCGATCCGATCCGCCTGACCGACCCAACCCAGCCCAAACACGGAACTGGCGCTGCGGCGCCGAGCCAAAGTACTGGACCTCACGCTGCGGCGTGAGTCCCGTGTCTTCTCCATGACCGGGCTTCACGTTGCGGCGTGAGCCTTAAGGCTTGGGCCTCACGCTGCGGCGCGCGAGTCCCGGTTTTTTCCCCATTTTCCCCTCGCTGCAGCGTGAGCTGCAGGGCATATGGGTGGCGCTGCGGCGCCATTCTGCAGTAGCCGGATTCTGGGTTTGTTTCCAGAACGCGACTCCGACCTCCGGCCACTCCAACCTCCATAACTCCTTCAATACACAAGCAAATTGGTCCATTCCGGACTCTATGGACTCCTGACTCATGGGGCTACAACATATCAAAAATGCAGAGCTACCCATAATCATTAACATGGTCAAATCTAAAGCCAAAGTGTAAAGTTCATACTCTGTTCTTCGAGTTCTTGACATGTTTTAACGAAAATCATTCCTACGAACTCGTTTCAACTCCTTTTTAACTCCATTCCAATTGGGTTAGCTTCGTAACCCATGGAACTACAACACCATAGCAACAAATAAAAATTAACAAGCACGAAATCTAGCATTTATAGTCCTCTAAAAAGTCCAAATGTCCAAAAGTCCATTGTTCTTCATGTTCTTCATCCTCCTTAAGCATAGGTACGGATTTCCTCTATTTTTGTTCCACTTTGATGTTATTAATGGTTTCTATAGTCCTCTTAACAACAATATAAACGAAATACAACCAACAATAACAACCACAATCAGCTACAAAACATCCACCAAGCCTAAGAGCTTGAAAACCAAGAAAAAACTTGAAAACTCAATGATATTGAAAGATAATCGTTATTGATGTTGAATATTTACCTCTGTGAATCGTTCCTAGATGTTATGAGGCTTTTCTAGAGCTTGGCTTGAGTCTCTTTCTTCTTTCTTCTTGGTTCACCTGAACCTCTCCTTCTCTTCTTTTCTCCTTCTTCTTTCTTCTTCCTCCTCTTTTCCGGCGACTTTCTTTTCCTTTTTCTCCGGCGAACTCCGGCGGCTTTCCGGCGACTCTTTGCAGCTCTCTCTCTCTCTCTCTCTCTCTCTCAGCTGATGGGTTAGGGAAGGACTGAGAGTTTGAATGATTTGGGAGAGTAGAGGAGTGAATTTAGGAGAAGTGGGAGAAATGGTTTAATGGCTCAATGAGCTTGCCGGCTAGCCTCTCCCTTGCTCAATTTTGATTGGTCCAAATTTGGGGTTTGGTTCCCTCTTGGAGTAACAAGCCAAAAATAAATACCCAAATACACAAAAATATATCCGAAAACTCCGACTTTTTGTACCAAAACTGGGTAAATAACATCTACCCAAAATTAAACTGGGTACTCCCATAAATTATTGGGACATATAAAAATAATTATTACGGGGTTTGCCCATTTATTCGGAACAGTCATATTATATATTTCGGATACCGGAATAAAACACGATTAGGCTCGAAATGGAAATCTAACACTTGGATAAAATTATTCGTACGTATACACGTATTTATGAAATTTATTAAAGTCGAAAAAGACGCAAAAATATTATGGCGTGAATAGTGCCTCGATAAGCGTGCCCCGTGAATAGTGAATTTGCGATTTTTCGCGAAGTCAGTATATTCACCCTAACGACACTACAACACGTAAAATTCAACATATACACATATTCTAGGTTATAACACAACCTTTAAGCACATAACACATAATCATATTCATAAAAATAACAATTCATTTCATTCATACATAAACTCGGGTTACAAGGAAATTAAAATTCCCGATCGTTACAATTTACATTAAGAAAAAATTAGAGAAGACGAGGTACGCAGACCCTATTTATAAAAACCCATACATTCAAGCATCCACTAAAATAAATCCAATCACACATTGGTCAATAATCCATAATCAATCCCTATTTATTATCATACATATCTCTATATGTATCAATAAATAACATTCATCCCATGAATAATAAAACCATTCCATATATGCATTGATATCATTTAATGGGCAATATTAGTTAGTATAAAATCCAATTTCAACTCCAATTAGTTATCATGGAATCCAATTCCAACTCTAATTAGTTATCATGAAATCCAATTTCAATTAAAATAAACTTCTTTATTTTAATCATATTCCAAATCAAAATAAACTCTTTTATTTTAATCATATTCCAAATCAAAATAAACACTTTTATTTTAATTTATCCAATTTTGAATAAAATAAACTCCTTTATTTTTAATCAAATTCCAAATCAAAATAAACTTTTTTATTTTAATTTATCCAATTTTTTTGAATAAAAATAAACATCTTTATTTTTAATCAAATTCCAAATCAAAATAAAATCCTTTATTTTAATTTACAAAAATAAAAAATAATTTTACACAAACAATTATGCCCAATTAAATTGTTCTAAACACATATCAATGTATATACAGAATCAAAACAATTAATAATTCGCATAAAGTTTGGCTCTTGATACCACTGTTAGGTTTGTATAACGCGAACATGCAATCAAATTACATAAATAAAGCGGAAACGCGATAAAATCAGATTTTAAAATTTTATACAAACCATCACCATGATCTTTCTTTATGCACAATTATTAATTAAACGAAAGAGATGGAGAATAAGAATTATACCCTTGTAGAATTCTAGCTTCCTCAGGTACAAGTTCACCTCCAATTCCTTCGCGTTCTCCTTGAATTCCACCGATTAAATTCCTTCCTTTGATCAACGTTAGCCACCCAAGTGTTTGGCCTCTAGAGGTGATCCACCAAGGAATAATACTTGTTCAAGAAGATGGGTGTTGGCCAAACCCTAGTTTCTATCTCTATAGAAATTGTAAAGTACTCTCTACAATTCTTATGCAAGAGTGTGTAACCCTAATCTATGATAAAAACTTCTCTTATTTTATAGATGTAGGAAAACCCTCTCCCTAAACTATTTAGGATTAGGGTTTCTATTCTAATTAAACTCCTTTAATTAAATTAAACTCCTAATCCAATTAGGAATTCATGTGAGAGTACTATCTATTAATTAATTCCCAATCCCTATTAGGAATTAAATAATAGTAAATAGTAATAATAAATAATAATAATAATAATAAGACTCCTCTTATTAATTTATATTTAATATTTCTAAAATATTAAATAATAAATATTAAGCTATTTAATTTATTCTATCTCCATAAGACTAAATTAAATACACTTAACTCATTATTACAATTATGCCATTTACTTCTTAAATAAATATTTTCCTTTTGCGGTGTAACCCTTTAGGTTCTCCATATTAAACCGGTTGTGAATAAATCAATTAGGAACAATTATAATCTTATTTTAAATAAATAAATTAAACTATTTAATTCATTTAAATAAATAATATTTTATTCTACAATAAGGGTAAGCCCCCTTAGCGATCAACGACTTTCCAAATAATATAGATTTCAACATTAATCATAAAAGAACCTTTCAGTACATAGTTACCGTACAATTCAATCCTTCTACCATACAATGTCCCAATTAAATATAAGACATGGAATGTACTGTCAAGTCTTATTTTATTTAATTATATGTATTTCGATTCTCAAATGCAAAACTCTAAATAATGCAAATTAGAAACTCTTTTCTAATTTCATTCTGCCTTGGCCAAGGACTACTGAGTTGTCATTTATCGAATCACATAGGACATTCACATCTTTTACTAGACGTGGTAGATTCTTTGTTGATCATTCACCTATCTCCATGTACAACTTATTATACCCAATCATACCCTTTGTTATACCCTAAAGGTCTTAAGGGACATGTCAAAGTATAACTCATCATACACAAGATACTATGATGATCTCAAGTCCAAGGATCACTTGTACTACTATCACTAGAGGAATTCCTATTGACAGGCGAGTAAAACTCCATTAGGTATTCCTTAGCGAGCCACGTTCAGTGAACTTATTCTCCAATAAGCACCTACATACTTGCTTTAGTGTCTCCACACAAATGATTATGAGATCAATCATGCTCTTCTTAAGAGCAAGCAACATATGTACTAATCTATCTGGATTCACTAATCCCCTTTTTAGTAATCCAACGATTAGGAACGATTTTAGTTTGTGAGCTATCTAGAATTTAGATCTCATTAGCATGATCACCATCATGATTCTAAAAGCATTGCTCAAAACTATGGGTTTATCACATTTAATATAACAGCACTATGTAGATAATGTAAAATGCCTTTAATAACCGAATAAGATTACAAAATATATGCTACATCACATCAAATATGATTGGCTTGTGTGCATACTACTTTCAATAGTGATGGGATTACTCCTTTTGATGCTAATCAAACTAGAACAAAGTAATATGACTCTTAATCACCTCTTTCTTTGACAATTTGGAGAAACTAATAAAACAATAAGAAGGTCTCCCTAAATCATGACTGGTGTGAGATGTACACATCGTTTTGAACGCGATAGTGATGGCATTGCTCCTTTTGATGCTAGTCAAACTAGAACGAAATAATAGGATTCCTAATCACCTCTTTCTTTGACAATTTGAAGGAATGAATGAAAAAATAAGAAGGTTTCCATAAATCATGACTTGTGTGAGATGTACACATTGTTTTGAACGCGATAGTGATGGGATTACTCCTTTTGATGCTAATCAAAGTAGAACGAAGTAATAGGACTCCTAATCACCTCTTTTTTTGACAATTTGAAGGAACTAATGAAAAAATAAGAAGGTCTCCCTAAATCAAGTCTCGTGTGAGATGTAAGCATCGTTTTGAACGCGATAGTGATGCGATTGCTCGTTTTAATGCTAATCAAACTAGAACGAAGTATTATCTCTTTCTTTGACAATTTGAAGGAACTAATAACACAATAAGAAAGTCTCCCAAAATCATGAGTTGTGTGAGATGTACACATCGTTTTGAACGCGATAGTGATGCGATTGCTCCTTTTGATGCTAATCAAACTAGAACGAAGTATTACCTCTTTCTTTGACAATTTGAAGGAACTAATAAAACAATAAGAAAGTCTCCCAAAATCATGACTGGTGTGTGATGAACACATCGTTTTGAACGCGATAGTGATGGAATTGCTCCTTTTGATGCTAATCAAACTAGAACGAAGTAATAGGACTCCTAATCACCTCTTTCTTTGACAATTTGAAAGAACTAATGAAACAATAATATGGACTCCCTAAATCATGACTTGTGTGAGATATACACATCGTTTTGAACGCGATAGTGATGGGATTTCTCCTTTTGATGCTAATCAAACTAGAACGAAGTAATAGAACTCTTAATCACCTCTTTCTTTGACAATTTGAAGGAACTAAGGAAACAATAAGAAGGTCACCCTAAATCAGGTCTCGTTGGAGATGTACGCACCATTTTGAACGCGATAGTGATGCAATTTCTCCTTTTGATGCTAATCAAACTAGAACGAAGTAATAGGATTCCTAATCACCTCTTTCTTTGACAATTTGAAGAAACGAATGAAACAATAAGAAGGTCTCCATAAATCATGACTTATGTGAGATGTATACATCGTTTTGATCACGATAGTGATGGGATTACTCCTTTTGATGCTAATCAAACTAGAACAAAGTAATAGGACTCTTAATCACCTCTTTTTTTTGACAATTTGAAGGAACTAATGAAAAAATAAGAAGGTCTCCCTAAATCAAGTCTCGTCTGAGATGTAAGCATCGTTGTGAACGCGATAGTGATGCGAGTGCTCCATTTGATGCTAATCAAACTAGAACGAAGTAGTACCTCTTTCTTTGACAATTTGAAGGAACTAATAAAACAATAAAAAAGTCTACCAAAATCATGACTTGTGTGAGATGTACACATCGTTTTGAACACGATATTGATGGGATTGCTCCTTTTGATGCTAATCCAACTAAAACGAAGTAATAGGACTCCTAATCACCTCTTTTTCTTTGACAATTTGAAGGAACTAATGAAACAATAAGAAGGTCTCCCTAAATCATGAGTTATGTGTGAGATGTACACATCGTTTTGAACATGATATTGATGGGATTACTCCTTTTGATGCTAATCCAACTAGAACGAAATAATAGGATTCCTAATCACACCTCTTTCTTTGACAATTTGAAGGAATGAATGAAAAAATAAGAAGGTTTCCATAAATCATGACTTGTGTGAGATGTACACATTGTTTTGAATGCGATAGTAATGAGATTACTTCTTTTGATGCTAATCAAAGTAGAACGAAGTAATATGACTCTTAATCACCTCTTTTTTTGACAATTTGAAGGAACTAATGAAAAAATAAGAAGGTCTCCCTAAATCAAGTCTCGTGTGAGATATAAGCATCGTTGTGAACGCGATAGTGATGCGAGTGCTCCATTTGATGCTAATCCAACTAGAACGAAGTTATTGGACTCCTAATCACCTCTTTCTTTGACAATTTGAAGTAACTAATGAAACAATAATAAAGCCTCCCTTAAATCATGACTTGTGTAGAGATGTAACGCATCGTTTTGAACGCTGATAGTAATTATGGGATTACTACTTTTGATGCTAATCAAACTAGAACGAAGTAATAGGACTCCTAATCACCTCTTTCTTTGATAATTTGAAGGAACGAATGAAACAATAAGAAGGTCTCCCTAAATCATGACTTGTGTGAGATGTACACATTGTTTTGAACGCGATAGTGATGGAATTACTCCTTTTGATGCTAATCAAAGTAGAACAAAGTAATAGGACTCCTAATCACCTCTTTTTTTTGACAATTTGAAGGAACTAATGAAAAAATAAGAAGGTCTCCCTAAATCAAGTCTCGTGTGAGATGTAAGCATCGTTTTGAACGCGATAGTGATGCGATTGCTCGTTTTGATGCTAATCAAACTAGAACGAAGTATTATCTCTTTCTTTGACAATTTGAAGGAAATAATAACACAACAAGAAAGTCTCCCAAAATCATGACTTGTGTGAGATGTACACATCGTTTTGAACGCGATAGTGATGCGATTGCTCCTTTTGATGTTAATCAAAGAACGAAGTATTACCTCTTTCTTTGACAATTTGAAGGAACTAATAAAACAATAAGAAAGTCTCCCAAAATCATGACTGGATGTGAGATGAACACATCGTTTTGAACGCGATAGTGATGGGATTACTCCTTTTGATGCTAATCAAACTAGAACAAAGTAATAGGACTCCTAGTCACCTCTTTCTTTGACAATTTGAAGGAACTAATGAAACAATAATATGGTCTCCCTAAATCATGACTTATGTGAGATGTACACATCGTTTTGAACGCGATAGTGATGGGATTACTCCTTTTGATGCTAATCAAACTAGAACGAAGTAATAGGACTTCTAATCACCTCTTTCTTTGACAATTTGAAGGAACTATTAAAACAATAAGAAGGTCTCCCTAAATCATGAGTTGTGTTAGATGTACACATCGTTTTGAACGTGATATTGATGGGATTACTCTTTTGATGCTAATCCAACTAGAACGAAAGTAATAGGACTCCTAATCACCTCTTTCTTTGACAATTTGAAGGAACTAATGAAACAATAATAAAGCCTCCCTAAATCATGACTTGTGTGAGTTGTACACATCGTTTTGAACGTGATAGTGATGGGATTACTCCTTTTGATGCTAATCAAACTAGAACGAAGTAATAGGACTCCTATTCACCTTTGTCTTCGACAATTTAAAGGAACGAATGAAACAATAAGAAGGTCTCCCTAAATCATGACTTGGTTGTGAGATGATACACATCGTTTTGAACGCGATAGTGATGGGATTACTCTTTTGATGCTAATCAAAACTAGAACCAAAAACGAAGTAATAAGACTCTTAATCAACTCTTTATCTTTGACAATTTGAGAGGAACTAAGAAAACAATAAGAAGGTCACCCTAAATCAGGTCTCTCGTGTGAGATGTACGCATCGTTTTGAACGCGATAGTGATGGGATTGCTCCTTTTGATGCTAATCAAAACTAGAACGAAGTAATAGGGACTCCTAATCACCTCTTTTTTTTGACAATTTGAAGCAACTAATGAAAAAATAAGAAGGGTCTCCCTAAATCAAGTCTCGTGTGAGATGTAAGCATCGTTTTGAACGCGATAGTGATGCGAGTGCTCCTTTTGATGCTAATCAGACTTAGAACGAAGTATCGCCTCTTTCTTTGACAATTTGAAGGACTAAGGAAATAATAAGAAAGTCTCTCACAACTCATAAACTCATGTGAGATGTACACATCGTTTTGAAACGCGATATTGATGGGATTTCTCCTTTTGATGCTAATCCAACTAGATATGAACGAATAGGACTCCTAATCACCTCTTTTTTTTTGACAATTTTTAAGGAACTAATGAAAAAATAAGAAGGTCTCCCTAAATCAAGTCTCGTGTGAGATATGTAAGCATCGGTTTTGAACGCGCGATAGTGATGCGATTGCTCGTTTTATGCTAATCAAACTAGAACGAAGTATTATCTCTTTCTTTGACAATTTGAAGGAACTAATAACACAATAAGAAAGTCTCCCAAAATCATGAGTTGTGTGAGATGTACACATCGTTTTGAACACGATAGTGATGCGATTGCTCCTTTTGATGCTAATCAAACTAGAACGAAGTATTACCTCTTTCTTTGACAATTTGAAGGAACTAATAAAACAATAAGAAAGTCTCCCAAAATCATGACTGGTGTGTGATGAACACATCGTTTTGAACGCGATAGTGATGGAATTGCTCCTTTTGATGCTAATCAAACTAGAACGAAGTAATAGGACTTCCTAATCACCTCTTTCTTTTGACAATTTGAAGGAACTAATGAAACCAATAATATGGTCTTCCCTAAATCATGACTTGTGTGAGATATACACATCGTTTTGAACGCGATAGTGATGGGATTTCTCCTTTTGATGCTAATCAAACTAGAACGAAGTAATAGAACTCTTAATCACCTCTTTCTTTGACAATTTGAAGGAACTAAGGAAACAATAAGAAGGTCACCCTAAATCAGGTCTCGTTGGAGATGTACGCATCATTTTGAACGCGATAGTGATGCAATTGCTCTTTTTGATGCTAATCAAACTAGAACGAAGTAATAGGATTCCTAATCACCTCTTTCTTTGACAATTTGAAGAAACGAATGAAACAATAAGAAGGTCTCCATAAATCATGACTTATGTGAGATGTATACATCATTTTGATCACGATAGTGATGGGATTACTCCTTTTGATGCTAATCAAACTAGAACAAAGTAATAGGACTCTTAATCACCTCTTTTTTTTGACAATTTGAAGGAACTAATGAAAAAATAAGAAGGTCTCCCTAAATCAAGTCTCGTCTGAGATGTAAGCATCGTTGTGAACGCGATAGTGATGCGAGTGCTCCATTTGATGCTAATCAAACTAGAACGAAGTAGTACCTCTTTCTTTGACAATTTGAAGGAACTAATAAAACAATAAAAAAGTCTACCAAAATCATGACTTGTGTGAGATGTACACATCGTTTTGAACACGATATTGATGGGATTGCTCCTTTTGATGCTAATCCAACTAAAACGAAGTAATAGGACTCCTAATCACCTCTTTCTTTGACAATTTGAAGGAACTAATGAAACAATAAGAAGGTCTCCCTAAATCATGAGTTGTGTGAGATGTACACATCGTTTTGAACGTGATATTGATGGGATTACTCCTTTTGATGCTAATCCAACTAGAACGAAATAATAGGATTCCTAATCACCTCTTTCTTTGACAATTTGAAGGAATGAATGAAAAAATAAGAAGGTTTCCATAAATCATGACTTGTGTGAGATGTACACATTGTTTTGAATGCAATAGTAATGAGATTACTTCTTTTGATGCTAATCAAAGTAGAACGAAGTAATATGACTCTTAATCACCTCTTTTTTTGACAATTTGAAGGAACTAATGAAAAAATAAGAAGGTCTCCCTAAATCAAGTCTCGTGTGAGATATAAGCATCGTTGTGAACGCGATAGTGATGCGAGTGCTCCTTTTGATGCTAATCCAACTAGAACGAAGTTATTGGACTCCTAATCACCTCTTTCTTTGACAATTTGAAGTAACTAATGAAACAATAATAAAGCCTCCCTAAATCATGACTTGTGTGAGATGTACGCATCGTTTTGAACGCGATAGTAATGGGATTACTACTTTTGATGCTAATCAAACTAAAACGAAGTAATAGGACTCCTAATCACCTCTTTCTTTGATAATTTGAAGGAACAAATGAAACAATAAGAAGGTCTCCCTAAATCATGACTTGTGTGAGATGTACACATTGTTTTGAACGCGATAGTGATGGGATTACTCCTTTTGATGCTAATCAAAGTAGAACGAAGTAATAGGACTCCTAATCACCTCTTTTTTTTAACAATTTGAAGGAACTAATGAAAAAATAAGAAGGTCTCCCTAAATCAAGTCTCGTGTGAGATGTAAGCATCGTTTTAAACGCGATAGTGATGCGATTGCTCGTTTTGATGCTAATCAAACTAGAACGAAGTATTATCTCTTTCTTTGACAATTTGAAGGAAATAATAACACAACAAGAAAGTCTCCCAAAATCATGACTTGTGTGAGATGTACACATCGTTTTGAACGCGATAGTGATGCGATTGCTCCTTTTGATGTTAATCAAAGAACGAAGTATTACCTCTTTCTTTGACAATTTGAAGGAACTAATAAAACAATAAGAAAGTCTCCCAAAATCATGACTGGTGTGAGATGAACACATCGTTTTGAACGCGATAGTGATGGAATTGCTCCTTTTGATGCTAATCAAACTATAATGAAGTAATAGGACTCCTAATCACCTCTTTCTTTGACAATTTGAAGGAACTAATGAAACAATAATATGGTCTCCCTAAATCATGACTTGTGTGAGATATACACATCGTTTTGAACGCGATAGTGATGGGATTTCTCCTTTTGATGCTAATCAAACTAAAACGAAGTAATAGGACTCCTACTCACCTCTTTCTTTGACAATTTGAAGGAACTAATGAAACAATAAGAAGGTCTCCCTAAATCATGAGTTGTGTGAGATGTACACATCGTTTTGAACGTGATATTGATGGGATTACTCCTTTTGATGCTAATCCAACTAGAACGAAGTAATTGGACTCCTAATCACCTCTTTCTTTGACAATGAAAAAGAACTAATGAAACAATAATAAAGCCTCCCTAAATCATGACTTGTGTGAGATGTACACATCGTTTTGAACGTGATAGTGATGGGATTACTCCTTTTGATGCTAATCAAACTAGAACGAAGTAATAGGACTCCTATTCACCTTTGTCTTCGACAATTTAAAGAAACGAATGAAACAATAAGAAGGTCTTCCTAAATCATGACTTGTGTGAGATGTACACATCGTTTTGAACGCGATAGTGATGGGATTACTCCTTTTGATGCTAATCAAACTAGAACGAAGTAATAAGACTCTTAATCAACTCTTTCTTTGACAATTTGGAGGAACTAAGAAAACAATAAGAAGGTCACCCTAAATCAGGTCTCGTGTGAGATGTACGCATCGTTTTGAACGCGATAGTGATGGGATTGCTCCTTTTGATGCTAATCAAACTAGAACGAAGTAATAGGACTCCTAATCACCTCTTTTTTTTGACAATTTGAAGCAACTAATGAAAAAAATAAGGTCTCCCTAAATCAAGTCTCGTGTGAGATGTAAGCATCGTTTTGAATGCGATAGTGATGCGAGTGCTCCTTTTGATGCTAATCAGACTAGAACGAAGTATCGCCTCTTTCTTTGACAATTTGAAGGACTAAGGAAATAATAAGAAAGTCTCTCAAACTCATAACTCATGTGAGATGTACACATCGTTTTGAACGCGATATTGATGGGATTTCTCCTTTTGATGCTAATCCAACTAGAATGAACGAATAGGACTCCTAATCACCTCTTTTTTTTGACAATTTGAAGGAATTAATGAAAAAATAAGAAGGTCTCCCTAAATCAAGTCTCGTGTGAGATGTAAGCATCGTTTTGAACGCGATAGTGATGCGATTGCTCGTTTTAATGCTAATCAAACTAGAACGAAGTATTATCTCTTTCTTTGACAATTTGAAGGAACTAATAACACAATAAGAAAGTCTCCCAAAATCATGAGTTGTGTGAGATGTACACATCGTTTTGAACACGATAGTGATGCGATTGCTCCTTTTGATGCTAATCAAACTAGAACGAAGTATTACCTCTTTCTTTGACAATTTGAAGGAACTAATAAAACAATAAGAAAGTCTCCCAAAATCATGACTGGTGTGTGATGAACACATCGTTTTGAACGCGATAGTGATGGAATTGCTCCTTTTGATGCTAATCAAACTAGAACGAAGTAATAGGACTCCTAATCACCTCTTTTTTTTGACAATTTGAAGCAACTAATGAAAAAAATAAGAAGGTCTCCCTAAATCAAGTCTCGTGTGAGATGTAAGCATCGTTTTGAACGCGATAGTGATGCGAGTGCTCCTTTTGATGCTAATCAGACTAGAACGAAGTATCGCCTCTTTCTTTGACAATTTGAAGGACTAAGGAAATAATAAGAAAGTCTCTCAAACTCATAACTCATGTGAGATGTACACATCGTTTTGAACGCGATATTGATGGGATTTCTCCTTTTGATGCTAATCCAACTAGAATGAACGAATAGGACTCCTAATCACCTCTTTTTTTTGACAATTTGAAGGAACTAATGAAAAAATAAGAAGGTCTCCCTAAATAAAGTCTCGTGTGAGATGTAAGCATCGTTTTGAACGCGATAGTGATGCGATTGCTCGTTTTAATGCTAATCAAACTAGAACGAAGTATTATCTCTTTCTTTGACAATTTTAAGGAACTAATAACACAATAAGAAAGTCTCCCAAAATCATGAGTTGTGTGAGATGTACACATCGTTTTGAACACGATAGTGATGCGATTGCTCCTTTTGATGCTAATCAAACTAGAACGAAGTATTACCAATCATCTTCTTTGACAATTTGAAGGAACTAATAAAACAATAAGAAAGTCTCCCAAAATCATGACTGGTGTGTGATGAACACATCGTTTTGAACGCGATAGTGATGGAATTGCTCCTTTTGATGCTAATCAAACTAGAACGAAGTAATAGGACTCCTAATCACCTCTTTCTTTGACAATTTAAAGGAACTAATGAAACAATAATATGGTCTCCCTAAATCATGACTTGTGTGAGATATACACATCGTTTTGAACGCGATAGTGATGGGATTTCTCCTTTTGATGCTAATCAAACTAGAACGAAGTAATAGAACTCTTAATCACCTCTTTCTTTGACAATTTGAAGGAACTAAGGAAACAATAAGTAGGTCACCCTAAATCAGGTCTCGTTGGAGATGTACGCATCATTTTGAACGCGATAGTGATGCAATTGCTCCTTTTGATGCTAATCAAACTAGAACGAAGTAATAGGATTCCTAATCACCTCTTTCTTTGACAATTTGAAGAAACGAATGAAACAATAAGAAGGTCTCCATAAATCATGACTTATGTGAGATGTATACATCATTTTGATCACGATAGTGATGGGATTACTCCTTTTGATGCTAATCAAACTAGAACAAAGTAATAGAACTCTTAATCACCTCTTTTTTTTGACAATTTGAAGGAACTAATGAAAAAAATAAGAAGGTCTCCCTAAATCAAGTCTCGTCTGAGATGTAAGCATCGTTGTGAACGCGATAGTGATGCGAGTGCTCCATTTGATGCTAATCAAACTAGAACGAAGTAGTACCTCTTTCTTTGACAATTTGAAGGAACTAATAAAACAATAAAAAAGTCTACCAAAATCATGACTTGTGTGAGATGTACACATCGTTTTGAACACGATATTGATGGGATTGCTCCTTTTGATGCTAATCCAACTAAAACGAAGTAATAGGACTCCTAATCACCTCTTTCTTTGACAATTTGAAGGAACTAATGAAACAATAAGAAGGTCTCCCTAAATCATGAGTTGTGTGAGATGTACACATCGTTTTGAACGTGATATTGATGGGATTACTCCTTTTGATGCTAATCCAACTAGAACGAAATAATAGGATTCCTAATCACCTCTTTCTTTGACAATTTGAAGGAATGAATGAAAAAATAAGAAGGTTTCCATAAATCATGACTTGTGTGAGATGTACACATTGTTTTGAATGCGATAGTAATGAGATTACTTCTTTTGATGCTAATCAAAGTATAACGAAGTAATATGACTCTTAATCACCTCTTTTTTTGACAATTTGAAGGAACTAATGAAAAAATAAGAAGGTCTCCCTAAATCAAGTCTCGTGTGAGATATAAGCATCGTTGTGAACGCGATAGTGATGCGAGTGCTCCATTTGATGCTAATCCAACTAGAACGAAGTTATTGGACTCCTAATCACCTCTTTCTTTGACAATTTGAAGTAACTAATGAAACAATAATAAAGCCTCCCTAAATCATGACTTGTGTGAGATGTACGCATCGTTTTGAACGCGATAGTAATGGGATTACTACTTTTGATGCTAATCAAACTAGAACGAAGTAATAGGACTCCTAATCACCTCTTTCTTTGATAATTTGAAGGAACGAATGAAACAATAAGAAGGTCTCCCTAAATCATGACTTGTGCGAGATGTACACATTGTTTTGAACGCAATAGTGATGGGATTACTCCTTTTGATGCTAATCAAAGTAGAACGAAGTAATAGGACTCCTAATCACCTCTTTTTTTTGACAATTTGAAGGAACTAATGAAAAAATAAGAAGGTCTCCCTAAATCAAGTCTCGTGTGAGATGTAAGCATCGTTTTGAACGCGATAGTGATGCGATTGCTCGTTTTGATGCTAATCAAACTAGAACGAAGTATTATCTCTTTCTTTGACAATTTGAAGGAAATAATAACACAACAAGAAAGTCTCCCAAAATCATGACTTGTGTGAGATATACACATCGTTTTGAACGCGATAGTGATGCGATTGCTCCTTTTGATGTTAATCAAAGAACGAAGTATTACCTCTTTCTTTGACAATTTGAAGGAACTAATAAAACAATAAGAAAGTCTCCCAAAATCATGACTGGTGTGAGATGAACACATCGTTTTGAACGCGATAGTGATGGAATTGCTCCTTTTGATGCTAATCAAACTATAATGAAGTAATAGGACTCCTAATCACCTCTTTCTTTGACAATTTGAAGGAACTAATGAAACAATAATATGGTCTCCCTAAATCATGACTTGTGTGAGATATACACATCGTTTTGAACGCGATAGTGATGGGATTTCTCCTTTTGATGCTAATCAAACTAAAACGAAGTAATAGGACTCCTACTCACCTCTTTCTTTGACAATTTGAAGGAACTAATGAAACAATAAGAAGGTCTCCCTAAATCATGAGTTGTGTGAGATGTACACATCGTTTTGAACGTGATATTGATGGGATTACTCCTTTTGATGCTAATCCAACTAGAACGAAGTAATTGGACTCCTAATCACCTCTTTCTTTGACAATTTGAAGGAACTAATGAAACAATAATAAAGCCTCCCTAAATCATGACTTGTGTGAGATGTACACATCGTTTTGAACGTGATAGTGATGGGATTACTCCTTTTGATGCTAATCAAACTAGAACGAAGTAATAGGACTCCTATTCACCTTTGTCTTCGACAATTTAAAGGAACGAATGAAACAATAAGAAGGTCTCCCTAAATCATGACTTGTGTGAGATGTACACATCGTTTTGAACGCGATAGTGATGGGATTACTCCTTTTGATGCTAATCAAACTAGAACGAAGTAATAAGACTCTTAATCAACTCTTTCTTTGACAATTTGGAGGAACTAAGAAAACAATAAGAAGGTCACCCTAAATCAGGTCTCGTGTGAGATGTACGCATCGTTTTGAACGCGATAGTGATGGGATTGCTCCTTTTGATGCTAATCAAACTAGAACGAAGTAATAGGACTCCTAATCACCTCTTTTTTTTGACAATTTGAAGCAACTAATGAAAAAAATAAGAAGGTCTCCCTAAATCAAGTCTCGTGTGAGATGTAAGCATCGTTTTGAACGCGATAGTGATGCGAGTGCTCCTTTTGATGCTAATCAGACTAGAACGAAGTATCGCCTCTTTCTTTGACAATTTGAAGGACTAAGGAAATAATAAGAAAGTCTCTCAAACTCATAACTCATGTGAGATGTACACATCGTTTTGAACGCGATATTGATGGGATTTCTCCTTTTGATGCTAATCCAACTAGAATGAACGAATAGGACTCCTAATCACCTCTTTTTTTTGACAATTTGAAGGAACTAATGAAAAAATAAGAAGGTCTCCCTAAATCATGAGTTGTGTGAGATGTACACATCGTTTTGAACGTGATATTGATGGGATTATTCCTTTTGATGCTAATCCAACTAGAACGAAGTAATTAGACTCCTAATCACCTCTTTCTTTGACAATTTGAAGGAACTAATGAAACAATAATAAAGCCTCCCTAAATCATGACTTGTGTGAGATGTACACATCGTTTTGAACGCGATAGTAATGGGATTGCTCCTTTTGATGCTAATCCAACTAGAACGAAGTAATAGGACTCCTAATCACCTCTTTCTTTGATAATTTGAAGGAACGAATGAAACAATAAGAAGGTCTCCCTAAATCATGACTTGTGTGAGATGTACACATCGTTTTGAACGTGATAGTGATGGGATTACTCCTTTTGATGCTAATCAAACTAGAACGAAGTAATAGGACTTTTAATCACCTCTTTCTTTGACAATTTGGAGGAACTAATAAAACAATAAGAAGGTCTCCCTAAATCATGACTGGTGTGAGATGTACACATCGTTTTGAACGCGATAGTGATGGGATTGCTCCTTTTCATGCAAGTCAAACTAGAACGAAATAATATGATTTCTAATCACCTCTTTCTTTGACAATTTGAAGGAATGAATGAAAAAATAAGAAGGTTTCCATAAATCATGACTTGTGTGAGATAAACACATTATTTTGAACGCGATAGTGATGGGATTACTCCTTTTGATGCTAATCAGAGTAGAACGAAGTAATAGGACTCCTAATCACCTCTTTTTTTGACAATTTGAAGGAACTAATGAAAAAAATAAGAAGGTCTCCCTAAATCAAGTCTCGTGTGAGATGTAAGCATCGTTTTGAACGCGATAGTGATGCGATTGCTCGTTTTGATGCTAATCAAACTAGAACGAAGTATTATCTCTTTCTTTGACAATTTGAAGGGACTAATAACACAATAAGAAAGTCTCCCAAAATCATGACTTGTGTGAGATGTACACATCGTTTTGAACGCGATAGTGATGCGATTGCTCTTTTTGATGCTAATCAAACTAGAACGAAGTATTACCTCTTTCTTTGACAATTTGAAGGAACTAATAAAACAATAAGAAAGTCTCCCAAAATCATGACTGGTGTGAGATGAACACATCGTTTTGAACGCGATAGTGATGGAATTGCTCCTTTTGATGCTAATCAAACTAGAACGAAGTATTACCTCTTTCTTTGACAATTTGAAGAAACGAATGAAATAATAAGAAGGTCTCCATAAATCATGACTTATGTGAGATGTACACATCGTTTTGATCGCGATAGTGATGGGATTACTCCTTTTGATGCTAATCAAACTAGAACAAAGTAATAGGACTCCTAATCACCTCTTTCTTTAACAATTTGAAGGAACTAAGGAAACAATAAGAAGGTTTCCCTAAATCAAGTCTCGTCTAAGATGTAAGCATCGTTTTGAACGCGATAGTGATGCGATTGCTCCTTTTGATGCTAATCAAACTAGAACGAAGTATTACCTCTTTCTTTGACAATTTGAAGGAACTAATAAAACAATAAGAAAGTCTACCAAAATCATGACTTGTGTGAGATGTACACATCGTTTTGAACGCGATAGTGATGGGATTGCTCCTTTTGATGCTAATCCAACTAAAACGAAGTAATAGGACTCCTAATCACCTCTTTCTTTGACAATTTGAAGGAACTAATGAAAAAATAAGAAGGTCTCCCTAAATCAAGTCTCGTGTGAGATGTAAGCATCGTTTTGAATGCGATAGTGATGCGATTGCTCGTTTTGATGCTAATCAAACTAGAACGAAGTATTATCTCTTTCTTTGACAATTTGAAGGAACTAATAACACAATAAGAAAGTCTCCCAAAATCATGACTTGTGTGAGATGTACACATCGTTTTGAACGCGATAGTGATGCGATTACTCCTTTTGATGCTAATCAAACTAGAACGAAGTATTACCTCTTTCTTTGACAATTTGAAGGAACTAATAAAACAATAAGAAAGTCTCCCAAAATCATGACTGGTGTGAGATGAACACATCGTTTTGAACGCGATAGTGATGGAATTGCTCCTTTTGATGCTAATCAAACTAGAACGAAGTAATAGGACTCCTAATCACCTCTTTCTTTGACAATTTGAAGGAACTAATGAAACAATAATATGGTCTCCCTAAATCATGACTTGTGTGAGATATACACATCGTTTTGAACGCGATAGTGATGGGATTTCTCGTTTTGATGCTAATCAAACTAGAACGAAGTAATAGAACTCTTAATCACCTCTTTCTTTGACAATTTGAAGGAACTAAAGAAACAATAAGAAGGTCACCCTAAATCAGGTCTCGTTGGAGATGTACGCATCGTTTTGAATGCGATAGTGATGCAATTGCTCCTTTTGATGCTACTCAAACTAGAACGAAGTAATAGGATTCCTAATCACCTCTTTCTTTGACAATTTGAAGAAACGAATGAAACAATAAGAAGGTCTCCATAAATCATGACTTATGTGAGATGTACACATCGTTTTGATCGCGATAGTGATGGGATTACTCCTTTTGATGCTAATCAAACTATAACGAAGTAATAGGACTCCTAATCACCTCTTTCTTTAGCAATTTGAAGGAACTAAGGAAACAATAAGAAGGTTTCCCTAAATCAAGTCTCGTCTGAGATGTAAGCATCGTTTTGAACGCGATAGTGATGCGAGTGCTCCTTTTGATGCTAATCAAAGTAGAACGAAGTATTACCTCTTTCTTTGACAATTTGAAGGAACTAATAAAACAATAAGAAAGTCTCCCAAAATCATGACTGGTGTGAGATGAACACATCGTTTTGAACGCGATAGTGATGGAATTGCTCCTTTTGATGATAATCAAACTAGAACGAAGTAATAGGACTCCTAATCACCTCTTTCTTTGACAATTTGAAGGAACTAATGAAACAATAATATGGTCTCCCTAAATCATGACTTGTGTGAGATATACACATCGTTTTGAACGCGATAGTGATGGGATTTCTCCTTTTGATGCTAATCAAACTAGAACGAAGTAATAGAACTCTTAATCACCTCTTTCTTTGACAATTTGAAGGAACTAAAGAAACAATAAGAAGGTCACCCTAAATCAGGTCTCGTTGGAGATGTACGCATCATTTTGAACGCGATAGTGATGAAATTGCTCCTTTTGATGCTAATCAAACTAGAACGAAGTAATAGGATTCCTAATCACCTCTTTCTTTGATAATTTGAAGAAACAAATGAAACAATAAGAAGGTCTCCATAAATCATGACTTATGTGAGATGTACACATCGTTTTGATCGCGATAGTGATGGGATTACTCCTTTTGATGCTAATCAAACTAGAACGAAGTAATAGGACTCCTAATCACCTCTTCTTTATAGACAATTTGAAGGAACTAAGGAAACAATAAGAAGGTTTCCCTAAATCAAGTCTCGTCTGAGATGTAAGCATCGTTTTAAACGCGATAGTGATGCGAGTGCTCCTTTTGATGCTAATCAAACTAGAACGAAGTATTACCTCTTTCTTTGACAATTTGAAGGAACTAATAAAACAATAAGAAAGTCTACCAAAATCATGACTTGTGTGAGATGTACACATCGTTTTGAACGCAATATTGATGGGATTGCTCCGTTTGATGCTAATCCAACTAAAACGAAGTAATAGGACTCCTAATCACCTCTTTCTTTGACAATTTGAAGGAACTAATGAAACAATAAGAAGGTCTCCCTAAATCATGAGTTGTGTGAGATGTACACATCGTTTTGAACGTGATATTGATGGGATTACTCCTTTTGATGCTAATCCAACTAGAACGAAATAATAGGATTCCTAATCACCTCTTTCTTTGACAATTTGAAGGAATGAATGAAAAAATAAGAAGGTTTCCATAAATCATGACTTGTGTGAGATGTACACATTGTTTTGAATGCGATAGTAATGAGATTACTTCTTTTGATGCTAATCAAAGTAGAACGAAGTAATAGGACTCCTAATCACCTCTTTCTTTAGCAATTTGAAGGAACTAAGGAAACAATAAGAAGGTTTCCCTAAATCAAGTCTCGTCTAAGATGTAAGCATCGTTTTGAACGCGATAGTGATGCGAGTGCTCCTTTTGATGCTAATCAAACTAGAACGAAGTATTACCTCTTTCTTTGACAATTTGAAGGAACTAATAAAACAATAAGAAAGTCTCCCAAAATCATGACTGGTGTGATATGAACACATCGTTTTGAACGCGATAGTGATGGAATTGCTCCTTTTGATGCTAATCAAACTAGAACGAAGTAATAGGACTCCTAATCACCTCTTTCTTTGACAATTTGAAGGAACTAATGAAACAATAATATGGTCTCCCTAAATCATGACTTGTGTGAGATGTACACATCGTTTTGAACGCGATAGTGATGGGATTACTCCTTTTGATTGCTAATCAAACTAGAACGAAGTAACTAGAAACTCTTAATCACCTCTTTCTTTGACAATTTGAAGGAACTAAAGTAACAATAAGAAGGTCACCCTAAATCAGGTCTCGTTGGAGATGTACGCATCGTTTTGAACGCGGTAGTGATGAAATTGCTCCTTTTGATGCTAATCAAACTAGAACGAAGTAATAGGATTCCTAATCACCTCTTTCTTTGACAATTTGAAGAAACAAATGAAACAATAAGAAGGTCTCCATAAATCATGACTTATGTGAGATGTACACATCGTTTTGATCGCGATAGTGATGGGATTACTCCTTTTGATGCTAATCAAACTAGAACGAAGTAATAGGACTCCTAATCACCTCTTTCTTTAACAATTTGAAGGAACTAAGGAAACAATAAGAAGGTTTCCCTAAATCAAGTCTCGTCTGAGATGTAAGCATCAGTTTTAAACGCGATAGTGATTGCTGAAAAGTTAGTGCTCCTTTGATGCTAATCAAACTAGAACGAAGTAATTACCTCTTTCTTTGACAATTTGATAGGAACTAATAAAAACAATAAGAAAGTCTACCAAAATCATGACTTGTGTGAGATGTACACATCGTTTTGAACGCAATATTGATAGGATTGCTCCGTTTGATGCTAATCCAACTAAAACGAAGTAATAGGACTCCTAATCACCTCTTTCTTTGACAATTTGAAGGAACTAATGAAACAATAAGAAGGTCTCCCTAAATCATGAGTTGTGTGAGATGTACACATCGTTTTGAACGTGATATTGATGGGATTACTCCTTTTGATGCTAATCCAACTAGAACGAAGCAATAAGACTCCTAATCACCTCTTTCTTTGACAATTTGAAGGAACTAATGAAACAATAAGAAAGTCTTCCTAAATCATGACTTGTGTGAGATGTACACATCGTTTTGAACGTGATAGTGATGGGATTACTCCTTTTGATGCTAATCCAATTAGAACGAAGTAATAGGACTCCTAATCACCTCTTTCTTTCACAATTTGAAGAACTAATGAAACAATAAGAAGGTCTCCCTAAATCATGACTTGTGTAAGATGTACACATCGTTTTGAAGGTGATACTGATGGGATTACTCCTTTTGATGCTAATCCAACTAGAACGAAGTAATAGGACTCCTAATCACCTCTTTCTTTGACAATTTGAAGGAACTAAGGAAACAATAAGAAGGTCTCCCTAAATCAGATCTCGTTGGAGATGTACGCATCGTTTTGAACGCGATAGTGATGCGATTGCTCCTTTTGATGCTAATCAAACTAGAACGAAGTAATAGGATTCCTAATCACTTCTTTCTTTGACAATTTGAAGAAACGAATGAAACAATAAGAAGGTCTCCATAAATCATAACTTATGTGAGATGTACACATAGTTTTGATCGCGATAGTGATGGGATTACTCCTTTTGATGCTAATCAAACTAGAACGAAGTAATAGGACTCCTAATCACCTCTTTTTTTGACAATTTGAAGGAACTAATGAAAAAATAAGAAGGTCTCCCTAAATCAAGTCTCGTCTGAGATGTAAGCATCATTTTGAACGCGATAGTGATGCGATTGCTCCTTTTGATGCTAATCAAACTAGAACGAAGTATTACCTCTTTCTTTGACAATTTGAAGGAACTAATAAAACAATAAGAAAGTCTACCAAAATCATGACTTGTGTGATATGTACACATCGTTTTGAATGCGATAGTGATGTGATTGCTCCTTTTGATGCTAATCTAACTAGAACGAAGTAATAGGACTCCTAATCACCTCTTTCTTTGACAATTTGAAGGAACTAATGAAACAATAAGAAGGTCTCCCTAAATCATGAGTTGTGTGAGATGTACACATCATTTTGAACGTGATATTGATGGGATTACTCCTTTTGATGCTAATCCTGTTAGGTTTGTATATAACGTGAGCATGCAATCAAACTACATAAATAGAGCGGAAGCGCGATAAAACGGATTTTAAAATTTTTATACAAACCATCACCATGATCGATCAATGTGCTCAATTAATGATATAAACGAAAGAGAAAGAGAATAAAAGTTATACCCTCGTAGAACAAAGCTTCCTCGGGTACAAGTTCAACTCCTAGTCCTTCGTGTTCTCCTCGAATGCTACGGTGTGATTCCTTCCTTTGATCAACGTTAGCCACCCAAGTGTTTGGCCTCTAGAGGTGATCCGCCAAGGAAGAACAAGTATTCAAGAAGTTGGGTATTTGACAAAACCCTAGTTTCTATCTCTATAGAAATTGTAAGTACTCTCCACAATCTAATGCAAGCGTGTGTAACCCTAATCTATGATAAGACCCCTCTAATTTATAGATATAGGAATAACCCTTCCCTAAACTATTTAGGATTAGGGTTTGTATTATAATTAAACTCCTTTAATTAATTATGCTCCTAATCCAATTAGGAATCTATAGGAGAGTACTTCTATTAATTAATTCTCAATCCCTATTAGGAATTAAATAATAGTAAAAGTAATAATAATAATAAGACTCCTCTTATTAATTTATATTTAATATTTCCAAAATATTAAATAATAAATATTAAGCTATTTAATTTATTCTATCTCCATAGAGTAAATTAAATACACTTAACTTATTATTACAATTATGTCATTTACTTCTTAAATAAATATTTTTCTTTTGCGGTGTGACCCTTTAGGTTCTCCATATTAAACCGGTTGTGAATAAATCAATTAGAACAATTCTAATCTTATTTAAATAAATAAATTAAACTATTTAATTCATTTAAATAAACAATATTTATTCTACAATAAGGGTAAGCCCCCTTAGCGATCAACGACTTTCTAGATAATATAGATTTCAACATTAATCACAAAAGAACTTTTCAGAAAATAATTACCGTATAATTCAATCCTTCTACCATACAATGTCCCAATTAAATATAAGACATGGATTTACTGTCAAGTCTTATTTTATTTAATTATATGTATTTCGATTCCCAAATGCACAACTCTAATTAATGCAAATTAGAAACTCCTTTCTAATTTCATTCTGCCTTGGCCAAGGACTACTGAGTTATCATTTATCGAATCACATAGGACATTCACATCTTTTACTAGACGAGGTAGATTCTTTGTTGATCATTCACCTATCTCCATGTATAACTAATTTTACCCAATCATACCCTTTGATATACCCACAAGGTCTTAAGGGACATGTCAAAGTATAACTCATCATACAGAAGATACTATGATGATCTCAAGTCCAAGGATCACTTGTACAACTATCACTATAGGAATTTCTATTGACAGGCGAGTAAAACTCCATTAGGTATTCCTTAGCGAGCCACGTTCAGTGAACTTATTCTCCAATAAGCACCTACATACTTGCTTTAGTGTCTCCACACAAATGATTATAAGATCAATCATCATCTTCCTAAGAGTAAGCAACGTATGTACTAATCTATCCGGATTCATTAATCCCCAATTTAGTAATCCAACGATTAGGAACAATTCTAGTTTATGAGCTATCTTGAATTTAGATCTCATTAGCATGATCACCATCACGATTCTAAAAGCATTGCTCAAAACTATGAGTTTATCACATTTAATATAACAGCACTATGTAGATAATATAAAAATGCCTTTTAAGAAAATTAATTCTTTTATTAATAAATGAATAAGATTACAAAGTATATGCTACATCATATCAAATATGATTGGCTTGTGTGAATACTACTTTCAATCTCCCACTTGCACTAAAGCCAATCGCCATGGTATCTAATACCCATCTTCTCTAAGTGACGATCAAACTGCTGTTGAGTTAAAGCTTTAGTAAATGGATCTGCAATGTTGTCTTGAGAGTCCACATGCTCCAGGGTGACATCTCCTCTTTCAATGATCTCTCTAATCAAATGAAACCGCCGTAACACATGTTTGGATTTCTGATGAGACCTGGGTTCCTTAGCCTGCGCAACAGCTCCATTGTTGTCACAGAATAAAGGTACTGCTCCTCTAATGCTAGGAACCACTCCAAGTTTAGTTATGAACTTCTTCATCCAAACAGCTTCCTTTGCAGCTTCACTTGCAGCAATGTACTCTGCCTCTGTCACTGAATCAGCAACTGTTTGCTGCTTGGAACTTTTCCAACTCACTGCGCCACCGTTTAAGGTAAACACGTACCCTGAAACGGATTTACTGTCATCTTGGTCCGTTTGAAAACTTGAGTCTGTATAGCCCTCTAGTTTCAACTCAGACCTACCGTAGACTAGAAATACATCCTTAGTTCTTCTCAAGTACTTTAGGATGTTTTTCACTGCCTTCCAGTGTTCTTCTCCTGGATTCGACTGATATCTGCTTGTTACACTAAGTGCATGAGCGACATCTGGTCTAGTACAATTCATACCGTACATGATAGATCCTATTGTTGAAGCATAAGGAATCTTACTCATACGGTCTCTCTCCTCAGGTGTCTTTGGGGCCTGTTTCTTGGAGAGATGTATTCCATGGCTCATCGGCATGAGACCTCTCTTGGAATCTTCCATGCTTAACTTCTTTAGCATCGAGTCAATGTACGTACTTTCCTTGGGTCAAGCCCAACATCCTTTTAGATCTATCTCTATAGATCTTTATCCCCAAAATATAGGATGCCTCACCCAAGTCCTTCATGGAGAAGTGTTTAGATAACCATATTTTGATCGACTGTAGCATAGGAACACCATTCCCTATCAGTAATATATCATCAACATATAATACAAGGAATGATACAGCGCTCCCACTAACCTTCTTGTACACATATGGTTCATCCTCGTTTTTAATAAAATCAAACCTTTTATTTATCTCATCAAAACGGATGTTCCACCTTCGAGAAGCTTGCTTCAACCCATAAATGGATCGTTGTAGCTTACAGACTTGGTTTGTTCCAACCGTTGAAACAAAACCCTCTGGCTGTATCATATATACATTTTCCTCAAGCTTTCCATTGAGGAAGGCCGTTTTCACGTCCATTTGCCAGATCTCGTAGTCATAATAAGCTGCAATTGCAAGCAAAATCCGAATGGACTTGAGCATAGCTACTGGTGAGAAGGTTTCATCATAGTCAACTCCTTGTCTTTGTTTGAAACCTTTTGCAACCAGTCGGGCCTTATAGGTCTCTACCTTGCCATATGCTCCAGTCTTTCTCTTAAAGACCCATTTACACTCAATAGGCTTAATGCCCTCAGGTGGTGAAACCAAAGTCCATACTTGGTTTTCATACATGGAGTCCATCTCGGATTTCATGGCTTCTAGCCATTTCTCTGAGTCTTCACTACTCATAGCCTCTTCGTAAGTCAATGGATCATCATCATCTATGATGCGTACCTCATCATCATCCTCTATGATGAATCCATACCTCTCAGGTATCTTCGGTACTCTTCCAGATTTACGAATAGGTAGTGGTACAGTAGGTTCTTCTACTTGGTCAGGTACCTGACTTTGATCCGTAGTATTTTGTGGTTCTTGAACTTCTTCAAGATATCATGCTCAAACCTTTTGACATAAGCTGGACAACCCCAAGTCTTAACATGCTTAAGATTTGGTTTTCTCCCTGTCCATATCTCATATGGAGTCTTTGGGACGGATTTGGTAGGTACCTTGTTAAGTAGGTATGCAGCCGATTCTAGGGCATAACCCCAGAAGGATATTGGAAGGTCGGTAAAACTCATCATGGAACGAACCATGTCCAACCATGTTCGATTTTTCCTTTCAGATACACCATTCAACTGTGGAGTCCCTAGTGGAGTCCATTGTGAGATTATACCATTTTCTTTGAGACAATTGAGAAACTCATTGGTCAAGTATTCCCCTCCTCGATCCGATCGAAGAATCTTAATACTCTTACCTATTTGCTTCTCTACTTTGAAAGTAGTATGCACACAAGCCAATCATATTTGATATGATGTAGCATATACTTTGTAATCTTATTCATTTATTAATAAAGAATTGATTTCTCAAAAGGCATTTTATATTATCTACATGGTGCTGTTATATATTAAATGTGATAAACCCATAGTTTTGAGCAATGCTTTTAGAATCATGATGGTGATCATGCTAATGAGCTCTAAATTCAAGATAGCTCACAAACTAAAATTGTTCCTAATCGTTGGATTACTAAATTGGGGATTAGTGAATCCAGATAGATTAGTACATACGTTGCTTGCTCTTAGGAAGAGGATGATTGATCTCATAATCATTTGTGTGGAGACACTAAAGCAAGTATGTAGGTGCTTATTAGAGAATAAGTTCACTGAACGTGACTCGCTAAGGAATACCTAATGGAGTTTTACTCGCCTGTCAATACGAATTCCTCTAGTGATAGTAGTACAAGTGATCCTTGGACTTGAGATCATCATAGTATCTTGTGTATGATGAGTTATACTTTGACATGTCCCTTAAGACCTTGTGGGTATATCAAAGGGTATGATTGGGTATAATTAGTTATACATGGAGATAGATCAACAAAAAATCTACCTCGTCTAGTAAAAGATGTGAATGTCCTATGTGATTCGATAAATGATAACTCAGTAGTCCTTGGCCAAGGCAGAATGAAATTAGAAAGGAGTTTCTAATTTGCATTATTTAGAGTTGTGCATTTGGGAATTGAAATACATATAATTAAATGAAATAAGACTTGACAGTAAATCCATGTCTTATATTTAATTGGGACATTGTATGGTAGAAAGATTGAATTGTACGGTAACTATTTACTCAAAAGGTTCTTTTATGATTAATGTTGAAATCTATATTATCTGGAAAGTCGTTAATCGCTAAGGGGGCTTACCCTTATTGTAGAATAAATATTATTTATTTAAATGAATTAAATAGTTTAATTTATTTATTTAAATAAGATTAGAATTGTTCTAATTGATTTATTCACAACCGGTTTAATATGGAGAACCTAAAGGGTCACACCGCAAAAGGAAAATATTTATTTAAGAAGTAAATGGCATAATTGTAATAATAAGTTAAGTGTATTTAATTTAGTCTATGGAGATAGAATAAATTAAATAGCTTAATATTTATTATTTAATATTTTGGAAATATTAAATATAAAATTAATAAGAGGAGTCTTATTATTATTATTACTTTTACTATTATTTAATTTCTAATAGGGATTGGGATATTAATTAATAAAAGTATTCTCCCATGGATTCCTAATTGGATTTAGGAGCATTATTAATTAAAGGAGTTTAATTATAATACAAACCCTAAATCCTAAATAGTTTAGGAAAGGGTTATTCCTACATCTATAAATAAGAAGGGTCTTATCATAGATTAGGGTTTACATACTCTTGCATTAGATTGTTGGAGAGTACTTACAATTTCTATAGAGATAGAAACTAGGGTTTTGCCAAATACCCAACTTCTTGAATACTTGTTCTTCCTTGGTGGATCACCTCTAGAGGCCAAACACTTGGGGTGGCTAACGTTGATCAAAGGAAGGAATCACACCGTAGCATTCGAGGAGAACACGAAGGACTAGGAGTTGAACTTGTACCCGAAGAAGCTTTGTTCTACGAGGGTATAATTCTTATTCTCTTTCTCTTTCGTTTATATCGTTAATTGAGCACATTGATCGATCATGGTGATGGTTTGTATAAAATTTTAAAATCCGTTTTATCGCGCTTCCGCACTTTTTATGTAATTTGATTGCATGTTCGCGTTATATACAAACCTAACAGTGGTATCAGAGCCTAATCATGTGCTAATTATCGATCTTGATGATTCCATGTATAAATTGATATGCGAAACGTTCGAATTTTTGGGCAAGAAAATTTTTTTCTGAATCTGCATCACGGCGCGGCCGCGCCGCTTCCAGTTCATTCTGGAGCGCGGCCGCGCCCTAACCCAGAAAAACGTTTCCTGGGGTGCAGCGCGGCCGCGCCGGTGTCCAGACTTTAAAATTTTTTTTTTTCTCAATTAAAATAAATGGTTTATTTAATTGATATAAGTTTAAAATAAAGAGTTTATTTTATCTGGAATAGGATTTCAGATTGCTAAAATTAAAGGAGTTTAATTTGGATTTGGTTTTTGATTAAAATAAAAGAGTTTATTTTGTTTCAAAACTAAATATTAGCAAAACTTTTGCCCATTAATTGATATCGATGCATATATGGAATGGTTTTATTATTCATGGGATGAATGTTATTTATTGATACATATAGAGATATGTATGATAATAAATAGGGATTGATTATGGACTGTTGACGAATGCGTGATGGGATTTATTTTAGTGGATGCTTGAATGTATGGGTTTTTATAAATGGGGTCTGCGTACCTCGTCTTCTCTAATTTTTCTTAATGTAAATTCTATCTCCCTCCTATGTACTTCCCCTTGACTTTTGATCAAGGTTTCTATTTGTTGTAAATAGTTTATGTAATAGGACTAGTTAGAATTAATTTTTTGAAGAATTGGAGACAAAGGAGTAAGGAGCGCTTGAAGACCCGTTTGTATTGGAACCCGGGTTTAAATGTAATAGTTATATTTAAATTTATTCTTGCACCCTAGGTTTGACCTTTTGGTTCACTTGGTGGCTCTAGTGAACCAAACTAGAATAAAAGTCCATAATCAATCTGGGTAGAATATAGTATTCTATATGTGCATGATTATTATATATATATATATTATATATTATCCAACATGCTTCGCATGTAAAATAATATGACGCATATTTTATATATATATGTGCATGCGCGCTAAACAAGATGAAACTAATAATAATAGACCCCTCAAAGGAATTATATTAAGTCCTAAGCGTTCAAAGATATTTTGAATATCGAACGTCGCCTTCTAGCATGGTAACGCAATAGAGTATTAAATATTTAATATGAGTTTGTTGTGTCACCACAAGGCAAGTATTAAATATTTAAGATGTTGCATTATCACATTTGATGCTTATACATAGACTGAACAATGATGTTTTGTTGTGTCACCACAAGGACAGTGTTTTTCTTTCGAATATATGGAAGTGCTAGGTTGGACTTAACTTGGATAATTTTGATTCGGATGTGTCACCACTTGATCAAAATAATCTAAGAGGCAAAATACAAGGAGTTACATAGTGATGTAATTGACAATAGTTGTCTACCTATTTATTTATATATCGTTTGTTGTGTCACCACAAGGCTATATACATTTGAAATGGGATCCTTATTCTCACTAGCAAACCTTTAATTAGATTTGCCGATATATATATATTGAGGGTAATATAGTTTGATGAAAATAGTGGGAGATACCAATTTAAAATAAAGACCTAATTTATTTTGGTAATTAATTAAATGAATGTATGCTAAAATGTTGTCTATTTCACATGCAGAATTTAAAAATGTCAAACTCACTATCACTGCGTAGCATACTTGATGCTAACAAACTGACCGGACCGAATTACACGGACTGGTTAAGGAATCTGAGAATTGTTCTCACTGCTGAAAAGATTTCTTATGTCCTAAATTCGCCGTAGTCCCTGCAAGTGTTGCAGAAGAACACAGCCTCTGAGGAAGAGATTGCTACTTTTAGAAAGTGGCAAGATGATGTAATCTTGGCTCAATGCATCATGCTCGCATCCATGAGTAACGAGCTTCAGCGTCAGCATGAAACTATGGATGCTCCTACTATATTGCTGCACCTCAAAGAGTTGTATGGTGAGCAAAGTAGGACTGCTAGATATCAGATATCTAAAGAGCTCTTCCGATCTCGTATGACCGAGGGCACTGCTGTTGAGACTCATGTCCTTAAGATGATCAATCTGATTGAACAACTTGAACAACTTGGGTTCGTGATGGATGGGGAGTTAAGTCAAGATTTGATCTTGCAGTCACTCCCGGACACCTTCTCATAATTTGTTGTGAATTTTCACATGAATAAGTTGGACGTCAGCTTGCCTGAGTTACTTAACATGCTGAAAACTACTGAAGGTCAATTCTCATCCAACAAGAACCAAGTCTTACTAGTGGATGATTCTTCCAAGAAAAGGAAGAGGCCCAAGGTATCTTCTGAAAGGAAGAAAAACAAGAAGGCTAAGGGGAAGGCGAAGGGAAAGGATAAAAAGAAACCTGATCCAGATAGCAAAGGAATTTGCTACCATTGCAACAAGCCGGGACATTGGAAGAGGAACTGCAAGGAGTATCTTGCGGGCCAAAAGAAGCTTGGAGAAACTTCGACTTCCGATCTAGGTTTGTTCATGATTGAAATTAATTTTTCTGAAAGTCAAAATTCTACTTGGGTATTGGATACCGGCTGTAGTTCTCACATATGTAATAATATGCAGGGACTAAGCAGAAGTAGGAAGCTGAACAAGGATGAAGTCGTCCTACGAGTGGGAAATGGGGCAAAAGTTGCTGCATTGGCTGTAGGGACTTATTGTTTAGCACTGCCTTCGGGCAAGTTCATTAGTTTAAATAATTGTTATTATGTTCCAACACTCATTAGAAACATTATTTCAATTTCTGTATTGGATATGGATGGTTTTGATATTATAATAAAGAACAACAGTTGTTCTATTTATAATAAAAATGTTTTAATGGTGTTGGCAATTTACTGAATGGACTTTACATACTTGACTTGCATGAAAATATACTTCAAATTGAACAAACTAAGAAAAGAAAAAGAGATGATGTTAATTATACCTTTATGTGGCACTGTAGACTCGGTCATATCAATGAAACAAGATTATCCAAGTTGCATAAAGATGGACTTTTAGAGCTATCTGATTACGAATCGTATCCAACTTGTGAATCTTGTCTCATGGGTAAGATGACTAAATCCCCTTTTAGTGGAAAAGGAGAAAGAGTTACAGAGTTGTTAGCATTTGTGACGCCCCCAAATCCGGGTCACCCGAACCGCGGACCTGGTTCGTCACTATCTCATACCTGCATCATACTATTGATAACTTACAACGGAAATAAAGGAATATTTACATTGATATAACATAAATAATCCTGTCCCAAGTCTCGAAACCAAAACTTCTACAAAACGTAACTTAATACATAAGGGTAATTAAGTCTTAATACATCACAAAAGTCAACGAGTCTTAATACATAATCAAAACGATAATCTTAACGGTACAAAACTAATCCATGGCTTTGCCTTTATCCGTCCCTGAACTTTCACCACGAGCTCCACTAACTGAAATATTTTAAGGAAAGCAAGGGTGAGCAACAAATTTGCTCAGCAAGTATAATAACAATAATCGTGAATCATCAAATGAATACTTTATAGCTTACAAGAATCAAGAGAATAAAAAGATAGCTCAAGAATCTGCATAATCTCAACGAATGGACCTCAAATAACACAATTGTACGGGCCTACTAAGGAAGGCCGATATGATTTCAATGTTTCCAAATGGCAGGAAATATTCTATACTGATGGGTGGTCAATCATGACAACTGAACATTTATACTAGAATCAACCAGGAAAATTTCATCCGATAATCCGACATATCTAATACAATAGTGTGATCAGTCCTAATGGTAACCCGGTGGTTATGCATAACCCCTTTTACGATACTGTTCGCGCAGGGCGCTGTCGGTTCCCCGGACATACATACATTATGTTTCCCCTGCGCTAGTGAGGGTTGTTTCATCTCAGCTTTACATAGGAATCCAAAACCAAACAATTTTGATCGGATATCTTTACTTAACAACAATGATGAATGTAAAACATACGTCTAGCCGGAAACATATTGGCTTTGACACAATCATATCTCATGTAGTTTCATGGAATATAGAATCTTGAAAAGCTTTAATAAACATATGTTGAATTGATGCCATAGGGTTAAAATAACGTTGAATGATTATCACATTCATTCTAAGAGTTAACTTGCAATTTGACAATGATTGAAAGTACGAGGAACTTGCTTCAGAATGATCTTGAATAAGATACAGGGAAACTCGCTTAATGGAGTAATACCTTGCAACCAATACAATAACTGAATAAATTTAGAGAACTTGGTAAATAAACATAGAATGAAATTTCCTCAATCAATAATTAACTTTCGTTATAAATAGAACTTGCCCAACACAAGGGCTAGGGCAAGGGTTAGACAGAAGAACTTGCATTCAATAAAGTAGAAAAGAATGAAGTTTAGGGTAACTTGGCCTGAAGCGCTGTGTGCTACAATAATACAACACACGCTCCTTAATATCCTACACAATTAAGTACATATTCACATAACAATTAGTCACATTTCAAATAATGGTTCAAAACGGACGCTGCATCATTAAAACACATTGATCACCCTACGACTACCCAGTCGGGGGTCTCGCTCCCCGGTGAGCGAGCGGCTGCCCAACCGGTGACACAACAAAACAGCATCGTTCAGTCTATTTATAAGCATCAAATGTGGTAAGACAACATCTTAAATATTTAATACTTGCCTTGTGGTGACACAACAAACTCATATTAAATATTTAATACTCTATTGTTTTACCATGCTAGAAGGCGACGTTCGATATTCCAAATATCTTTGAACGTTAGGACTTAATATGATTTCTTGAGGGATTTATTATTATTAGTCTCATCTTGTTTAGCGCGCATGCACATATATATATAAAATACGCGTCATATTATTTTACATGCGAAGCATATTGGATAATATATATTATAATATATATATATATATATATATATAGTAAGCATGCACATATAGAATACTATATTCTACTCGTATAATAGAAACTTGGCCCAACACAAGGGTTAAGGAAACTTGCATTCAATATATAGAAAGAATGAAGTTAGGGAACTTGCCCAACACAAGGGTTAGACAAGCGTTAGGAAAACTTGCCTGAAGCGCTGCTACAATAATACAACACACGCTCCTTAATATCCTACACAATTAAGTACATATTTACATAATAATTAGTCGCATTTCAAATAATGGTTCAAAACGGACGCTGCATCATTAAAACACATTGATCAAGCCTAAATTGCAATTAGATTATTCAATTTCCGCCTTAAAACAATACCAATCTGGTTGACATTTGGGAAATAATTAAGCATTTAGGGTTTAACAGAATATGCTTAGTTAAACCCGTCTAATCATTTAATCCAAGGATAAATATAAGTGTTGGAAACAATTTGAAAAAGGCTTCATTGGGTTCGACCCGATCCGATCCGCCTGACCGACCCAACCCAGCCCAAACACGGAACTGGCGCTGCGGCGCCGAGCCCAAGTACTGGACCCTCACGCTGCGGCGTGAGTCCCGTGTCTTCTCCATGACCGGGCTTCACGCTGCGGCGTGAGCCTTAAGGCTTGGGCCTCACGCTGCGGCGCGAGTCCCGGTTTTTTCCCCATTTGCCCCTCGCTGCAGCGTGAGCTGCAGGGCATATGGGTGGCGCTGCGGCGCCATTCTGCAGTAGCCGGATTCTGGGTTTGTTTCCAGAACGCGACTACCGACCTCCGGCCACTCCAACCTCCATAACTCCTTCAATACACAAGCAAATTGGTCCATTCCGGGACTCTATGGACTCCTGACTCATGGGGCTACAACATATCAAAAAATGCAGAGCTACCCATAATCATTAACATGGTCATATCTAAAGCCAAAGTGTAAAGTTCATACTCTGTTCTTCGAGTTCTTGACAAGTTTTACGAAAATCATTCCTACGAACTCGTTTCAACTCCTTTTTACTCCATTCCACTTGGGTTAGCTTCGTAACCCATGGAACTACAACACCATAGCAACAAATAAAATTAACAAGCACGAAATCTAGCATTTATAGTCCTCTAAAAAGTCCAAATGTCCAAAAGTCCATTGTTCTTCATGTTTTTCATCCTCCTTAAGCATAGGTACGGATTTCCTCTATTTTTGTTCCACTTTGATGTTATTAATGGTTTCTATAGTCTCTTAACAACAATATAAACGAAATACAACCAACAATAACAACCACAATCAGCTACAAATCATCCACCAAGCCTAAGAGCTTGAAAACCAAGAAAAACTTGAAAACTCAATGATATTGAAAGATAATTGTTTGATGTTGAATATTTACCTCTGTGAATCGTTCCTAGATGTTATGAGGCTTTTCTAGAGCTTGGCTTGAGTCTCTTTCTTCTTTCTTGGTTCACCCGAACCTCTCCTTCTCTTCTTTTCTCCTTCTTCTTCTTCTTCCTCTCTTTTCCGGCGACTTTCTTTTCCTTTTTCCAGCGAACTCCGGCGGCTTTCCGGCGACTCTTTGCAGCTCTCTCTCTCTCTCTCTCTCTCTATCAGCTGATGGTTTAGGGAAGGAATGAGAGTTTGAATGATTTGGGAGAGTAGAGGAGTGAATTTAGGAGAAGTGGGAGAAATGGTTTAATGGCTCAATGAGCTTGCCGGCTAGCCTCTCCCTTGCTCAATTTTGATTGGTCCAAATTTGGGGTTTGGTTCCCTCTTGGAGTAACAAGCCAAAATAAATACCCAAGTACACAAAAATATATCCGAAAACTCCGACTTTTGTACCAAAACTGGTAAATAACTCTACCCAAAATTAAACTGGGTACTCCCATAAATTATTGGGACATATAAAAATAATTATTACGGGGTTTGCCCATTTATTCGGAACAGTCATATTATATATTTCGGATACCGAATAAAACACGATTGGGCTCGAAATGGAAATCTAACACTTGGAAAAATTATTCGTACGTATACACGTATTTATGAAATTTATTAAAGTCGAAAAAGACGCAAAAATATTATGGCATGAATAGTGCCTCGATAAGCGTGCCCCGTGAATAGTGAATTTGCGATTTTTCGCGAAGTCAGTATATTCACCATAACGACACTACAACACGTAAAATTCAACATATACACATATTCTAGGTTATAACACAACCTTTAAGCACATAACACATAATCATATTCATAAAAATAACAATTCATTTCATTCATACATAAACTCGGGTTACAAGGAAATTAAAATTCCCGATCGTTACATTCTCCCCTCCTTATAAGGATTCTGTCCCCAGAATCACAATACAAGGTTAAGCAAAAAGTTGAGGGTAATTCTCCTTCATCTTATCTTCTAATTCCCACGTAGCCTCCTCGACATTGTGGTTTCGCCAAACTACTTTCACAGAAGGTATAACCTTATTTCTTAATACTTGTTCTTTCCTATCGATTATCTGAATAGGAATTTCCTCATATGTAAGATCTTTCTCTATTTGGACGGGCTCATAGGATATCACATGTTTATAATCGGGCTTGTATGGTCGTAATACTGAAACGTGGAACACATTGTGGATATGCTCCAGTTCAGGAGGCAAGGCTACCTCGTACGCCACTTCACCCACTCTTCTCAATACTTCAAACGGTCCTACGAACCTCGGGCTTAACTTTCCTTTCTTCCCAAAACGTATCTTCCCTTTCCAAGGAGATACCTTCAGAAACACGTAACTGCCGACGTCGAAGTCTCTCGTCTGGCGATGTTGATCTGCATACTTCTTTTGTCGGTCTTGGGCTGCAACCAATCTTGCCCTGATCACCGTGACCACTTCTGCTGTCTGCTGCACCAATTCTGGTCCCAATAGTCGCCGTTCGCCAACCTCATCCCAACTTAACGGTGTCCTGCACTTCCTCCCGTAGAGGGCTTCATATGGCGGCATACCGATACTTGCGTGATAGCTGTTATTGTAGGCGAATTCCACCAGTGGTAAGTGGTCATCCCAATTTCCCTTGAAATCCATCACACAAGCTCTCAACATGTCCTCTAGTGTTTGAATTGTTCGTTCGCTTTGTCCGTCAGTTTGAGGATGGTAAGCAGTACTTAGTCGCAACTGTGTTCCCATTCTCTCTTGTAAGCTCTTCCAAAAATTTGATGTGAAGCGCGGATCTCGATCTGAGACAATTGACACTGGCACTCCATGTCGTGAAACAATTTCCTTAATGTAAAACTTGGCTAATTGGTTCAAATTAAATCGGATCTTTATCGGTAGAAAGTGTGCTGATTTTGTCAATCGATCCACGATAACCCAAATGGCATCATAGCCCTTCTGTGTGACTGGAAGTCCCACCACGAAGTCCATAGTGATATGCTCCCACTTCCATTCCGGTATAGTCAGTGGTTGAAGCAACCCACTTGGTCTCTGATGTTCCGCTTTGACTTGTTGACAAGTGAGACACTTGCTGACATACTCAGCTACGTCCCGCTTCATGTTGGGCCACCAAAAATATTGACGAAGATCCCGGTACATTTTCGTACTTCCTGGGTGAACAGAATATGCTGAATTATGTGCCTCATGTAAGATTTCATCTCTTAATTCAGTCACGGCTGGCACCCATACTCGCTCCTCGTATCTCAAGATACCATTCTTATCCATTCGGAATTTCTCTTCCTCATTCTCTACGATCCTTTTCTGTATCCTTTCACATTCCTCATCCTTTTCCTGTGCTTTTGTCGAGTAACGTCGGACGAGCTTGGATTACGAATAACTTCTCTGCTGCCTCTGTCGGACTTTTCACTTCAATTTCCAATCTTGCCATTTCTAGTATTAACTCCTCATGAGTTGTCAACATAAGCAATTTCTCGTTCCCCTTCCTACTCAATGCATCTGCTACTACGTTTGCTTTTCCTGGGTGATAAAGAATTTCGCAGTCGTAATCCTTGATTAATTCCAACCACCTCCTTTGTCGCATGTTCAACTCCTTCTGTGTGAAGATATATTTTAGACTCTTATGATCCGTGTATATCTCACATTTTTCCCCATAAAGGTAATGTCTCCAAATCTTCAATGCAAAAACGACAGCTGCCAATTCCAAGTCATGGGTAGGGTATCGTTTCTCGTAATCCTTCAACTGCCGTGACGCATACGCAATGACCTTGTCGTGTTGCATCAACACACAGCCAAGACCCTTGTGTGATGCATCACTATACACTACAAAGCCTCCCATATCATCTGGTAATGACAATACAGGCGCTTCACTTAACCTCTTTTTCAACTCCTGAAAACTATCTTCGCACTTTTTAGACCATACAAACTTCACTGTCTTTCTCGTCAGATTGGTCAACGGGGTTGCTATCTTCGAAAAATCCTGGATAAATCTTCGATAGTACCCGGCTAACCCTAAGAAACTTCGCACTTCTGTCGGCGTCTTCGGTTGTTCCCAGTTACTAACTGCCTCCACCTTTGCAGGGTCCACTGAGATACCGTCTTTGTCGATCATATGCCCTAAAAATTGCACCTTTTCCATCCAGAATTCGCACTTGGAAAATTTCGCGTATAACTTTTCCCTTCTCAGTGTCTCCAGTACCTTGTTCAGATGATCGGCGTGCTCTCCTTCCGTCTTTGAATAAATCAAGATGTCATCGATGAAAACCACTACGAACTTGTCTAAGTACGGCTTCAGAACTCGGTTCATCAAGTCCATGAATGCTGCTGGCACATTAGTCAAACCGAAAGACATCACCAAAAACTCGTAATGACCATATCTCGTCCGAAACGCAGTTTTGGGTACATCTTCCTTCCTTACTTTTAGCTGATGATATCCGGTCCTCAAATCTATCTTTGAGAAATGTCTGGCTCCTTTCAGTTGATCGAACAAGTCGTCGATCCTTGGCAACGGATACTTATTCTTGATCGTTGATTTGTTCAATTCCCGGTAGTCGATGCAGAGTCTCATCGATCCGTCCTTCTTCTTGACAAACAAAACTGGGGCTCCCCATGGGGACACACTTGGCTGAATATACCTATTGTCCAGTAATTCCTGAAGTTGTATCAGCAACTCTTTCATCTCCACTGGCGCCATACGATACGGAGCCTTAGAAATTGGTGCTGTCCCTTGCGCTAAGTCTATTGCAAATTCAATTTCCCTGTCTGGCGGAAGACCAGGTAATTCACTTGGAAACACATCTAGAAACTCTCTTACTATCGGTATATTCTTAATTTCTACACCTTCTTTCTTTGTATCTACAATATAGGCTAAATAGCCTTCACATCCTTTCTTTAACAACTTTCTAGCCTGCATCATCGTAAGACAACAAGAACGTCTCAACGATGTGCTACCATTAAACACTACCCTCGACCGGTTAGGGGTCCAAAGGTTCACACTTTTCTTCTGACAGTCAATCACTGCCGCATGATCGTACAACCAGTCCATTCCCAATATTACATCGAACTCTCCCAACCTTATTGGGATCAAATCCACACAAAAATTATATCCCCTAATCTCAGCGCAACAATTACGAAGAATAAACTCTACTGGAATTACCTCGTTATTCGCAATTTCTATACTCAAAGGATTTTCTAACCGTTCTTGGGGTAAATTTAACCGTTTAGCAAAATCTTCAGACACAAAGGAACGGGTAGCACCCGAATCAAATAATACGCAGGCATTTATATTATTGATTGGGATAATACCTGACACCACGTCCTTAGCAATCACTGCATCCTGGACAGTCATGTTGAAGGTTCGGGCAGGGGTTCGGTTCGGCGGAGTCGGCCCTCCAATTGCCAGCTTACTGCCTCCTCTATTGCCATTTCCACCAGTGCTTCCTTTCTTCGGGCAGTCTTTGATCTGATGCTCCCCCGATCCACAAGAATAACATCCACGGTTCTTGTTCGGGTTTGTGCAGTTTGGTGCCATGTGCCCCTCCTGGCCACAATTGTAACAGATATTGCGCCCCTTCCAGCACTCTCCCTTGTGATTCTTCCCACATTTGGAACATGCTTCAACCCTCTTCTTAAATTCCCCTTGATTATTCCCCATCTGATTAGTGTTGGTGCTGTTGTTGTTGCCACCATCCCATTTCCTCTTTCCCGAATTGCTTCCACCGCTACTGCCACCGCCACGGTAGTCTCCTCCACTGTTCTTATTCTTCTTGTGTTGATTCAGGGCCTCAATCCCTCCCTCAGCGATAATGGCTTTTTCCAGTAGTGCACTAAAGGTTTCGATCTGAAGAACGGCTACCTTGTTATATATCCACGGTTTCAGCCCTTGTTCAAACCTTTGCGCCTTTAGCTCTTCAGTACTTACTTGAAGCGATGCAAAACGTGCAAGTTCATTGAATTTGGCGGCGTACTGAGCCACCGTCATGTCTCCCTGCTTCAGTTCCAGGAATTTCACTACCATTTGTCTTTCCATGCTCTTTGGGAAATAATTCCCGAAAAATAATTCCTTGAACTTGTCCCACGGTATCACCCCTTCGCCTGCTCGTTGTTGGTTAGCTTCCCACCAATAATTTGCTTCCCCTTTCATCATATAGGTGGCGAATGCTGTTTTCTGGTCATCCCCCACGCGTGCGATAATGAAAGCCTTCTCCATTTCCTTCACCCAAGACTGGGCTTCAATCGGATCAGTTGTTCCCCTGAACTCTGGGGGTCCTACGCTTTTGAAGTCTTTGAAACTTGTTATGGGTGCTGCCGGTGGGTTGGGATTCACGGGTCCCGCATTTCTCCTTTCCATTCTCTCCAATATATCCGCTAACCGCTGCATGGGGTCCGTCGGACCTCCTCCATTGTTAACCGATCCCTCAGGTGTTGCTGGGGGTGGTACGTTGCGTCTCGGCGGCATTCTCTGCTAAACGTAAGAAAGCTTAATGTCATCATCTCATTATACTACGAGAATATCTATCATGAGTACTACAAGCAGACCACAAAGCGACACACTCTATTAGCAGCTTGTAATGAAGTATAGCTTCATCGTAAGGAATGTAAATACCTTTCACAATTCTCTAGGACACGTCTATCTAAGATCGCCCCAAAACTCTACATGAGTTTTATCTACTCGTATTCTCTATACGCTTCCTAAGGTTATAGCCTAAAGACATCTCTCTAAAGGTTTATAACCTAAAGCTCTGATACCAACCTGTGACGCCCCCAAATCTGGGTCACCCGAACCGCGGACCTGGTTCGTCACTATCTCATACCTGCATCATACTATTGATAACTTACAACGGAAATAAAGGAATATTTACATTGATATAACATAAATAATCCTGTCCCAAGTCTCGAAACCAAAACTTCTACAAAACGTAACTTAATACATAAGGGTAATTAAGTCTTAATACATCACAAAAGTCAACGAGTCTTAATACATAATCAAAACGATAATCTTAACGGTACAAAACTAATCCATGGCTTTGCCTTTATCCGTCCCTGAACTTTCACCACGAGCTCCACTAACTGAAATATTTTAAGGAAAGCAAGGGTGAGCAACAAATTTGCTCAGCAAGTATAATAACAATAATCGTGAATCATCAAATGAATACTTTATAGCTTACAAGAATCAAGAGAATAAAAGATAGCTCAAGAATCTGCATAATCTCAACGAATGACCTCAATAACACAATTGTAGGGCCTCTAAGGACCGAATGATTTCAATGTTTCCAAATGGAGGAAATATTCTATACTGAGTGGTCATCATGACACTGAACTTTTACTAGAATCACCAGAAATTCATCCGATAATCCGACATACTAATACAATAGGTGATCAGCCTAATGTACCCGGTGTTATGCATAACCCCTTTTACATACTGTTCGCGCGCGTGTCGGTTCCCCGACATACATACTGTTTCCCCTGCTATGAGGGTTGTTCATCTCAGCTTTACATAGGAATCCAAACCAAACAATTTGATCGGATAGCTTTACTTAACAACAATGATGATAAAACATACGTCTAGCCGAAACAATTGGCTTTGACATCTATCTCATGTAGTTCATGGAATATAGAACTTGAAAGCTTTAATAACATATGTTGAAGCATAGTTAAATAACGTGAATGATTATCAATTCATTCTAAGAGTACTTGCAATTTGACAATGATTGAAGTACAGGAACTTGTTCAGAATATCTTGAATAAGATAAGAAACTCGCTTAATGGAGTAATACTTGCAACAATACATAACTGAATAAATTTAGAGAACTTGTAATAACATAGAATGATTTCTCAATCAATAATTAACTCGTATAATAGAACTTGCCCAACACAAGGGCTAGGCAAGGGTTAACGAAGAACTTGCATTCAATAAGTAGAAAGAATGAAGTTAGGGAACTTGCCTGAAGCGCTGCTACAATAATACAACACACGCTCCTTAATATCCTACACAATTAAGTACATATTCACATAACAATTAGTCACATTTCAAATAATGGTTCAAAACGGACGCTGCATCATTAAAACACATTGATCACCCTACGACTACCCAGTCGGGGGTCTCGCTCCCCGGTGAGCGAGCGGCTGCCCAACCGGTGACACAACAAAACAGCATCGTTCAGTCTATTTATAAGCATCAAATGTGGTAAGACAACATCTTAAATATTTAATACTTGCCTTGTGGTGACACAACAAACTCATATTAAATATTTAATACTCTATTGTTTTACCATGCTAGAAGGCGACGTTCGATATTCCAAATATCTTTGAACGCTTAGGACTTAATATGATTTCTTGAGGGATTTATTATTATTAGTCTCATCTTGTTTAGCGCGCATGCACATATATATATAAAATACGCGTCATATTATTTTACATGCGAAGCATATTGGATAATATATAATATATTATATATATATAAGTAAGCATGCACATATAGAATACTATATTCTACTCGTATAATAGAACTTGCCCAACACAAGGGTTAAGGAAACTTGCATTCAATATATAGAAAGAATGAAGTTAGGGAACTTGCCCAACACAAGGGTTAGACAAGCGTTAGGAAACTTGCCTGAAGCGCTGCTACAATAATACAACACACGCTCCTTAATATCCTACACAATTAAGTACATATTTACATAATAATTAGTCGCATTTCAAATAATGGTTCAAAACGGACGCTGCATCATTAAAACACATTGATCAAGCCTAAATTGCAATTAGATTATTCAATTTCCGCCTTAAAACAATACCAATCTGGTTGACATTTGGGAAATAATTAAGCATTTAGGGTTTAACAGAATATGCTTAGTTAACCCGTCTAATCATTTAATCCAAGGATAAATATAAGTGTTGGAACAATTTGAAAAAGGCTTCATTGGGTTCGACCCGATCCGATCCGCCTGACCGACCCAACCCAGCCCAAACACGGAACTGGCGCTGCGGCGCCGAGCCCAAGTACTGGACCTCACGCTGCGGCGTGAGTCCCGTGTCTTCTCCATGACCGGGCTTCACGCTGCGGCGTGAGCCTTAAGGCTTGGGCCTCACGCTGCGGCGCGAGTCCCGGTTTTTCCCCATTTGCCCCTCGCTGCAGCGTGAGCTGCAGGGCATATGGGTGGCGCTGCGGCGCCATTCTGCAGTAGCCGGATTCTGGGTTTGTTTCCAGAACGCGACTCCGACCTCCGGCCACTCCAACCTCCATAACTCCTTCAATACACAAGCAAATTGGTCCATTCCGGACTCTATGGACTCCTGACTCATGGGGCTACAACATATCAAAAATGCAGAGCTACCCATAATCATTAACATGGTCAAATCTAAAGCCAAAGTGTAAAGTTCATACTCTGTTCTTCGAGTTCTTGACAAGTTTTACGAAAATCATTCCTACGAACTCGTTTCAACTCCTTTTTACTCCATTCCAATTGGGTTAGCTTCGTAACCCATGGAACTACAACACCATAGCAACAAATAAAATTAACAAGCACGAAATCTAACATTTATAGTCCTCTAAAAAGTCCAAATGTCCAAAAGTCCATTGTTCTTCATGTTCTTCATCCTCCTTAAGCATAGGTACGGATTTCCTCTATTTTTGTTCCACTTTGATGTTATTAATGGTTTCTATAGTCTCTTAACAACAATATAAACGAAATACAACCAACAATAACAACCACAATCAGCTACAAATCATCCACCAAGCCTAAGAGCTTGAAAACCAAGAAAAACTTGAAAACTCAATGATATTGAAAGATAATCGTTTGATGTTGAATATTTACCTCTGTGAATCGTTCCTAGATGTTATGAGGCTTTTCTAGAGCTTGGCTTGAGTCTCTTTCTTCTTTCTTGGTTCACCCGAACCTCTCCTTCTCTTCTTTTCTCCTTCTTCTTCTTCTTCCTCTCTTTTTCGGCGACTTTCTTTTCCTTTTTCCGGCGAACTCCGGCGGCTTTCCGGCGACTCTTTGCAGCTCTCTCTCTCTCTCTCTCTATCAGCTGATGGTTTAGGGAAGGAATGAGAGTTTGAATGATTTGGGAGAGTAGAGGAGTGAATTTAGGAGAAGTGGGAGAAATGGTTTAATGGCTCAATGAGCTTGCCGGCTAGCCTCTCCCTTGCTCAATTTTGATTGGTCCAAATTTGGGTTTTGGTTCCCTCTTGGAGTAACAAGCCAAAATAAATACCCAAATACACAAAAATATATCCGAAAACTCCGACTTTTGTACCAAAACTGGTAAATAACTCTACCCAAAATTAAACTGGGTACTCCCATAAATTATTGGGACATATAAAAATAATTATTACGGGGTTTGCCCATTTATTCGGAACAGTCATATTATATATTTCGGATACCGAATAAAACACGATTGGGCTCGAAATGGAAATCTAACACTTGGAAAAATTATTCGTACGTATACACGTATTTATGAAATTTATTAAAGTCGAAAAAGACGCAAAAATATTATGGCGTGAATAGTGCCTCGATAAGCGTGCCCCGTGAATAGTGAATTTGCGATTTTTCGCGAAGTCAGTATATTCACCCTAACGACACTACAACACGTAAAATTCAACATATACACATATTCTAGGTTATAACACAACCTTTAAGCACATAACACATAATCATATTCATAAAAATAACAATTCATTTCATTCATACATAAACTCGGGTTACAAGGAAATTAAAATTCCCGATCGTTACAGCATTGGTACACACAGACGTTTGTGGACCTATGACAACGAATGCACGAGGAGGGTATTCTTATTTTATTACTTTCACTGATGATCATTCTAGATTTGGATATGTGTATTTAATGAAATACAAATCTGAATCGTTTGAAAAGTTCAAAGAATTCAGAAGTGAAGTAGAGAAATAAACTGGTAAAAGTATTAAAATTCTTTGATCGGATCGAGGAGGGGAATACTTAACCAGTGAGTTTCTCAATTGTCTCAAAGAAAATGGTATAATCTCACAATGGACTCCACCAGGGACGCCACAGTTGAATGGTGTATCTAAAAGGAGAAATCGAACATTGTTGGACATGGTTCGTTCCATGATGAGTTTTACCGACCTTCCAATATCCTTCTGGGGTTATGCCCTAGAATCGGCTGCATACCTACTTAAGAAGGTACCTACCAAATCCGTCCCAAAGACTCCATATGAGATATGGACAGGGAGGAAACCAAATCTTAAGCATGTTAAGACTTGGGATTGTCCAGCTTATGTCAAAAGGTTTGAGCATGATAAGCTGAAGACTAGATCCGACAAATGTAGATTCGTGGGATACCCTAAAGAAACATCAGGGTATTATTTCTATCATCCTACTGATCAAAAGGTGTTTGTTTCGAAACACGCTGCCTTCTTGGAAAAGGAGTTTATCCTCGAAGGGGTCAGTGGGAGTAAGATATATCTTGAAGAAGTTCAAGAACCACAAAATACTACGGATCAAAGTCAGGTACCTGACCAAGTAGAAGAACCTACTGTACCACTACCTATTCGTAAATCTGGAAGAGTACCGAAGATACCTGAGAGGTATGGATTCATCATAGAGGATGATGATGAGGTACGCATCATAGATGATGATGATCCATTGACTTACGAAGAGGCTATGAGCAGTGAAGACTCAGAGAAATGGCTAGAAGCCATGAAATCCGAGATGGACTCCATGTATGAAAACCAAGTATGGACTTTGGTTTCACCACCTGAGGGCATTAAGCCTATTGGGTGTAAATGGGTCTTTAAGAGAAAGACTGGAGCAGATGGCAAGGTAGAGACCTATAAGGCCCGACTGGTTGCAAAAGGTTTCAAACAAAGACAAGGAGTTGACTATGATGAAACCTTCTCACCAGTAGCTATGCTCAAGTCCATTCGGATTTTGCTTGCGGTTGCAGCTTATTATGACTACGAGATCTGGCAAATGGACGTGAAAACGGCCTTCCTCAATGGAGAGCTTGAGGAGAATGTATATATGATACAGCCAGAGGGTTTTGTTTCAACGGTTGGATCAAACCAAGTCTGTAAGCTACAACGATCCATTTATGGATTGAAGCAAGCTTCTCGAAGGTGGAACATCCGTTTTGATGAGATAAAATGAGGATGAACCATGTGTGTACAAGAAGGTTAGTGGGAGCGCTGTTTCATTCCTTGTATTATATGTTAATGACATATTATTGATAGGGAATGATGTTCCTATGCTACAGTCGATCAAAATTTGGTTATCTAAACACTTCTCCATGAAGGACTTGGGTGAGGCATCCTATATTTTGGGGATAAAGATCTATAGAGATAGATCTAAAAGGATGCTGGGCTTGACCCAAGGAAAGTACATTGACTCGATGCTAAAGAAGTTTAGCATGGAAGATTCCAAGAGAGGTCTCATGCCGATGAGCCATGGAATACATCTCTCCAAGAAACAGGCCCCAAAGACACCTGAGGAGAGAGACCGGATGAGTAAGATTCCTTATGCTTCAGCAATAAGATCTATCATGTACGGTATGATATGTACTAGACCAGATGTCGCTCATGCACTTAGTGTCACCAGCAGATATCAGTCGAATCCAGGAGAAGAGCACTGGAAGGCAGTGAAAAATATCCTAAAGTACTTGAGAAGAACTAAGGATGTATTTCTTGTCTACGGTGGGTCTGAATTGAAACTAGAGGGCTATACAGACTCAAGTTTTCAAACGGACCAAGATGACAGTAAATCCGTTTCAGGGTACGTGTTTACCTTAAACGGTGGCGCAGTGAGTTGGAAAAGTTCCAAGCAGCAAACAGTTGTTGATTCAGTGACAGAGGCAGAGTACATAGCTGCAAGTGAAGCTGCAAAGGAAGCTGTTTGGATGAAGAAGTTCATAACTGAACTTGGAGTGGTTCCTAGCATTAGAGGAGCAGTACCTTTATTTTGTGACAACAACGGAGCTGTTGCGCAGGCTAAGGAACCCAGGTCTCATCAGAAATCCAAACACGTGTTGCGGCGGTTTCATTTGATTAGACAGATCATTGAAAGAGGAGATGTCACCCTGGAGCGTGTAGACTCTCAAGACAACATTGCAGATCCATTTACTAAAGCTTTAACTCAACAGCAGTTTGATCGTCACTTAGAGAAGATGGGTATTAGATACCATGGCGATTGGCTTTAGTGCAAGTGGGAGATTGAAAGTAGTATGCACACAAGCCAATCATATTTGATATGATGTAGCATATACTTTGTAATCTTATTCATTTATTAATAAAGAATTGATTTCTCAAAAGGCATTTTATATTATCTACTTGGTGCTGTTATATATTAAATGTGATAAACCCATAGTTTTGAGCAATGCTTTTAGAATCATGATGGTGATCATGCTAATGAGATCTAAATTCAAGATAGCTCACAAACTAAAATTGTTCCTAATCGTTGGATTACTAAATTAGGGATTACTGAATCCGGATAGATTAGTACATACGTTGCTTGCTCTTAGAAAGAGGATGATTGATCTCATAATCATTTGTGTGGAGACACTAAAGCAAGTATGTAGGTGCTTATTAGAGAATAAGTTCACTGAACGTGACTCGCTAAGGAATACCTAATGGAGTTTTACTCGCCTGTCAATAGGAATTCCTCTAGTGATAGTAGTACAAGTGATCCTTGGACTTGAGATCATCATAGTATCTTGTGTATGATGAGTTATACTTTGACATGTCCCTTAAGACCTTGTGGGTATATCAAAGGGTATGATTGGGTATAATTAGTTATACATGGAGATAGGTGAATGATCAACAAAAAAATCTATCTCGTCTAGTAAAAGATGTGAATGTCCTATGTGATTCGATAAATGATAACTCAGTAGTCCTTGGCCAAGGCAGAATGAAATTAGAAAGGAGTTTCTAATTTGCATTATTTAGAGTTGTGCATTTGGGAATTGAAATACATATAATTAAATGAAATAAGACTTGACAGTAAATCCATGTCTTATATTTAATTGGGACATTATATGGTAGAAAGATTGAATTGTACGGTAACTATTTACTCAAAGGTTCTTTTATGATTAATGTTGAAATCTATATTATCTGGAAAGTCGTTAATCGCTAAGGGGGCTTACCCTTATTGTAGAATAAATATTATTTATTTAAATGAATTAAATAGTTTAATTTATTTATTTAAATAAGATTAGAATTGTTCTAATTGATTTATTCACAACCGGTTTAATATGGAGAACCTAAAGGGTCACACCGCAAAAAGGAAAAATATTTATTTAAGAAGTAAATGGCATAATTGTAATAATAAGTTAAGTGTATTTAATTTAGTCTATGGAGATAGAATAAATTAAATAGCTTAATATTTATTATTTAATATTTTGGAAATTTTAAATATAAATTAATAAGAGGAGTCTTATTATTATTATTACTTTTACTATTATTTAATTCCTAATAGGGATTGGGAATTAATTAATAAAAGTATTCTCCCATGGATTCCTAATTGGATTAGGAGCATTATTAATTAAAGGAGTTTAATTATAATACAAACCCTAAATCCTAAATAGTTTAGGAAAGGGTTATTCCTACATCTATAAATAAGAAGGGTCTTATCATAGATTAGGGTTACACACTCTTGCATTAGATTGTGGAGAGTACTTACAATTTCTATAGAGATAGAAACTAGGGTTTTGCCAAATACCCAACTTCTTGAATACTTGTTCTTCCTTGGTGGATCACCTCTCGAGGCCAAACACTTGGGTGGCTAACGTTGATCAAAGGAAGGAATCACACCGTAGCATTCGAGGAGAACACGAAGGACTAGGAGTTGAACTTGGACCCGAGGAAGCTTTGTTCTACGAGGGTATAATTCTTATTCTCTTTCTCTTTCGTTTATATCGTTAATTGAGCACATTGATCGATCATGGTGATGGTTTGTATAAAATTTTAAAATCCGTTTTATCGCGCTTCCGCACTTTTTATGTAATTTGATTGCATGTTCGCGTTATATACAAACCTAACATACTTCACTTCTGAATTCTTTGAACTTTTCAAACGATTCAGATTTGTATTTCATTAAATACACATATCCAAATCTAGAATGATCATCAGTGAAAGTAATAAAATAAGAATACCCTCCTCGTGCATTCGTTGTCATAGGTCCACAAACATCTGTGTGTACCAACGCTAACAACTCTATAACTCTTTCTCCTTTTCCAATAAAAGGAGATTTAGTCATCTTACCCATGAGACAAGATTCACAAGTTGGATATGATTCGTAATCAGATAGCTCTAAAAGCCCATCTTTATGCAACTTGGATAATCTTGTTTCATTGATATGACCGAGTCTACAGTGCCACATAAAGGTATAATTAACATCATCTCTTTTTCTTTTCTTAGTTTGTTCAATTTGAAGTATATTTTCATGCAAGTCAAGTATGTAAAGTCCATTCAGTAAATTGCCAACACCATATAAAACATTTTTATTATAAATAGAACAACTGTTGTTCTTTATTATAATATCAAAACCATCCATATCCAATATAGAAATTGAAATAATATTTCTAATGAGTGTTGGAACATAATAACAATTATTTAAACTAATGAACTTGCCCGAAGGCAGTGCTAAACAATAAGTCCCTACAACCAATGCAGCAACCTTTGCTCCATTTTCCACTCGTAGGACGACTTCATCCTTGTTCAGCTTCCTACTTCTGCTTAGTCCCTGCATATTATTACATATGTGAGAACTACAGCCGGTATCCAATACCCAAGTAGAATTTTGACTTTCAGAAAAATTAATTTCAATCATGAACAAACTTAGATCGGAAGTTGAAGCTTCTCCAAGCTTCTTTTGGCCCGCAAGATACTCCTTACAGTTCCTCTTCTAGTGTCCCAGCTTATTGCAATGGTAGCAAATTCCTTTGCTATCTGGATCAGGTTTCTTTTTATCCTTTCCCTTCGCCTTACCCTTAGCCTTCTTGTTTTTCTTCTTTTCAGAAGATACCTTGGGCCTCTTCCTCTTCTTGGAAGAATCATCCACTAGTAAGACTTGGTTCTTGTTGGATGAGAAGTGACCTTCAGTAGTTTTCAACATGTTAAGTAACTCAGGCAAGCTGACGTCCAACTTATTCATGTGAAAATTCACAACAAATTGTGAGAAGGTGTCCGGGAGTGACTGCAAGATCAAATCTTGGCTTAACTCCCCATCCATCACGAACCCAAGCTGTCCAAGTTGTTCAATCAGATTGATCATCTTAAGGACATGAGTCTCTACAGCAGTGCCCTCGGTCATACGAGATCGGAAGAGCTCCTTAGATATCTGATATCTAGCAGTCCTACTTTGCTCACCATACAACTCTTTGAGGTGCAGCAATATAGTAAGAGCATCCATAGTTTCTGTAATGCCCGTGAATTTTGAACGTCCTTATTAATTAAATCTAATTTAATTTAATGAGTTAACGTTGTGTTCTATTTAAACCAACTTGGGTTAATTGGTGGGAGATGTATAAGATGAAAGTAGTATGCACACAAGTCAATCATATTTGATATGATGTAGCATATACTTTGTAATCTTATTCGTTTGTTAAAGGCATTTTACTTTATCTACGTGATGCTGTTATATTGAATGTGATAAACCCATAGTTTTGAGCAATGCTTTTAGAATCATGATGGTGATCATGCTAATGAGATCTAAATTCTAGATAGCTCACAAACTAAAATCGTTCCTAATCGATGGATTACTAAAAAGGGGATTAGTGAATCCGGATAGATTAGTACATACGTTGCTTGCTCTTATGAAGAGGATGATTGATCTCATAATCATTTGTGTGGAGACACTAAAGCAAGTATGTAGGTGCTTATTAGAGAATAAGTTCATTGAACGTGGCTCGCTAAGGAATACCTAATAGAGTTTTACTCGCCTGTCAATAGGAATTTCTCTAGTGATAGTAGTACAAGTGATCCTTGGACTTGAGATCATCATAGTATCTTGTATATGATGAGTTATACTTTGACATGTCCCTTAAGACCTTTAGGGTATATCAAAGGGTATGATTGGGTATAATAAGTTATACATGGAGATAGGTGAATGATCAACAAAGAATCTACCACTTCTAGTAAAAGGAGAGAATGTCCTATGTGATTCGATAAATGACGACTCAGAAGTCTTTGGCCAAAGCAGAATGAAATTAGAAAGGAGTTTCTAATTTACATTATCAGAGTTGTGCATTTGAGAATCGAAATACATATAATTAAATAAAATAAGACTTGACAGTAATTCCATGTCTTATATTTAATTGGGACATTGTATGGTAGAAGGATTGAATTGTACGGTAACTATTCACTGAAAGGTACTTTTGTGATTAATGTTGAAATCTATATTATCTGGAAAGTCGTTGATCGCTAAGGGTGCTTACCCTTATTGTAGAATAAATATTATTTATGTAAATGAATTAAATAGTTTTATTTATTTATTTAAATAAGATTAGAATTGTTCTAATTGATTTATTCACAACCGGTTTAATATGGAGAACCTAAAGGGTCACACCGCAAAAGGAAAATATTTATTTAAGAAGTAAATGACATAATTGTAATAATAAGTTAAGTGTATTTAATTTAATCTATGGAGATAGAATAAATTAAATAACTTAATATTTATTATTTAATATTTTGGAAATATTAAATATAAATTAATAAGAAGAGTCTTATTATTATTATTACAATTACTATTATTTAATTCCTAATAGGGATTGGGAATTAATTAATAGAAGTACTCTCTCATGAATTCCTAATTGGATTAGGAGTTCAATTAATTAAAGGAGTTTAATTAAAATAAAAACCCTAATCCTAAATAGTTTAGGAGGGTTCCCTATATCTATAAATAAGAGGAGTCTTATCATATTTTGGGGTTAGACAATTTACACACTCTTCCATGAGAATTGGAGAGAGAGAGTACTTGTAATTTCTATAGAGATAGAAACTAGGGTTTTGCCAACACCCATCTTCTTGAATAACTATTATTCCTTGGTGGATCACCTCTAGAGGCCAAACACTTGGGTGGCTAACGTTGATCAAAGGAAGGAATCTCATTGGTGAAATTCAAGGAGAACGCGAAGGATTTGGAGGTGAACTCGTACCTGTGGAAGCATGGTTCTACAAGGGTATGATTCTCATACTTTATCTCTTTCGTTTAATTGATAATTGAGCACATGGATGATCATGGTGATGGTTTGTATAAAAAAATTTAAAATCTGTTTTATCGCGCTTCCGCACTATTTATGTAATTTGATTGCATGTTCGCGTTATATACAAACCTAACATAAGATGTGTCTATACTTGTGTTGGCAGGTATGATATAACTATGGTTAAGAAATAACCATATGTGAGTCAAGTGTAGGAATTGGTGTGTAATGGCTAAAATAGCCAAGAGTGGTTAATAACCAAGGTAATTATGAAGGGGCAATAACCATTGTATATCCAAGTGGTTAATAACCAATGTAATTATGGCGGGATAATAACCATTGTGTTTAAACAATGTAATTATGGCAAGATAATAACCAATGTCTAATAACCAATGAAGAATGGTTAATAACTAATGGATAATTAAGATTTTGCGAAAAGACTATTTTAACCTTAAAAGAAGTTGGGTAATGATTAAAATACCCTTGAGGAAGTTGCTAGGAAGCTTCTTATTATTGATGAATTGATCTAATTGCCCTTGCCTAGTCATGATTAATGACTATTTTGCCCATGGTCTCTACTTTCCTATAAATAGGACCCCTCACCAATGATAGTAGGGGTTGGTTCATTTATTATTCACCAAGTATAGAGAGTTTGTGAGCTTGAGAGAGAGCTAAGGAAGAAACCCATTTTCGGGTGGAGCTTAAACACTTGTGAGAAATAATTGAGAGGAAAAACAAGGAGGGGGTGCCGACCAAAGGAGAAGGAAAAGAAGAGAAGTCTAGCTTTGTTATACCATCCTCATTCACAACATATTTTGGAAAGAGGAGGAGAATAGCCATTTAAGCTAGGTATAAACTCCATTCTTTCAAACCCTAGTTTCTTGTTGCTAGTATTATATTATGATTATTACACACTATTTTGTTGGAAACTTTTATGTGTTGGTTTGTGTTGGTGGTAGAGAGGGAGTATTCATGGATCTAGGTTTGTATTTTGCTAGATCTATATTATTGCAAAATATGCTTAATAAATATGGTTTTAAAGCTATAAAAGAAGAGATCTTAATCTTGTATGCTTTATTGATACCGTATATAAGTTTAAAATTTTTGAAACATGTTTTGGTTGGTTTTGTATGCTAAAACATGGGAGTAATGTTATTTATTGGAGTACAAAATTTATTGAGGAAAAATGTTGATTTAAGTCATAAATATTTTGTTGTAATATTAGAAATATTTTTCTTAGTCATGGATATTTTTTTTTGAATTTATTTTGGAGATTTAGGCTTGCTTGATGGTATTAGGATTAATTGAGTATGTTAGTAAATCCCCTGGAAGGCTCCTGTATGAGTTGGGCGAGGTTCGGCCGCGCATGGCGCGCGCCTGGGCGAGACAAGGACTGGCCGCGCATGGCGCGCCAGTCTGCTGTGAACCTTGGCGTCAAACGGCGTCGTTGGGCCAGGGTTAAGTTGGTCGACTGGCGAGCCCCAAACGGCGTCGTTTGGAGCCGCGGATAGGGCAGGCGCGCAATGCGCGGGCGAGCGCTCGGACGCGAAATTACCATCCTGCCCCTCCGTCCAGATTTCAACTTATTTACCAGAATGCCATCCAGATTTAATTTTAATTAATTTAAATACTTTAAACAATATTAATTATTTTTGTAAAATTAGTAAATGTACAAAATTAAGTTTGCGCATTAAATATTATATTTTCTAAAAATATTATTTATTAATTATTGTTTAATTATTATTAAATAATGATTAAGGATAATTAAGAATTGTAAATTAATTATTTATTATTTGATTAACCTTAAATAATAAATAAACCTAATTAGTTATTATTTAGCATTAAATAATAAACTAAAGATAAATTTCTATTTACTAATTAATTATTTATTATTTGATTAACTTTAAATAATAAATAAAACCTAATTAGTTATTATTTATTATTAAATAATAACTAAAGATAATTAGTACTCACTTATTAATTATTTATTATCTGATTAACATTAAATAATAAATAAACCTAATTAGTTATTATTTATTATTAAATAATAACTAAAGATAATTATTACGCACTAATTAATTCTTTATTAATTTATTAACTTTAAATAATAAATAAACTTAATTAATTATTATTTAATCTTAAATAATAATTAAAGATAATTAAAATTTATAATTCGATTATTATTTAATTAACAATTAAATAATAAGTGAATATAATTAGTTATTAATTACTATTAATAATAAATAAAGATAATTAATTAATTACTATTTAATAGTAATTAAATGAAGATAGAGTCAATAAAAATAGAGAGAGTTTAATAACCCACTAATTAAACAATCATAATAAATTGTTTAAGGGTTTAATAAATGAATATTACTTAAGAAAGAGTATTGTTAATTAATTGAACAATTATTATTAATTGTTTAAGGGTTTAATAAGTGTTTATCACTTAAGGAAAACATTGTTAATTAATTAAACCATCAACCTAAAGATCAATTAAGTGTCTTATAGGATTTATGATAGTTTATTAACTTATGTGTGCTATGTGATTTGCTTAATTGTTAAATAAATAACATAAGTAAGCGTATCGATATACAACTACGCAGTACTAATTGATAGATCGACATTATCAATGTTAGGTTCTTCAAGGCCAATTAGTTAAAGCTAGAATTATTGGTAGCTGAGCAGACAGGCAAGTTCCCTAACTCAAACTCGAGTTATTATTTTCGAAGCATGTTAGTGAATAATTATTGTTGATTATTCACATCTATACTGGTTATTGAGATTCGCACCTCGTGCAATTGAATTCCTATTCTATTGTTATTGAACTGTGAATTGGATTAAAGTTCTTTCAAGTATGAACTGTTTATGAGATAGATCTATGTTATTTGTATCAGCTAGATCAATCATGTCTAAATTTGTTGAATCAAAGGTATTTTAAAAGCTGTTCTTATTAAATTGTTATGGTAAGAAATCTTGGCTGAGAAAAGAATAAATTTGATTAAGGCATGATATCAATGCTGGTTTATTAAGTGTTTATGCATAAATCACGGGGTATGAAAGGCTGATCCCCTTGATTACCAAAACTTTTTAAGAGGTCCAGTTTAAATGCTGAGAACCTTAGCAAATGTCTATGGTTATTTTCAACCACTCAGTAATTGTCACTCAATTATTCGAATATTCAATTGTTGACTATTAATTCATGTTTCTTCACAATTTTATACTGTCGTTGAACATTGAAAGCGAAACTTCCTTCTATTCATGATATAACTCATAGTGACCATATCTAGTTCGAAATGCCGTCTTTGGTATGTCTTCCTTTCTCACCTTCAACTGATGGTACCCACTTCGCAGATCTATCTTTGAAAAATATCTTGATCCCTTCAGTTGATCAAACAGGTCATCGATCCTTAGCAATGGATACTTGTTTTTAATCGTGACCTTGTTCAACTCTCTATAATCAATGCAAAGACGCATTGATCCGTCCTTCTTCTTGACGAATAACACCGGCGCGCCCCACGGCGAAACGCTCGATTGAATATACTTTTTATCCAGCAACTCTTGCAATTGCACCATCAACTCCTTCATTTCTACCGGAGCCATTCGGTATGGGGCTTTTGATATAGGAGCTGTACCCGGTGCTAAATCAATTACAAACTCTATTTCCCTATCTGGCAGTAATCCTGGCAAATCATCAGGAAACACATCCGCAAAATCCCTAACTACCAGTATCTCCTCCAGCTTCGCACTCACCTTTCGGGTATCGACTATGTATGCTAGATATCCTACACATCCTTGTCTCAACATCTTTCTGGCCTGCATCATCGTCAGACAACTCGTTTGTCTAGGCGACTTGCTGCCATAAAATACTACCTTCGACGGAGTCTTAAGATTCACACACTTCTTTTGACAGTCAATAACTGCCCCATGGTTGAACAACCAATCCATTCCCAAAATAACGTCAAACTCCCCAAGACGAATTGGGATTAAGTTTACTGTCATCACATGACCATTAATATATATCTGACAGTTCTTGTGGACAAACGTAACAGGAATCACTTCCCTATTCGCAATTTCTATATTCATGGGGTAATCTAATTCTTCCTAAGGTAACTCTAATCTTCTAGCAAAATCATCAGATATAAATGAACAAGTAGCACCCGTATCAAATAACCCGTAAGTATTTACACTATTGATCGGAATGATACCTGACACTACATCCTTTGACTGCACAGCATCTTGTACCGTCATGTTGAATGTTCGAGCGGTAGGTCGATTGGGCTGCGTTGGTCCTGTGATAGTCAGATTGCCTCCACTGCTGTTCCCCTTTCCTGCACTAGCTCCACCTGTAGCTTTCTTAGGGCAATCCCGAGCAAAGTGATCCTTCGACCCGCAAATAAAACATGTTCCCTTCTTCGGACTAGGGCAATTCGGTGCGATATGACCCTCCTGACCGCAGTTAAAGCACACCCTCTTACCCGTCAAACAAACACCCACATGGCTCTTTCCGCAGTTACTGCATACCTCCACCTTTTTTTCTGACTTCCCTGCTGGCTTCCACCAGAGTTACTATCACTCCACTTTCTCTTTTGATTGCTGTCTCCATGGCTAACACTTGCTTTGTTATCATTCTCACTCTTCGTTTTCTTTTGCTCTTGATTATATTTAGATAGAGCATCACTCCCTCCTTCAGCGATTATCGCCTTCTCTAACACTGTCGCAAATGTATTCAGTTGAAACATCGATACTCGGCTATACAGCCAGGGCTTCAGTCCCTGCTCAAACCTTCTAGCCTTTCACTCATCCGTGTTGACCTGATATGGCGCAAACCTCGCCAACTCATTGAATCTTGCAGCATACTCAGATACCGTCATGGTACCTTGCTTCAATTCCAGAAACTGTACCTCCATTTGATTCTGCGCGCTTACCGGAAAATAGGTCTCGAAAAATATTTCCTTAAATCGCTCCCACGGTATTATCCCTTGCCCGCCTCGGGTTTTATTAGCTTGCCACCAGTAACTTGCTTCTGATTTGAGCATAAATGTCGCGAATGCAGTCTTCTGGTCCTCGCTGACCCTGGCGACGTCGAAAACCTTTTCCATCTCCATGACCCAGGTTTGTGCCTCGATCGGATTCATAGACCCTTGAAATTCTGGGGGTCCAACAGCCTTAAAATCTTTAAAAGTCGTGGCCTGAGCTTGGGGTTGATTCGCAAATGCTCCCGTTAGTAAGTTTACCAGCTGCTGCATTGGATTAGCGTTGACGTCTTCGTTGTTATTGGTGGATTCCTCAGGGGTTTGTTGACGGGTTTGTCTTCTTGGCGGCATCTTACTGTTAAAAATTACGCTATTAGATTATTATTCAATTACTTAAACATTTAAGTCTTAACTTAAACATTTATAAACAACACTTAACACATAGCACATCTGATAAACTTTCGCATTTTATTCATTTAATGCTCAAACCATAATAAAAATAGCATCATAGTTAATTACATCATATCATCTATCCTGAAATCATAAAGTTCCAGGATTACATCATTATTATATCCCATCATATAAAAGTGGGATTTACAACTTATTAACTTCCTAAATTTTCATAATAGCACTTCTAATCATTATCTACGATGACATCCCACGGCGCACAGCTTCCTTGCATTCCTGCTCCATAATATGAGTCACCATCCTTCGATCCACCATATCTGGATGACGATGAACTCGATCCAGAGCTCTATCAACTGTGGTGTGAAAAATATACTCCATCTCATCAATCTTGGCCTTCTTTGACCGCACCTCACATTCAACACGATCTGCGCGATTAGCCTCCCTCAGCCAAGCATTTTCAGCTCTAACCCACTTAGCTGACTCCTCTTTCAGTTCATCTCGTACAATTTCGTTTCTAGCCAATAACCGACCTCGTCGGTACTCAGACTGAGCTAGTCTCTGCTCGACCTCTGCAAGACGTGATGATAAGTCCTGGATCTCGACATCCTTCTGCTCTAGAGCGGCTTGACGTTCCATAACCTGTTCTCCTAACTCCTCCTTTTCGCTCTCAACATGAACCAGCTTCCATTCCACGTCCCCAAGACGTATATCCAGCTCCTCAATCTCACTGTTCTTCTGCTCCAAGACAGTCTGTCGCTCGGCCAGCTGCCTCTCTAACTCCTCCACTCTATCTTGCAACTCTATGTTGCGATCATACACCTGCTCGTACATCTGAACACCCAAGGAAGTTAGTGGTATCTCCTCAGGGTCTTCTTCTTCCTCCTCAACCTCCTCCGGATCCTCCTCAGGATCAGTCTCAGACTCGGGACCTGCAACTGTGATCAATGGGGATGGCTCCCTCCGCACTAGCTGCTCCCGAACTACATGAATATCCCGGGGCTCCTCCTCCCTAGCCTGGATGGGTTCTCCTCTATCAGTCATCCTGACAACAAAATTTTAAGTTTTAATTACTACCCGATAATACTCGCGAGCACATAAGTTTGTTAACAAATAAGCACATAAAACATAATCATTTTATTATCTTTTATGAATTTCCGTAATTCATTCCTTAAAACTCGATAAGAGTTTATCACCAATATATTCTCTATCTTCTAAAAGGCTACTACCCTAAGGTTTTCCCCACCTAAAGGTTCATAACATATCGGCTCTGATACCAACCTGTGACACCCCCAAATCCGGGTACTTCAACTCCACAGATTTGGTGTTCACTATAGCATACATTCATTACTAACTACCCATGATTAAGATAATATAATTAAACTGAATAAAACATCTTCCCACAAAAAGGGGTTACAACTCCAATCTCTTAATCAAACAAATCCCAGGTTATCTAACCTCTATTACATCAATGCGGAAATAAAAACATAAAATAAAATAAGTCTTATAACAAACAAACATTAAATGTGTAGCAGCTCTCTTGCTACTTCGGCATCTTGCCCTTGCCTTTGCTCGTGGACGGCTCGTCCGATTTCTCAGTCTTAGCTGCAATGTATTTAATGCAAGAGTGAGCAAACAATTGCCCACAAGTATGGAAACAATAACATTTATATGATTATTGGAATAAACCTTAACTGGGAGTAATAGTTTTTCTGAAGTCAGTCAATGACAAATCAAAAATCTGAAAGCTCAATAGAATGCTTAGCTCAAGAACTGAATATAGATTCAAGGATAAAAGTGTATCTGAGGGTCGCAAGACCTCGAACTATGTCCTAGGTTAACAAGTATTTCTACCGTAACCTTTAACAGTCTTATAGACTATGGACCATCCATCTCGTACTTAGGGGGATCAGCCCTTTGTACAATGTATTGTGCACAAACATTTTAACGATGTCGCGTAATTAATCCCCTATATTAGGGTTGTTCATCTCAGTCTAGTATCAGAATCCGTACCAAAAAGGAACTTGGTTCGAAACAATTATTAAAATATTCTAAGTCTTTAGAACGCTCATCAACTAAGGACTAGCTGAATCAATAAGGGTTTGCTTGTGACGCCCCCAAAATAGGTCCACACAACCCATTTTGAGTCGCCAATAACATTCTACAAAAATACAAATACAAATACGAATTTCCCATTTACAACTAATAAGTGTTGTGCAAAATACGACAACACAATACAAATACATCTTAAATTCTCAATACATTTATTTTCACACTAATAGTAATGTATTGAGATACTTCTATTGTCTCGGACCATCACTCCATTCCCTGGTTAGTCCCCGCTACACTCTATTTTCCTGAAGAGAACAAAGGAAAAGGGTGAGCACAAATAACCCAGTAGAAAATATCACGACTAAGATAATGAAGAATAAAATTATCTTTAGCCTTCAACCGAAATAAATCAGAGATTTAAAGATGTTATTCAATAACAACAACTGCAGCGGAACGAATAATCCATTAGAAGAGTTAAGTAGATTATAATATCTACCATCTTCTATAAGTTAAAGGATCACCACCAATATTATGTCCCTGTAACACCAATCAATAATTCATGTTCAACAGCCTCTCTTTGCACTACGTGCCAAAGATATTTATTTGTAACACCAATCAACAATTTCAACAGCCTCTCTTTGCACTACGTGCCAAAGATATTTACTATCAACAATTTCAACAGCCTCTCTTTGCACTACGTGCCAAAGATATTTATTTGTAACATCACCGGTCATGATCATGCCAAACGCCAGTTCATCTTTGCACTACGGGCCAAAGAGAACTTTCACCATACGCCTTTGTTTGTAACACCAAAAGTCATGATTATACCAATACACAGTTTGGTCAAAATCATGTCACGCCAGTTCATCTTTGCACTACGGGACAAAGAGAACTATCACCACAATTTAAGTATGAGGATGAGGATGATGACAATGATACAGTGAGATTAAGGATAAGAAAAGCTTTATAATTTAATCAGTATCAAAGATTGACCAAATTACCAACATGATGACCAAATTGTGGAGTCAAATTCAAGAATGATATTCAAGAAATTATTTCATGCTTCAACTATAACGTATAAAATGAAATAGAAAGATTCAAGTGAAAAGATATTAGATGAAGCACAAACTATTGAGCTACTAATTTTCAGGGATTTTCACCATTTAAAAATAAGGTTTTGGAAACAAACAAAGATTTCTTATCTTAAATGGAGAAATATGAAAGAAAAAGATATCCCTTAAAGAGTACAAAAGAAATGATAAGTTATTACGAGTATAACAGAATATATGAAACTACAAATGGATTTTCACCTGTCATGCGATAATTCGCGTAGACAGATTATTTCCACAAGAGATTAATAAGTAATGAATTCAAAGGGTTATTCACCAGGCATGCGTCAATCCGCACGGACAGGTTATACCCACAGATTAATAAGGAATGAATATAAAGGGTTATTCACCAGGTACGACACTCGTACATACAGGTTATCACCACAGAATAATAAGGAATGAATACAAAGGGTATTCACCAGGTACGACACTCGTACATACAGGTTATTCCCACAGAATAATAAGGAATGAATATAAAAGGATATTCACCAGTCATGCTTCATACCGCACGGACAGGTTATCCTCACAAATTAATACAGAATGAATAACAACCTTTATGAGTATAATATCACTTACGAACATGAAAGCAAATGATATTATATATGAGTATGAAAGAAATGATATTCCCTACCTTCGTTAACTGGATGTTACTTTCTATGAAGTTTACTGACTTTGGACAATACTAGTATTCTCACAAATACTCACAATAGCCTAGCACACTAAGAGAACTTAAGAAATTTAGAGAGAGAGAGGAAGTATAAACAATGAAGGTGTGAAAATTTCTTAAGCAAACTCTCCCTATTTATAGGAAAATCAAGGTGAGGGCATTTTGGTCTTTTCCCCATATTCTTTTAATATCATCCATCCATTTTTTTCTTCCATTAATATCATCCATCCATTTTTCTTCCATTAATATCATCCATCCATTTATTCAAAAAGATTAATCCATTATCAAAAGATAATTCCCATTATCAAAAAGATAAAACCATTAAAAAATAACTCCATTATCATAATAAATCCATTTTTCTGTATTATTGTGTTAAATGTATTAATATCACAGATAGCATATACTCGCAATACTGACAACCAGATTATTCTCAGGAAATAAGGGGTCTTCCATATAGACGACGCGCAATTAAATAACCCATTTCCTTGACAGAACTTTTAGATATTGTCAATAATGCTAACTAATTTAATAATATCATTAAAAAAATATGAGTTACTGTGTCGTGACAATTATTGATGAAATACTTTAAAAATGTTACAGTAATAATTTTATTTATTTATTTATTTATTTATTTGGTAAAATATTCTTCACGTTATAAATGTATAAAAACAATAAAATTTGGAGGCCTCAGTGGTGTCTTCATCGGCACAACTCAGCTTACCCCCGAATAAATCCAGGGCGTGAGACCACTTAAGCATAGAGGAGCTTACCAAGACTCGAACCCACGTTTATGGGGACTTATGTCCGGCTTCCCACCACTAAGCCACCACCCCAAGCGATGATAAAATACAATAACATAAATATATAAACATTACTAGTATATCCCTATAGTCAGAATGTATACAATTGTCGTTGTACTTTACCGAATATAATATTCTCCGACAGAACGAATATTATCTAACAGAAGGAATATTCCCCGACATACTAGTTTGACTTTTTGTATAAATGAATAGTATATTCGTATGAATAGTACTTTCGTATTTATACCGTATAATTTTCGTATCCAGCTTATATAAACGTTATGACGTAATTTGAAGATCGAAGAAAATGTAAAAGCGTTTTTAGCGTGAATAGTACCCTGTGAATAGTGATCGCGTGAATAGTGATTTAGCGTTATTACTAGACATCTCAATTGTCACATTTCACTAGTAACTTTATCATTATCGATTTAACACCTTTCTGTTTAAAAATAATAATAAGAAGAAAATTAAATTCTATTTATTAAAATTTTCGGGGTCTTACAATCTCCCCTCCTTATGAAATTTCGTCCCCGAAATTTACGTACGTACCTGGCATATCAAAGAGGTGAGGATACTTTGCTCTAATTTTAGATTCTAACTCCAGGTCATTTCCTTTATATTATGGTTTCTCCATAAAACTTTGACTAGAGGTATAACTTTTGATCGCAGAATCTGTTTCTATTAGACAAAAGTGAGAATTATAACAATGACCAGCTAACCCAAGGGTACTGCACTATCAATCAATGCTCGCTACGGCGAACTGCCCGACGGAGTGCCTGTTGAGCCAACCGATCAACCACTCGGCGTCTGATCATGCGCCGACTACTGCCCTCATCTCGAGGATATCTTCTGACTCGGTCCTGCAGTCTGGCCATGGTCGTATATAGAGCATACTCTAATGTATCAACCCTAGCAGATTCATCTCGAACCTCTCCCTCCAGCACATCCACCCTTGTGGCTGCACGAACCCAGAACTCCTGTACTCTAATCTTGTCTGCCTGCTCCAGGTCTCTCTCAGCTCTGGCAGCCTGTAGCGCTGACTGCAGCTCTACCTCCCTGGCATTTGACTGCTCCACTGCCTGGCTCAACTGACTGTTTTGCAACATCAGGTGTTGCACTGTATGGCTCAACTGGGGTGTAGCACTCTCTAACTGCTGAATCTGAGCCTTCAACTCAGCTACCTGGAACTGTAGTGAATACGCCTCCGCCTTATACTGGTCTTCCATCTCCTGATGGACAGAATTCTCCTCTTCTAAGTAGAAAATACGAGCATTCTGCTGCTCGATAGTCTGCTCCTGCTCCATTATGCGATCGGCATAATCCCCGAGCAGGTCCTCACTATCCTGACTACCGGATCTTAATACTCCGCCCATGACCGGTTCTACCAAATCCATCAAGTAGTCATTCTCAGGCTCGGACCCACTCGATGATATCACTGGGGCAACGGGTGCGTAACCTACTAGCTGCTCCGCAACAACGGGTATGTCAGTGAATACCTCCTTCTTTCGAACTCCGCTGGTCTCTCCTACGGTAGTCATCCTACAAACACACTAAACTAACATTAGTACATCAATAAAATATGAAGTTATATTTCATTGGGTACTACTCGACTCGATGAATTCCCCAACTCGTCAAAATACCAAATATAATAATTCTCCTGATTCATCTCCCAATGCACTCAATACGAGTTTAATACTAAGGTTATAACCTAGGTTTCGCAATCCTAACGTTTAGGTAAAGAAATAGACATGAAACATCTTATCCCTATAGCCAAACCAATTATTTAAAAAAATAAAATAGCTTAGGTAGGACATACTAGCGAAGGATTTTACTTGTCTCTCCCCTCCTAGATCTAATCCCAGATCTCTACCAGAGATCATATCCCTAAGCTCTGATACCAACTGTGACGCCCCCAAAATAGGTCCACACAACCCATTTTGAGTCGCCAATAACATTCTACAAAAATACAAATACAAATACGAATTTCCCATTTACAACTAATAAGTGTTGTGCAAAATACGACAACACAATACAAATACATCTTAAATTCTCAATACATTTATTTTCACACTAATAGTAATGTATTGAGATACTTCTATTGTCTCGGACCATCACTCCATTCCCTGGTTAGTCCCCGCTACACTCTATTTTCCTGAAGAGAACAAAGGAAAAGGGTGAGCACAAATAGCCCAGTAGAAAATATCACGACTAAGATAATGAAGAATAAAATTATCTTTAGCCTTCAACCGAAATAAATCAGAGATTTAAAGATGTTATTCAATAACAACAACTGCAGCGGAACGAATAATCCATTAGAAGAGTTAAGTAGATTATAATATCTACCATCTTCTATAAGTTAAAGGATCACCACCAATATTATGTCCCTGTAACACCAAACAATAATATCAACAACCTCTCTTTGCACTACGTGCCAAAGATATTTATTTGTAACACCAATCAACAATTTCAACAGCCTCTCTTTGCACTACGTGCCAAAGATATTTACTATCAACAATTTCAACAGCCTCTCTTTGCACTACGTGCCAAAGATATTTATTTGTAACATCACCGGTCATGATCATGCCAAACGCCAGTTCATCTTTGCACTACGGGCCAAAGAGAACTTTCACCATACGCCTTTGTTTGTAACACCAAAAGTCATGATTATACCAATACACAGTTTGGTCAAAATCATGTCACGCCAGTTCATCTTTGCACTACGGGACAAAGAGAACTATCACCACAATTTAAGTATGAGGATGAGGATGATGACAATGATACAGTGAGATTAAGGATAAGAAAAGCTTTATAATTTAATCAGTATCAAAGATTGACCAAATTACCAACATGATGACCAAATTGTGGAGTCAAATTCAAGAATGATATTCAAGAAATTATTTCATGCTTCAACTATAACGTATAAAATGAAATAGAAAGATTCAAGTGAAAAGATATTAGATGAAGCACAAACTATTGAGCTACTAATTTTCAGGGATTTTCACCATTTAAAAATAAGGTTTTGGAAACAAACAAAGATTTCTTATCTTAAATGGAGAAATATGAAAGAAAAAGATATCCCTTAAAGAGTACAAAAGAAATGATAAGTTATACGAGTATAACAGAATATATGAAACTACAAATGGATTTTCACCTGTCATGCGATAATTCGCGTAGACAGATTATTTCCACAAGAGATTAATAAGTAATGAATTCAAAGGGTTATTCACCAGGCATGCGTCAATCCGCACGGACAGGTTATACCCACAGATTAATAAGGAATGAATATAAAGGGTTATTCACCAGGTACGACACTCGTACATACAGGTTATCACCACAGAATAATAAGGAATGAATACAAAGGGTATTCACCAGGTACGACACTCGTACATACAGGTTATTCCCACAGAATAATAAGGAATGAATATAAAAGGATATTCACCAGGCATGCGTCATACCGCACGGACAAGTTATCCTCACAAATTAATACAGAATGAATAACAACCTTTATGAGTATAATATCACTTACGAACATGAAAGCAAATGATATTATATATGAGTATGAAAGAAATGATATTCCCTACCTTCGTTAACTGGATGTTACTTTCTATGAAGTTTACTGACTTTGGACAATACTAGTATTCTCACAAATACTCACAATAGCCTAGCACACTAAGAGAACTTAAGAAATTTAGAGAGAGAGAGGAAGTATAAACAATGAAGGTGTGAAAATTTCTTAAGCAAACTCTCCCTATTTATAGGAAAATCAAGGTGAGGGCATTTTGGTCTTTTCCCCATATTCTTTTAATATCATCCATCCATTTTTTCTTCCATTAATATCATCCATCCATTTTTCTTCCATTAATATCATCCATCCATTTATTCAAAAAGATTAATCCATTATCAAAAGATAATTCCATTATCAAAAGATAAAACCATTAAAAAATAACTCCATTATCACAATAAATCCATTTTTCTGTATTATTGTGTTAAATGTATTAATATCACAGATAGCATATACTCGCAATACTGACAACCAGATTATTCTCAGGAAATAAGGGGTCTTCCATATAGACGACGCGCAATTAAATAACCCATTTCCTTGACAGAACTTTTAGATATTGCCAATAATGCTAACTAATTTAATAATATCATTAAAAAAATATGAGTTACTGTGTCGTGACAATTATTGATGAAAATACTTTAAAAATGTTACAGTAATAATTTTATTTATTTATTTATTTATTTATTTATTTGGTAAAATATTCTTCACGTTATAAATGTATAAAAACAATAAAATTTGGAGGCCTCAGTGGTGTCTTCATCGGCACAACTCAGCTTACCCCCGAATAAATCCAGGGCGTGAGACCACTTGAGCATAGAGGAGCTTACCAAGACTCGAACCCACGTTTATGGGGACTTATGTCCGGCTTCCCACCACTAAGCCACCACCCCAAGCGATGATAAAATACAATAACATAAATATATAAACATTACTAGTATATCCCTATAGTCAGAATGTATACAATTGTCGTTGTACTTTACCGAATATAATATTCCCCGACAGAACGAATATTATCTAACAGAAGGAATATTCCCCGACATACTAGTTTGACTTTTTGTATAAATGAATAGTATATTCGTATGAATAGTACTTTCGTATTTATACCGTATAATTTTCGTATCCAGCTTATATAAACGTTATGACGTAATTTGAAGATCGAAGAAAATGTAAAAGCGTTTTTAGCGTGAATAGTACCCTGTGAATAGTGATCGCGTGAATAGTGATTTAGCGTTATTACTAGACATCTCAATTGTCACATTTCACTAGTAACTTTATCATTATCGATTTAACACCTTTCTGTTTAAAAATAATAATAAGAAGAAAATTAAATTCTATTTATTAAAATTTTCGGGGTCTTACATTGCTAGTCACTAAAGCATTTGTTTCATCGATGAAATTGTACAATAGAATTTATAATCAAAGTCTGAATAATGATCCATGATCGTATAACAAATGACTTGAATAATATATAGGTACTTGACATGATAACAACATTGCTTGAATAACAATAAGCTAAGGTTAATAAGTTGGCTCAATGAAATTAAACTTGCTTCAAACGAAATAATAAGATTAAGGGTGAAAACTTGCCTCGAGCGTAGATTACAGATTTAAATAATGCACGTCCCTTAATCACCCTATACATATTGATTACAAAACGATAACAATAATTAGTTACAGATTCATATACATTTTAAATCTCGTTCTTATCCTATTTTATTGTACCATCTCGATTGACATTCGATATTCCACAAATATCTGCTAACAATCCTCGTGGTATTTCATTGGTCATTTATTACCTCAATATAGGTTTATATAACAACAAAGCAATATCACAAAACAAATAAATAAATTTTAATATTTTTTTTTACTGTTCCACCGCCGGGGCGGTGGATTTCTAAACAAAACCGTCGCCGGGGCAAGGCTGTCGCTGGGGCGAGAAACATAGTTCAAATATGCCGCCGGGGCGACAAGACCGCTGGGGCGAGACTTCCAGTTCATTTCTACCGCCGGGGCGGTAGACTCGACTGTCACCTTCTACAATTCGCGAACCAGTGAAAACTTAGGCCAAATTTGGCCAAATTTCCCGAATTCTACCATCCAACACTTAGTTTAAACATACCCAGATATCAAATACAATATAAAACAATTACCTAACATGTTTCTAAACATTCTAACCAATATAATACACATAACCAACCAAATTGAACCAAAAATTCTCTGTTTAAACCAAATATTCATGTTTTAGCCATTTTAATAAAATTAAACACTGTGACAACATCTTTCAACCATTTTAATCCATTCTACTTGCATCCTTTTCGTTTTTCATCATATTATCATAATCAAATGTCAATTTACCATTTAATAATCAAATTAAACATCAATTTTCATACATATATGCCATACATGAAATAAGACTTTGTAAAACCAAAAACTTCATTCCAAAGCATGATTTTATGGATAAACTCATTCAAATTAATTTATAACCATCATATAAACATCTAATACATGTTTATTATCAATTACAAACAAGTAATTCATGTATTTAGCATAAAATTCATATACAGGAAAATAAAATTTATATACAGAGAAGTAAATTAAAAAGAAATAAAGTGAATAATTCAAAAAGGATTATACCTTCTATTTGCTTAGAAAAATATGATCAATTCTCCTTGTTAGAATTCCTACTCTCCAATCTCCAAACTCTTCTCAATTCAAAGAACTCTCAACTCTCAATTTTTCTTTTCTCTCAAAAGCTCTGTTCTTTCTATTCTTTTCTTAACAATTAAACCGATGAAGCTACCAAATAAAAACTTATAAAATATAATAACGTACTTTAATTTTAAATCATCAGTTACATAATTCAAAAGCCATAAGGCTTTGTTTGGCAAAACAAAATTGAAATAACTCATTATTTCCAACCAAAGGTCATAAGGCCTTGTTTGGTTTGATAAAAATAAAAACTCTTTCTATTTATTTTAATAACTCATTATAACATATAGTTTTATTTATCCAAACAATAGCATCAAATAAATTATCTTATCCAAATAAATCATTTATTCAAATAAAATATTTATTCACATTAATCATTTTATCATCTAATTAATTATTAAATTAACCACATCAAATAACATTTAACACAATTAACTCAACATGAACTATTCCACAATAACTTAATAAATTATTTATTTAACTCAATAAATTAATAAAAATATTTATATAACTCAATAAATATTTTTATTTATTCACAAAAATTTGCATTCGTTACATATATCTTACTCCCACTAACCCCTTCAAGGATAAACTCCTTTTCCAAGAAGGCAGCGTATTTCACAACAAACACCTTTTGATCATTGGGATGATAGAAACAATACCCTACAGATTCTTTAGGGTATCCCACAAATCTACACTTGTCGGATCTAGTCTTTAGCTTATCATGCTCAAACCTTTTGACATAAGCTGGACAACCCCAAGTCTTAACATACTTAAGATTTGGTTTCCTCCCTGTCCATATCTCATATGGGGTCTTTGGGACGGATTTGGTAGGTACCTTGTTAAGTAGGTATGCAGCCGTTTCTAGGGCATAACCCCAGAAGGATATTGGAAGGTCGGTAAAACTCATCATGGAACGAACCATGTCCAACAATGTTCGATTTCTCCTTTCAGATACACCATTCAATTGTGGCGTCCCTGGTGGAGTCCATTGTGAGATTATACCATTTTCTTTGAGACAATTGAGAAACTCATTGGTCAAGTATTCCCCTCCTCGATCCGATCGAAGAATTTTAATACTCTTACCAGTTTGCTTTTCTACTTCACTTCTGAATTCTTTGAACTTTTCAAACGATTCAGATTTGTATTTTATTAAATACACATATCCAAATCTATAATGATCATCAGTGAAATTAATAAAATAAGAATACCCTCCTCGTGCCTTCGTTGTCATAGGTCCATATACGTCTGTGTGTACCAACGCTAACAACTCTGTAACTCTTTCTCCTTTTCCACTAAAAGGAGATTTAGTCATCTTACCCATGAGACAAGATTCACAAGTTGGATATGATTCGTAATCAGATAGCTCTAAAAGCCCATCTTTGTGCAACTTGGATAATCTTGTTTCATTGATATGACCAAGTCTACAGTGCCACATAAAGGTATAATTAACATCATCTCTTTTTCTTTTCTTAGTTTGTTCAATTTGAAGTATATTTTCATGCAAGTCAAGTATGTAAAGTCCATTCAGTAAATTGCCAATACCATATAAAACATTTTTATTATAAATAGAACAACTATTGTTCTTTATTATAATATCAAAATCATCCATATCCAATACAGAAATTGAAATAATGTTTCTAATAAGTGTTGGAACATAATAACAATTATTTAAACTAATGAACTTGCCCGAAGGCAGTGCTAAACAATAAGTCCCTACAGCCAATGCAGCAACCTTTGCTCCATTTCCCACTCGTAGGACGACTTCATCCTTGTTCAGCTTCCTACTTCTGCTTAGTCCCTGCATATTATTACATATGTGAGAACTACAGCCGGTATTCAATACCCAAGTAGAATTTTGACTTTCAGAAAAATTAATTTCAATCATGAACAAACCTAGATCGAAAGTCGAAGCTTCTCCAAGCTTCTTTTGGTCTACAAGATACTCCTTGCAGTTCCTCTTCCAATGTCCCGGCTTATTGCAATGGTAGCAAATTCCTTTGCTATCTGGATCAGGTTTCTTTTTATCCTTTCTTTTCGCCTTGCCCTTAGCCTTCTTGTTTTTCTTCTTTTCAGAAGATACCTTGGGCCTCTTCCTTTTCTTGGAAGAATCATCCACTAGTAAGACTTGGTTCTTGTTGGATGAGAAGTGACCTTTAGCAGTTTTCAGCATGTTAAGTAACTCAGGCAAGCTGACGTCCAACTTATTCATGTGAAAATTCACAACAAATTGTGAGAAGGTGTCCGGGAGTGACTGCAAGATCAAATCTTGGCTTAACTCCCCATCCATCACGAACCCAAGCTGTCCAAGTTGTTCAATCAGATTGATCATCTTAAGGACATGAGTCTCAACAGCAGTGTCCTCGGTCATACGAGATCGGAAGAGCTCCTTAGATATCTGATATCTAGCAGTCCTACTTTGCTCACCATACAACTCTTTGAGGTGCAGCAATATAGTAGGAGCATCGCTGAAGCTCGTTACTCATGGATGCGAGCATGATGCATTGAGCCAAGATTGCATCATCTTGCCACTTTCTAAAACTAGCAATCTCTTCCTCAGAGGCTGTTTCTGCAACACTTGCAGGGACTGGCGAATTTAGGACATAAAAAATCTTTTCAGCAGTGAGAACAATTCTCAGATTCCTTAACCAGTCCGTGTAATTCGGTCCGGTCAGTTTGTTAGCATCAAGTATGCTACGCAGTGATAGTGAGTTTGACATTTTTTAAATTCTGTATGTGAAATAGACAACATTTTAGCATACATTCATTTAATTAATTACCAAAATAAATTAGGTCTTTATTTTAAATTGGTATCTCCCACTATTTTCATCAAACTATATTACCCTCAATATATATAGTTCGGCAAATCTAATTAAAGGTTTGCTAGTGAGAATAAGGATCCCATTTCAAATGTATATAGTCTTGTGTGACACAACAAACTATATATAAATAAATAGGTAGACAACTATTGTCAATTACATCACTATGTAACTCCTTGTATTTTGCCTCTTAGATTATTTTGATCAAGTGTGACACATCCGAATCAAAATTATCCAAGTTAAGTCCAACCTAGCACTTCCATATATTCGAAAGAAAAACTCATCATACACAAGATATTATGATGATCTCAAGTCCAAGGATCACTTGTACTACTATCACTAGAGGAATTCCTATTGACAGGCGAGTAAAACTCCATTAGGTATTCCTTAGCGAGCCACGTTCAGTGAACTTATTCTCCAATAAGCACCTACACACTTGCTTTAGTGTCTCCACACAAATGATTATGAGATCAATCATCCTCTTCCTAAGAGCAAGCAACGTATGTACTAATCTATCCGGATTCACTAATCCCCAATTTAGTAATCCAACGATTAGGAACAATTTTAGTTTGTGAGCTATCTTGAATTTAGATCTCATTAGCATGGTCACCATCATGATTCTAAAAGCATTGCTCAAAACTATGGGTTTATCACATTTAATATAACAGCACCATGTAGATAATATAAAATGCCTTTTTAAGAAAAACAATTCTTTCATTAATAAATGAATAAGATTACAAAGTATATGCTACATCATATCAAATATGATTGGCTTGTGTGCATACTACTTTCACCAACCCGATAGAAAGGAATGGGCTCAACCCAATTGAGGTTGGGCCGGCTGAAATGAATAGAAAAGTGACCCAATTAAAATTAATAACATTATGTTTCTAATATTTAACTTAAATAACTAATTCAATTAATTAATTATTTAAAATATTTGTTTTAACAATAATTCCTCATTCGAATTATTTAATCCGATAATGATAAGATGAAATTACTTATTAAAATTGTTTTTTCCAATTTCTTGCCAACCAACTCTTAGGGTTAAATCACTAATTTATTCAAACTATTAGTGAACCCCTTTAATGCAAGAAACTTATTAGATCATGTAGTTATACAATTAAATAATAATACCTACATAGATCTAATTAAGTCCGTAAAATTAAATAAAATAAATTTCATATATCAAAATAAATTGATAACAAGGTTTAAAATTCTTGGACATTACATCCTCTCCCCCTTATAAAAATTCCGTCCTCGAAATTTCACCCTAAGGTTACTCAAATAATTGCGGATAGTTCGCCTTCATCTTCTCTTCGAGTTCCCACGTAGCTTCTTCCACCGCGTGATTCCTCTAGAGAACTTTAACAGAATGAATAATTTTATTCCTCAGTTTTTGCTCCTTCCCATCCAGTATTTGGACCGGAATTTCCTCGTACGATAAGTCCTTCTCGAATTGAATTGGCTTATAGGAAATAACATGCTTGTAATCTGGCTTATATAGGCGTAACACTGATACATGGAACACGTTGTGAATGTGCTCAAGTTCAGGAGGTAACGCTACCTCGTACGCCACTTCGCCTATTTTCCTTAATATTTCAAAAGGTCCTATGAACCTAGGGCTTAATTTGCCCTTCTTCCCAAAACGGATCTTCCCTTTCCAGGGAGACACCTTCAAAAATACAAAGCTACCCACTTCAAAGTCTCGCTTCTGACGATGTAAGTCGGCATACTTCTTTTACCGATCCTGAGCTGCTACTAAACGTTGTCTTATTACTTTAATAATTTCCACGGTCTGATGTACCAATTCTGGTCCCAACAATCTCCGCTCACCAACCTCATCCCAAAATAACGGCGTCCGACACTTCCTTCCATATAACGCTTCGTATGGTGGCATGCCAATGCTAGCATGATAACTGTTGTTGTAAGCAAACTCTACTAGTGGCAAGTGGTCGTCCCAGCTGCCCCCTAAATCCATCACGACTGCTCGGAGCATATCCTCCAAGGTCTGAATCGTTCGCTCGCTCTGGCCATCCGTCTGAGGATGATACGCTATACTCAACCTCAACTGTGTTCCCATCCTTTCCTGTAGACTTCTCCAAAAATTTGACGTGAAGCGCGGATCTCTGTCGGATACAATAGATACCGGTACTCTATGTCGCGATACTATCTCTTTTACGTAAAGTTTCGCTAACTGCTCTAATTTGTACCTGATCTTGATCGGTAGAAAATGGGCAGACTTGGTCAAATGATCTACAATCACCCAGAAGGCGTCTAGACCCTTCTGTGTCGTTGGAAGTCCTACCACAAAATCCATTGTGATGTGCTCCCACTTCCACTCTGGGATCTCCAAAGGTTGCAACAATCCGCTCGGCCGCTGGTGCTCTACCTTGACCCTCTGACAAGTTAAACACCGGCTGACGTATTCTGTAACTTCTCCTTTCAAATGCGGCCACCAATAATGTTGACGAAGATCTTGATACATTTTGGTGCTACCCGGATGTACCGAAAATCTCGTATTATGGGCCTCCTACAATATTTCTTCCCTTAAGTCCGGTACATATGGTACCCAGATCCTTCCCTCGAACCTCAGCAATCCTGTGCTGTCAATCTTATACTTCAATATTTTTCCCTCTGATAGTTGCTTCTTAATGTCAATGCATTCTTCATCAAATTCTTGAGCCTCCTTTATCTTATCCAATAGAGTCGGACCTGCTGTCACGGTAAATAATTTTTCGTCCGTCTCCATCGGATACTTAACCTCCAATTCCAGACGTTCAAAGTCCTTTATCAACTCCTCTTGAATTGTCAGCTGCATCAATTTCGCCTTGCCTTTCCTGCTTAAGGCATCAGCCACTACGTTTCCTTTGCCCGGATGGTACAGAATCTCACAGTCGTAATCCTTGATCAATTCCAACCATCGGCGCTGCCGCATATTCAGTTCCTTCTGAGTGAAGATATATTTTAGACTTTTGTGATCTGTGTATATCTCGCACTTCTCTCCGTATAGGTAGTGCCTCCAAATCTTCAATGTGAAAACTACCGCGGCTAACTCCAGGTCATGGGTCGGGTAACCCTTCTCATAGTCCTTCAGCTGACGTGATGCGTACGCCACGACCTTGCCGTGCTGCATCAGCACACAGCCAAGACCTTTGTGTGACGCATCGCTATATACTATGAAACCCCCAGTGTTGTCTGGTAAGCTCAACACTGGTGCTTGGCTAAGTCTCTTCTTCAGCTCCATAAAACTTTTCTCGCATTTCTCCGACCAAACGAACTTAACTGTTTTTTTCTGGTGAGATTGGTCAACGGTGATGCTATCTTTGAAAAATCCTGTATGAATCTTCGATAGTATCCTGCTAATCCCAAGAAACTCCTGATCTCTGTTGGCGTCTTCGGTTGCTCCCAATTGATAACCGCTTCTACTTTCACTAGGTCCACCGAAACACCATCTCTGTCGATGACGTGTCCCAGAAATTGTACCCTTTGCAACCAAAACTCACACTTATAAAACTTTGCATACAACTTCTCCCTTTTGAGAGCTTCCAATACAATCCTCAAATGTTCAGCATGCTCCTCCTCTGACGCTGAATATACCAGGATGTCATCGATGAATACAACTATGAACTTGTCCAAGTATTGTTTGAACACTCTGTTCATCATATCCATGAATGTTGCTGGTGCATTCGTCAATCCAAATGACATTACCAGAAACTCAAAGTGCCCATAACGAGTTCTGAATGCAGTCTTCGGGATATCTTCCTGCCTTACCTTCAGCTGATGATATCCTGTTCTTAGGTCGATTTTTGAAAAGTATTTCGCTCCCTTAAGTTGATCAAATAGATCGTCAATCTTAGGAAGCGGATACCTATTCTTAATCGTAACTTTGTTCAACTCCCGATAGTCGATACAAAGCCTCATCGAACCATCCTTCTTCTTTACAAACAGAACTAGCGCTCCCCATGGGGACACGCTCGGTCTGATATAACCCTTGTCTAACAGTTCCTGCAGTTGAACCATCAACTCTCTCATTTCTACAGGTGCCATTCGATACGGTAGCTTCGATATTGGTGCGGTTCCCGGTACCAAATCGATTACGAACTCAATTTCCCTGTCTGGCGGCAATCCCAGAAGCTCATCTGGGAAGACGTCGGCGAATTCCCTCATGATTCGTATTTGACTCATCTCACCCCCGACCTGTCGAGTATCAACCACATGGGCCAAATAACATACGCAACCTTTCTTAAGCAATTTCTTTGTTTGCATCATAGTAAGACAACAAGATTGTCTTGGTGACCTACTACCATAGAATACCACCTTTGACTTATTAGGAGTCTTCAGGTGTACACACTTCTCCTTACAATCAATAACTGCTCTGTGAATTGATAGCCAATCCATTCCCAGGATTACATCAAATTCTCCCAACCGAATTGGTATCTGATCCACGTGGAGCTTAAATCCTCGCAATTCAGCACAACAGTCCCTATGAATGTATTCTACGGGGATAATTTCCTTGTTCGCTACTTCTACGTTTATAGGGTGTTCTAACTCTTCACGAGGTAAATTTAGCTGATTAGCAAATTCTTCGGAAACAAAAGAACGGGTAGCCCCCGAATCGAATAACACATATGCATTTATATCATTGATTGGGATGATACCTGACACCAAGTCCCTGGATTCCACCGCATCCTGAACGGTCATGTTGAACGTGCGTGCCGTTGGCCTGTTGGCTTGACTGGCTGGTGTCCCGTAGCTCAGCCGATTGTTATTCCCGCTGTTGTTGTTGCTCCTGTTGCCACTCCCGACGTCACGCTTCCTCTTCGGACAGTCCTTAATCTGGTGGTCGGGCGATCCACAAGAGAAACATCCTCCTTTCTATTTTTTCGGACACTTAGGAGCCATGTGCCCCGGTTGTCCACACTGGTAACAAACGCTCCTTCCCTTCATGCACTCCCCCGAGTGATTCTTCCCGCAGTTGCTGCACTTCCCACTTTTCTTAGCCTCTCCTCCGGATTTATTGCCCCCGGACGATTGGCTTTCATTCCATTTGCGCTTATTGGGGTTGCTGCCTCCGCTGCTCCCCGCTTTGGTTACTTCCTGACTTTTCTTCCCGTCTTGGTTGAATCGTGCCACCGCTTCATTGCCCCCTTCCGCAATGATAGCCCTCTCTAGCAGTTTCGAGAAGTTCTTAATCTTCAATATTGCGACTAACTTCTGCACCCATGGCTTCAATCCCAATTCAAACCTTCTTGCCTTCCTGGCCTCTGTGTCCACCTGATGCGGGGCAAATCGGGCCAATTCATTGAATTTTGCCGCGTATTCTGCGACAGTCATACTCCCCTGTTTCAGTTCCAGGAACTTCACTTCCATGTCCTGCTGTGTATTCTCCAGAAAATAATTTTCGAAGAATAGCTCTGTAAATCTATCCCACGAAATGACTCCCTCACCTGCTCGTCCCTTATTGGCCTTCCACCAATAGTTGGCCTCGCCCTTCAGCATGAAAGTGGTAAATCCTGTTTTCTGTTCCTTGGCCACCCGTGCGACCTCGAAGACCTTCTCTATCTCTTCGATCTAGGTTTGTGCTTCTATTGGGTTAAGAGTTCCCTTGAACTCGGGTGGTCCAACCAGTTTGAAATCCTTAAAATTTGCCAAATGATGCGCTGGCTCGGGTGCTGCTTGGGTCCCTACATGTGGCGGTCTTGATTGCATGGCTTCCGCCAGCATTTCTGCGAACACCCTCTGTGATGCCCCCAAATCCGGGTCACCTGAGCCACGGACCTGGTTCATCACTATCCAATACCAAAATGATACAATCGATAACTTATAGCGGAATAAAGGAATATTTACATTGATATAACATAAATAGACCTGTCCCAAGTCTCGAAACCAATACTATTACAAAATATAACATAATACAAAAGGGTAAATATGTCTTAATACACGACGATAATTCTAGAACAACAATTTACAACTACTCCGTAGCTTTCCCCTTCCCCTTATCTTTTCCTGAGCTCTCGCCACGTGCCGCACTAACTGAAATGTTTTTAAGGAGAGCAAGGGGTGAGCAACAATTTGCCCCGCAAGTATAATAGCAATGAATAATCACATGAATAACTTTATAGCTCACAGGAGTAAAAATTCATCTGAACCAAGGAAATAAACAACTTCTTTTTATCACCGTTATAGTGGCCACAAAGGACCGAAGGATTTCTGAAGTATCCAAGGATTTCAAAGTTTCCCGAAGAAGGGAACTATTCAATACTGAGGGTGCACCAAGGCATAGAACTCTATTCTAGAATTACTGGAAATTCATCCGATAATCCACAAACTGGTACAATAGGCGATCAGCCTAAAATACCTGGCGTTATGCATAAGCCTTACATTTTCCATTTACGCGCGTGTCGGTTTCCCGACGTTTATACAATTTCCCCTGCTGTGAGGGTTGTTCCACTCAGCTTTACATGGGAGTCCAGACCAAAACAATTTGATCGGACAATTTTACTTAACAACAATAATAGTTAGAGGACTTTAACCTCGCTTTAGTAACCAAATCAATAAGTGTCTAGCTGAAACAATTAGCCTTGACATAGCTTTTAAACAGTCTATGGAATAAAGAACTTTAAGGTTCAACAACATGCATGATAGCACTTAAAAATATCTTGAATGAATAAAAATTCATAATCTTTGGAATCACACAATATATAACATTGCATGAAATGGGCTTTCATTGCAATACTTGAATAGAAGTATGAATACTAGCACATTAATTGCTAAATTGATAAGTAATTTGAACGGAGTCAAGAAGCTCAATAAGCTTGCTCAATAAATAATATTTGCTCGATAGATAAATGAATTCGAAACTTGCCCAATAAATGAATCGAGTAAGGAAAACTCGCACAATTAAATAGGAGTTGTATGAGTTAGGAAACTTGCCTTGTACGTGCGTTAATAACTTGACGTTAATCGTCCGTCAACAAAATATCCTACATAGTTTATTAAAATCATCATAAATATTTGTCACAAAAGAACTAGGTTCATTACAGTCATCACATCATTAAAATACATTGATTTACGCCTTAGGACAACATCGTTTAGGTCGACACGGGTATAAATTAAGCACATAAAGCTTTAACAAGATATAAGCGTTTTTAATCATTTTGTACAAAAATATAAGTTTTAGACTCGCGGGAAAAATTTACTGGGTCCGACCCGATCCGGCCCGACCCGACCCGGACCAGGCGCGGAACAGCGGCATACAGTAGCAGTTCTGCAGTTCCTGTAGAACCGCGAACTGGTAGACTCTCGCCCGCTTCAGCTCCTATATCTCCCTCTATACTCAATCAATTCGGTCCGTTACGGACTCTATGGATTCCTAAGACACGAGGCTATAATATATCAAAAATGCAAGATGACCCATAAACACTAACACAGCCAAATCCTTAGCCAAAGCACAACATTGATGCTCTGTTTTTTCGCAACCATGAAATATCTCACACAAATGGCTACTGTGACTTCATTTAAGCATCATTTTAGTTCATTCAAATTGGTATATCTTCACAACTGATAGAAGTACAATATTCCAACAACAACCCATCAAAATAATCACAACATCCAGGCTTTATTGTCCTCTAATTGTCCGAAGGTCCAAACAGTCCATTAATGTCCATTATCTTCCTCCATAAGCTTGGGTCCGAATCATTCTTTGTTTTTGTTTCACTTTGACGGTGTTAATGGTTTATATAGCTTCTTAAGAACCTCCATGATAGATTCAACACAACCAACAACAACAAAAATTAACAAAATCCATCCCTCAAGCATGAAAGCCAAAAAAACAAACTCATGGAAAACTTCAATGGAGAAGAAATAGGTTGTAGTTTGATTACCTCTCCTTGTTAGCTTCGGGTAGGTTGAGATAACTTGCTAGGCTGCTCTTCTCCTTGCTCGTTTCTGCTGAAGCCTCTCTTCCTCTTCTCCTTGCTTGCCTTCTACGTCCTTGCCGCACACACACAAACACACACGCACACTTACTCTCCCTCTAACTGCAGTGAGCTTCTTGCTTAGCAAAATAACTCTCTCTCCCTCTTAAGTTGCTAACAGTTGGGTATGGCTGGAATGGAGGAGGAGAATGAGCTGAGGGGGATAAGAAGAATGCTTCGGGAGCATATAGAATGTATGGGTATGCAGGAAATGGTTTACCCGAGCCATTGGAAATGTTATTTAGGCAAAGTGTTAACAGCCCCATGAATTGTGTACTGTGCATGTTTATTCCTTTCCCCCCAATTGGCTCTCAATATACACGTGGCCTCCCCCAATTGGTTTGAGGCTTAAATGTCTCACCAATTAATTCAAATATACAGATAAATATACCCGAATATTCCCACTTTTGTACCAAATTTGGTAAATAACTCTACCCAAAATTATAATGGGTACTCCCATAAATTATTGGAACACGCAAAAATATTTATTATGGAATTTGTCCATTTATTCGGAACACCCATAATATACATTTCGGATACAGATTAAATCACGTATCAACTCCAATAAAATTTCTGACACTTGAAAAAAAATTATTCCTCAGCATATATGCCTCATCTAAATTAATAAAAATCGAAATAGACGAAAAAGTTTGGGTGTGAATAGTGCTCGTGAATAGTGCCTCGGGAAGCGGGTCCCGCTAATAGTGATTTTATGAATTTTTGCAAAATCGATATATTCACTCTAACGACACAACAACACATAAAATTTAACATATGCACATTTTCTAGGCTGTAACACAATTCTAAACACGTAGTATAGATTAATATAAAAATAATAATAATAATAATAATAATAATAATTCATTTTATTCATACATAACTCGGATTACAAGGAAATCTAAAATTCCCGATCGTTACACCCTCATTGGATTGGGTTGATCCCCCACCTCGCTTTCTGACTCTTCGACCCGCTGGTTACGCGATCGTCTTCTTGGCGGCATGATCTGATAAAGGAAAACCGCTAACTTTTATCTATAGTTTTATGTTTCACACAATATGGCATTGAAATCAGCAATTAAGAGTAGGAACATCTATCACACTTGATTTAAATAAAACATCTGCATTTATATTCATATACCACTGTTCCGTTACAACCAGACTCAACCTGTGGCATACTTCTATAAATGTGCTACTGCATGTCCTATCAAACACCAACCATCCCCTAAGACAAAAGTGGGGAATAATAACTTTCCATCCCTCATAGCAAACAAAAGTTGGGGTTTAACTGCTACCCCAATCATGCTACAAAATATAGGAGTTTATAACACAAATTTGTCCCCATTATAACAAAAGTGGGACCTACTGCACCTATGACAAACAAGACACCCAAACTAACACGTCACTACATGTTGTGACGAATCCGCGCCTGCTGATTTGAGGAAAACACTTCACCCATGACTCAACGACGAACCGAGCGACTAGACTCTCCCACCTCAGTCCGAGGCCTCCTATAGGCTGCATCCAGAGCCAACCCCAAGGTCTCTATCCTCACAGCTCCTGCCTCCAACCTGTCCTTTAGCTGATCAACTCTCTTCGCTGCTCTGACCCAGACATCTCTAACCCGAATACTCTCGGCAGTTTCTAGCCTAAGCTCGAACTTCGTAGCCTCATGATTGGCCCTCAGCTGGGTGATCTCCACATCCTTCTGTTCCAATTTCTCTCTCAGCTCAGCATTCTTGGCCACCATCTGATGTAGTAGTGGTCCAATTTGCTGTGCTGAAGCCTCATACCCCTATAATTGTACCTTCAGAACCCCAACTCGTTCCCCAACTGATATGCCAACTCCCTATACTGATCTTCTATAGACTGATGGGTCTGATTCTGTTCCTCCAGATGGGCTACCCTATTCTCGAGCTCATCGTTCTTACTCGACAGTCCTTCAATGATATCATCACCAGTAGAGCCCATGCCATCTGTATATGCAGGTGGCTCATCATCCTCAGTCACTGGGTCCTCTTCGCCATCAATTGGCTGTCTCAGCACTCTTCCAGTAACCGGCTCCTCCTCAGAACTATATTCAGTCTCATCCTCATCCCTAGTGTCCATTTCTGGCTCACTTGGCTGCACCTCGACTAAACCCATCGGGTCCACCGGTATGTCCGTGAACTCCATCTCTCCAACAAGACTGGGTATTCCGGTACCAGGCATCCTACAGCCACAGACAGAGATAACAAATAACCATATGTCAGTATCATAATAAAATATGTTCATTGATAAAATGAAATGATATTTTATCATGTACAACTCGGCTCGGCAGATTTCCACAATCCACCCCCAGACAAGGCCATTATCCGAATCTCCTCGATTCATATCCCAACGTACTCAATACGAGTTTAAAACTAAGGTCATAACCTAGGTTTCGCGATCCTAAAGTTTATAACCTGCAACTCTGATACCAACCTATGACGCCCCCAAATTCGGGTCTCCAGCTACCCGGATTCGGTCATCACGTTCCAATACAAACATTCACCTCTAACAACATACGATAACTAAATGTGGAATATAATAAACATATGTTGTTCATTCCAAAGGTGTTACTAGTCCCAAGATACAATAACATTAATACATAGCACAAAACATACCGTAAGTAGTAATCAGGGTTCAAATTACATTAATAGAAATTAACTAAACATAAAGTAAAGTCAGCTACGTGAAGCCTATCACTTCATCTTTTCTTTACCCTTACCCTTTCCTGATGTCTCGGGTTTAGCTGCAATAAAAGTCATGATATAGCAAGGATGAGCAACTAGTTTGCTCAGCAAGTTTAAAATACAACAATAAAGGATATATCATGACGAATGGAGTATAGAAAGAGAATTTAACAATATAAATATCGGAAGCAAGAACAATTATTGCTTTTAGGACAATTGATAGTCAAGTAGACTTTGAACAATAACTTCCAAAGGAGTCAATAGCTGGTTGACCCTTTAGTTACTGGCTACAGAATAAGTACTTGAGGGGATCAGCCTCGCGTACGCTATGTATATGCATAACATTTAACTCTACTGTTTGTACCTTATATTAGATACCTGGGGTACTCCCCTATAAAAAAAGGGGTGTTCATTTCAGTCTAAGAATCCATACCATTGATTGGTCCGGATAACTTTTATAAATTCTCACATGCTTGCCTGACCGGACAAGGGTCCAAACTCATTCTTAAATAGTTCGTGAATTATGAAACTTTAATAAATGTACGAATCCAAGATTGTACGAATTTCAAATGCACCGAGTGCGAGTGTCAATAATATCGATGTGGATTAATTGTAAGTTGATTAACCCACTTAAGCATTCTTGGAAATAAAATTTCATGCTACAATACAATAGTGATCTGCTCGAATATAGTTGAGTAGGATTAAGGAAAATTTCACAGGGTAAAGTTTCAAGAGAAAGGGAAACTTGCATAATACATCACATCCTGCTCGAATGTAAATTGAGTAGGGTTAAAGGAAACTTGCAACAATGTAAGAAGTTTAAGGTCAGGAACTTGCCTGTCTGCTCAGCTACCACTAATTTTAGCTTTAATTATTTGGCCTTGAAGGACCTAACATTGATAAAGTCGATCTATCAATTAACATTGCATAGTTATATATCGGTACACCCTCTTATGCTATTTGTTTAGCAGATAAACAATTCACATATCATATAAGTCAATAGTCAAACTCAATCCCATAAGATACTTAATTGATCTGTAGACTGAGAAGTTATTTACTAACAACGTTCCTCTTAAGTGATAAGCATTTGTTAAACATTACTCTATCAACATTCAATTTCTATTTGCCTGTAGTTAAATAGAATTTAATTCATGCCCTCTAGTTATTATTTTAAACAACTAGTCATGTTTATTTATTACTTGGATATTCAAATAATAATTTAACGACTATTTTATTTGGTTAATAACCCCTATTTATTATTTATAAAAATAAATAATAAATTTATTAGTGCATTACTAACTAATAGTGACTAAAAATTAATAAGTTATTTAAGTTTATTTGCACTTAGCTATTATTCATTTTTAAGGGTAATTAAGTAATTACTACCCCTCATCCCTTATTTCTTATTTAACATTAGTTAAATAATTAATTTATTAACTCTATTCGTGTTTAATTATTATTTAATATTAACTAAGTAACTATTATCTTTATTTGTAAATGTCAATTAATAAATAATTAACTTATTAATTACACTCATACTAAATCATTATTTGATAACAATTCAATAATGATCAAGTAATTATTATCTTTATTAGCTTTATTCATACTTAATTATTATTTAATATTAATTAAATAATAATTAAATATTTATTCTCTTTATTTATTATTTATTGATAAATAATAAATAATTATTTTATTTACTTTAATCATACTTAATTATTATTAATATTAATTAAATAATAATTAAATATTTATTTTCTTTATTTATTATTTAATGTTAAATAATAAATAATTATTTTATTAACTTTACTCATACTTAATTATTATTTAATAATAATTAAATATTTATTATCTTTATTTATTATTAATGTCAAATAATAAATAATTAATTCCATTTACTTCACTCATACTTAATTATTATTTAATATTAATTAAATAATAATTAAATATTTATTATCTTTATTTATTATTTAATGTTAAATAATAAGTAATTAATTTTATTTACTACGTTCATACTTAATTATCATTTAATATTGATTAAATAGTAATTAAATATTTATTACCTTTATTTATTATAAAATAAATAATTATTTATTAGTGTATTATTAATCCAAATAATAACTAGTTATTAATCCGATGGTATTACACCTAATTACTATTAATAGTAGTTAAATAATTATTAACCCTAGTTTATTTGTTGTTTGAATAAACCAATAAATTACTCATCACTTTACAGTTATGCCACAACCAACAACAACACATGAACACATGATATAGCTAATTTCTGCAGTTTTATTCAAGCTTGGCCAGATTACTGCTCAACACAATAGGAAAAAGAATTTTAACAACAGATTCTTTTAGACATTTCGTCGATCACCTTGTGAGCGTACCAAGGGTCGACGTTGGCCTAGTCCTTATACAAATCATGCTACCCGAACCTTAAGGTTCTTCAATATACAGAGTTCCATTCAATGAACAAAACACAAAACCCAAGCACAGTACGAATAAAAACAAAATAAAACCTAAAACCACAAGAAAACCGTCACTGTAGCTCGGTTGACATGGAACTATTTGTATACCTTGAGGTCGAATTGGGGTCCTAGCTGTCGTCCTCCTCCTTCTTCCAAAATAGGTGACGAAGCCGGCAGACATTCACGGCCAGTTTCCCCTGTTCTCTCTTCTTTTTTTTTGTGATTCCTATCTCTCTAATTTGAAAACGCACAATTTCAGCAGCTTGCTAGGGTTCGGGGCCTTCAATTTATAGAGGAATATTTACCCAACTTCCTGGGTAATGCCCTAATCAGTCGAATCAGTGACCAACGGTAGGAGGAGTGGACCTAAAGCCTGCTAGCTGGCGACCCTCACAACCCCCTATGCCGCCCAGTCGCGTCGTAATCTCTTGGTCCGAGCGGTTAGCGCTCGGTCGCCCATGCCCCTGCTCATTTTGCCCACCTCGAATCCTTGAACAGCCCGCTGGTCGCCGCTCCGCTCCCAGGCTACACCGCCGGTCGCCTCACGCCGGTGTGACCCCCGCTTCTCTACCGTTCCATCTGATTTGAGGGGTTAGGTCATTAGGTCCTAATTAACCTCAACCCTCTTGCACCCCAATTGATCTGCCGGTATGGGCTTGCCCCAACCCGAGTGCGAGGGTTCCAACCCGATAGAAAGGAATGGGCTCAACCCAATTGAGGTTGGGCCGGCTGAAATGAATAGAAAAGTGACCCAATTAAAATTAATAACATTATGTTTCTAATATTTAACTTAAATAACTAATTCAATTAATTAATTATTTAAAATATTTGTTTTAACAATAATTCCTTATTCGAATTATTTAATCCGATAATGATAAGATGAAATTACTTATTTAAATTTTTTTTTCCCAATTTCTTGCCAACCAACTCTTAGTGTTAAATCACTAATTTATTCAAACTATTAGTGAAACCCTTTAATGCAAGAAACTTATTAGATCATGTAGTTATACAATTAAATAATAATACCTACATAGATCTAATTAAGTCCGTAAAATCAAATAAAAGAAATTTCATATATTAAAATAAATTGATAACAAGGTTTAAAATTCTTGGACATTACAGTACACATCGTTTTGAACGTGATAGTGATGGAATTACTGTTAGGTTTGTACATAGCGCGAATATGCAATCAAATTACATAAATAGTGCGGAAGCGCGATAAAACGGATTTTAAAATTTTCATACAAACCATCACCATGATCATCCATGTGCTCAATTATCAATTAAACGAAAGAGATAGAGATTAAGAAATTATACCCTCGTAGAACCGTGCTTCCTCGGGTACAAGTTCACCTCCAATTCCTTCGCGTTCTCCTTGAATTTCACCGATTAAATTCCTTCCTTTGATCAACGTTAGCCACCCAAGTGTTTGGCCTCTAGAGGTGATCCACCAAGGAATAATAGTTATTCAAGAAGATGGGTGTTGGCAAAACCCTAGTTTCTATCTCTATAGAAATTGCAAGTACTCTCTCTTTCTCCAATTCATATGGAAGAGTGTGTAACTATCTAACCCCAAATCATGATAAGACTCCTCTTATTTATAGATATAGGGAACCCTCCTAAACTATTTAGGATTAGGGTTTTTATTTTAATTAAACTCCTTTAATTAATTAAACTCCTAATCCAATTAGGAATTTATGAGAGAGTACTTCTATTAATTAATTCCCAATCCCTATTAGGAATTAAATAATAGTAATAGTAATAATAATAATAATAAGACTCCTCTTATTAATTTATGTTTAATATTTCCAAAATATTAAATAATAAATATTAAGCTATTTAATTTATTCTATCTCCACAGATTAAATTAAATACACTTAACTTATTATTACAATTATGCCATTTACTTCTTAAATAAATATTTTCTTTTGCGGTGTGACCCTTTAGGTTCTCCATATTAAACCGGTTGTGAATAAATTAATTAGAACAATTCTAATCTTATTTAAATAAATAAATTAAACTATTTAATTCATTTAAATAAATAATATTTATTCTACAATAAGGATAAGCCCCCTTAGCGATCAACGACTTTCCAGATAATATAGATTTCAACATTAATCACAAAAGAACCTTTCAGTGAATAGTTACCGTACAATTCAATCCTTCTACCATACAATGTCCCAATTAAATATAAGACATGGATTTACTGTCAAGTCTTATTTTATTTAATTATATGTATTTCGATTCTCAAATGCACAACTCTGATAATGCAAATTAGAAACTCCTTTCTAATTTCATTCTGCTTTGGCCAAAGACTTCTAAGTCGTCATTTATCGAATCACATAGGACATTCTCTCCTTTTACTAGAAGTGGTAGATTCTTTGTTGATCATTCACCTATCTCCATGTACAACTTATTATACCCAATCATACCCTTTGATATACCCTAAAGGTCTTAAAGAACATGTCAAAGTATAACTCATCATACACAAGATACTATGATGATCTCAAGTCCAAGGATCAGTTGTACTACTATCACTAGAGGAATTCCTATTGACAGGCGAGTAAAACTCCATTAGGTATTCCTTAGCTAGCCACGTTCAGTGAACTTATTCTCTAATAAGTACCTACATACTTGCTTTAGTGTCTCCACACAAATGATTATGAGATCAATCGTCCTCTTCATAAGAGCAAGCAACGTATGTACTAATCTATCCGGATTCACTAATCCCCTTTTTAGTAATCCATCGATTAGGAACTATTTTAGTTTGTGAGCTATCTAGAATTTAGATCTCATTAGCATGATCACCATCATGATTCTAAAAGCATTGCTCAAAACTATGGGTTTATCACATTTAATATAACAACACTATGTTGATAAAGTAAAATGCCTTTAATAATCAAATAAGATTACAAAGTATATGCTACATCATATCAAATATGATTGGCTTGTGTGCATACTACTTTCAATATCCCACTTGCACTAAAGCCAATCGTCATGGTATCTTATACCCTTCTTCTCTAAGTGACGATCATCCTGCTGTTTGGATAAAGCTTCAGTAAATGGATATGCAATGTTGTTCTTGAGAGTCCACTATCTCTATAGTAACTTCTTCTCTTTCAATGATTCCACTAATCAAATGAAAGTGCCGCAACACATGTTTGAATCCAAGATGAGACTTATGAACCATTCCTAGTTCTGTGATGAACTTTTCATCCAAACAATCAACTTGCAGCTTCATTTACAACTATATACTTTGTCTTTGTCACTAAACCAACAACACTTTGCTGTTTGGAACCTTTCCAATTCACTGCACCACCTTTCAAGGTAACGTTTTACCCTAAAGTGGATTTGTTATCGTCTTGGTCAGTCTGAAAAACTTGAGTCTGTTTAGCCTTCTAGTTTTAATTCAGACCTACCATGAATTATAATCACATCTTCAGTACCAGTTAAGTACCTAAAGATGTTTATCACTGTCTTACAGTAATCTTCTCCAGAATATGACTGATCAACATCAAGCCTAGTATATTCATTGCATACATGATAGTAACTCATGTGATCTCTCTTTCTATTGGGGATAATTTTAGAGAGATTCTCTCCATGGCTCATCATCATGAGACCTCTCTTGGAGTTTGCCATGCTAAACGCCTTTAGCATCAAATGAATATACGTTCCTTGGGTCAAGCCGAACATCCTTTTAAATCTATCTATATAGACTTATATCCCCAATTTATAGGATGCTCCTCCCAAGTCATTCATGGAGGAATGTTTAGACAATTTTATCTTTACTGATTGTAGCATTGGTGTGTTATTCCTTGTCAGTAGTATATCAACATATAATACCAAGAATGTCACAGCGCTCCCACTGACCCTTTTGTACACACTAGGTTCATTCTCATTTTTGATAAAATCAAACTCTTTTGATTGTCTCATCAAAATGAATGTTCCATCTTTGAGAAGCTTGCTTCAATCCATCAATGGATCATTGTAGCTTAAAACACGATTTGCTTCAACCTTTGAAACAAATTACTCTGGCTGTATCATACATACATTCTCCTCAAGTCTTCATTGAGGAAGGACGTCTCCACATCCATTTTGCCAGATTTCGTAATAAGCTGCAATTGCAAGTAAAATCCAAATGGACTTGAGCATTACCCGGTAATAAGGTTTTATCACAGTCAACTCCTTGACTTGAAAAACCTTTTAAACAGGTCTAGTCTTATAGGTCTCCACTTTGCCATTTGCCCCAGTCTTTCTCTTAAAGACCCATATTCACACTCTAGGCACTATGCCCTTTTGTGGAGTAACCAGAGTCTATACTTGGTTCTCATACATGGAGTCCATTTCGGATTTCATGGCCATCTGCCATTTCTCTGAGTGTCTACTACTCATAGCCTCATCGTATATAACTAGATCATCATCCTCTATGATGTGTACCTCATCATCATTCTCTATGATGAATCCATACCTCCCATGTATCTTCGGTACTCTTCCAGATTTACGATTCGGTTGTGGTACAATAGGTCTATCTACAGGTTCCTCGGTTTGACTTAAAATGCTTTGTGGTTCTTGAACTCCTTCAAAATCTATTACCCTCCCACTAGCTCCTTCAATGATAAACACCTTTATCTAAGAAGGCAGCGTGTAGGATTATAGTAATAATACCCTAAACTTTCTTTAGGATATCCCACAAGTCTGCACTTGTCAGATTTTGTCCCAAACTTATTTTTGAAACCTTTTCACATAAGCTGGACAACCCCTTATCTTAACATACTTAAGAATAGGAATCCTCCCTATCCATAACCTTTATGGAGTCTTAGGGCCAGACTTTTGAGGTTACCTTATTTTGTAGATATGCAGCCGTTTCTAGGGCATAACCCTAGATAGATACTGGAATGTCGGTAAAAATCATTATGGACTGCACCATGTCCAACAAGGTATAATTTCTCCTTATAGATACACCAATCAATTATTGTGTATCAGGAGGTGTCCATTATGAGAAAATACCATTTAGAGATGATCTAGAAACTTATTGCACAAGTATTCCTTCCTCGATCTGATCAAAGAATCTTAATACTTTGTCAATTTGTTTCACTTCTGAATTCTTTGAACCTTTCAAATGATTCAGACTTGTATTTCATCAAATACACACATTCAACTCTTTGAATGACCATCTCCTTTTTTCTTTTATTAGTTTGTTCAATTTGCAAAATATTTTTCATGTAAGTCAAGTTTACAAAGTCTATCAAGTGATCTTTCAGTTTCAAACAAAACATTATCATTATAAATAGAACAACAATTGTTCTTAAATATAATACCAAAACCTTCCTTGTCCAACAACGGAAGTAATAATGTTTCTAAAGAGAACTGGAACATGATAACAACTTATTAACTTAATAGACTTGCCCATAGGCAATGCTAAACTATAAGTTCCTATGGTTAATGTAGCAACCTTTGCTCCATTCCCACACATAAGATTACTACTTTGTTTAGCTTTCTACTTCTGCTTAGTCTCTGCATTGGATTGCATACGTGAGAACTACAGCCGGTATCCAATACCCAAGTAGAACCTTGACTTATAGAAAAATTTATTTCAATCATGAACAAACCCATATTTGTAACCGAAGCTTCACTAAGCTTCTTCTGGTTAGCCTCTGTAAGATACTCCTTACAGTTTCCTTTCCAGTGTCCAGGCTTATTGCATTGGAAGCAAACTCCTTTGCTATTTGCATCAGTCTTGTTCTTATTGTCCTTTGTTTTTGCCTTTCCATTTACCTTCTTTGAATTGTTCTTCTTTTAAGAAGATCCTTTGGCCCTCTTCCGCTTCCTGGAAGAATCATCTATCAGTAAGACTTGGTCTTTCTTGGTTGGAAAGTGACTCTTTACTGTTTTCAACATGTTTAAGCAACTCAGGCAGGCTGACATATAGCTTGTTCATGTGAAATTCACAACAATTTGTGAGAAAGAGTCCGGAAGTGATTACAAGATCAAATCTTGGATCAACTCTCCATCCATTAAAACCCAGTTGTCCCAATTGTTCAATCATATTAATCATTTTAGGACATTTTGTCTATACTGTAGTGCCATCGGTCATTCTAGATCGGAAGAGCTCCTTAGATATCTTATATCTAATAGTCCTACTTTCCTCACCCTTTAACTCCTTGAAGGTGCAGGAGTATAGTAGAAGCATCCATAGTTTCATGCTGACGCTGAAGCTCGTTACTCATGGATGCGAGCATGATGCATTTGAGCCAACTGTGCATCATCTTACTACTTTCTAAAAGTAGCAATCTCTTCTTCAGAGGCATTGTCTGCAACCATTGCAAGGATAAGCATATTAAAGACATAAGATAGCTTTTCAGCCTTGAGAACTATTCTCAAATTTCTTAATCAGTCCATTTAATACGGTCCGATTAATTAGCATCTAATACGCTACGCAGTGATAGTGAATTAGACATTGTAAAATTCTGTAAAATGAATTTGTAATTTAACAACATTTTAGCATACATTCATTTAATTAATTACCAAAATAAATTAGGTCTTTATTTTAAATTGGTATCTCCCACTATTTTCATCAAACTATATTACCCTCAATATACAGTTCGGCAAATCTGATTAAAGATTTGCTAGTGAGAATAAGGATCTCATTTCAAATGTATATAGCCTTGTGTGACACAACAAACGATATATAAATAAATAGGTAGACAACTATTGTCAATTACATCACTATGTAACTCCTTTTAATTTGCCTCTTAGAATATTTTGATCAAGTGTGACACATCCGAATCAAAATTATCCAAGTTAAGTCCAACCTAGCACTTTCATATATTCGAAAGAAAAACACTGTCCTTGTGTGACACAACAAAACAGCATCGTTCAGTCTATGTATAAGCATCAAATGTGATAAAGCAACATCTTAAATATTTAATACTTGCCTTGTGTGACACAACAAACTCATATTAAATATTTAATACTCTATCGCTTTACCATGCTAGAAGGCGACGTTCGATATTCCAAATATCTTTGAACGCTTAGGACTTAATATAATTTCTTTAAGGGGTTTGTTATTATTTGTCTCATCTTGTTTAGCGCGCATGCACATATATATAAAATACGCGTCATATTATTTAACATGTGAAGCATGTTGGATAATATATAATATACATATAGTAAGCATGCACATATAGAATACTATATTCTGCCCGGATTGATTATGGACTTTTATTCTAGTTTGGTTCACTAGAGCCACCAAGTGAACCAAAAGGTCAAACCTAGGGTGCAAGAACAAAATTTAAATATAACTATTACATTTAAATCCGGGCTCCATTACAAACGGGTCTCCAAGCGCTCCTTGCTCCTTTGTCTCCAATTCTTCAAGTAATTCTAACTAAACCTATTACATAAACTATTTACAATAAATAGAAACCTTGATCAGCAGTCAAGGGGAGGTACATAGGAGGAAGATAGAATTTACATCAAGAAAAACTAGAGAAGACGAGGTACGCAGACCCCATTTATAAAAACCCATTCATTCAAGCATCCACTAAAATAAATCCAATCACACATTGGTCAGTAGTCCATAATCAATCCCTATTTATTATCATACATATCTCCATATGTATCAATAAATAACATTCATCTCATGAATAATAAAACCATTCCATATATGCATTGATATCATTTAATGGGCAATTAAAAGTTTACTAGAAATCCAATTTTGAAACAAAAAATAAACTCCTTTATTTTAATCAAAATTTAAATCATAATAAACTTATTTATTTTATTTTATCCAATTTTGAATAAAAATAAACTCCTTTATTTTTAATCAAATTCCAAATCAAAATAAACTCTTTTATTTTAATTAACATGGAAACCAATTTCAAGTTTAAAATAAACACCTTTATTTTTAACTTAAAATTGTTGGAAAATAAAATATGTTGAATCCTATTCCTTATCAAAATAAACATCTTTATTTTTAAGGAAACATGGAATCCTATTCCATATGTGAATAAACTCCTTTATTCTAGGAAACATGGAATCCTATTCCATATGTGAATAAACTCCTTTATTCTAGTTAACTTAGAATCCAATTCCAAGTTCAAATAAAACTTTTAATTTTAATTATATTCTAATTCAAAATAAACCTTTTATCTTAATTGAAAATAAATAAAATCAAAATAAAAAAATAAAAAAATTTCAAAATCTGGAGACCGGCGCGGCCGCGCTCCAAAATGAACTAGGAGCGGCGCGGCCGCGCTGAACCCCAAGAAACGATTTCTGGGTTCGGGCGCGGCCGCGCTCCAGAATGAACTGGAAGCGGCGCGGCCGCACCGCGTAGCAGACTTCGAATTTTTTTTCCGTTGCCCAGAAAATCGATCCAATCGCATACCCATACATACATGGAATCATATTAATTGATAATTAGCACAAGGTTAGACTCTGATACCACTGTTAGGTTTGTACATAACGCGAATATGCAATCAAATTACATAAATAGTGCGGAAGCGCGATAAAACGGATTTTAAAATTTTCATACAAACCATCACCATGATCATCCATGTGCTCAATTATCAATTAAACGAAAGAGATAGAGATTAAGAAATTATACCCTCGTAGAACCGTGCTTCCTCGGGTACAAGTTCACCTCCAATTCCTTCGCGTTCTCCTTGAATTTCACCGATTAAATTCCTTCCTTTGATCAACGTTAGCCACCCAAGTGTTTGGCCTCTAGAGGTGATCCACCAAGGAATAATAGTTATTCAAGAAGATGGGTGTTGGCAAAACCCTAGTTTCTATCTCTATAGAAATTGCAAGTACTCTCTCTTTCTCCAATTTATATGGAAGAGTGTGTAACTGTCTAACCCCAAATCATGATAAGACTCCTCTTATTTATAGATATAGGGAACCCTCCTAAACTATTTAGGATTAGGGTTTTTATTTTAATTAAACTCCTTTAATTAATTAAACTCCTAATCCAATTAGGAATTTATGAGAGAGTACTTCTATTAATTAATTCTCAATCCATATTAGGAATTAAATAATAGTAATAGTAATAATAATAATAAGACTCCTCTTATTAATTTATATTTAATATTTCCAAAATATTAAATAATAAATATTAAGCTATTTAATTTATTCTATCTCCATAGATTAAATTAAATACACTTAACTTATGATTACAATTATGCCATTTACTTCTTAAATAAATATTTCCTTTTGCGGTGTGACCCTTTAGGTTCTCCATATTAAACCGGTTGTGAATAAATTAATTAGAACAATTCTAATCTTATTTAAATAAATAAATTAAACTATTTAATTCATTTAAATAAATAATATTTATTCTACAATAAGGGTAAGCCCCCTTAGCGATCAACGACTTTCCAGATAATATAGATTTCAACATTAATCACAAAAAAACCTTTCAGTGAATAGTTACCGTACAATTCAATCATTCTACCATACAATGTCCCAATTAAATATAAGACATGGATTTACTGCCAAGTCTTATTTTATTTAATTATATGTATTTCGATTCTCAAATGCACAACTCTGATAATGCAAATTAGAAACTCCTTTCTAATTTCATTCTGCTTTGGCCAAAGACTTCTGAGTCGTCATTTATCGAATCACATAGGACATTATCTCCTTTTACTAGAAGTGGTAGATTCTTTGTTGATCATTCACCTATCTCCATGTACAACTTATTATACCCAATCATACCCTTTGATATACCCTAAAGGTCTTAAGGAACATGTCAAAGTATAACTCATCATACACAAGATACTATGATGATCTCAAGTCCAAGGATCACTTGTACTACTATCACTAGAGGAATTCCTATTGACAGGCGAGTAAAACTCCATTAGGTATTCCTTAGCGAGCCACGTTCAGTGAACTTATTCTCTAATAAGCACCTACATACTTGCTTTAGTGTCTCCACACAAATGATTATGAGATCAATCATCCTCTTCATAAGAGCAAGCAACGTATGTACTAATCTATCCGGATTCACTAATGCCCTTTTTAGTAATCCATTGATTAGGAACTATTTTAGTTTGTGAGCTATCTAGAATTTAGATCTCATTAGCATGATCACCATCATGATTCTAAAAGTATTGCTCAAAACTATGAGTTTACCACATTTAATATAACAACACTATGTTGATAAAGTAAAATGCCTTTAATAATCAAATAAGATTGCAAAGTATATGCTATATCATATCAAATATGATTGGCTTGTGTGCATACTACTTTCAATTACTCCTTTTGATGATAATCCAACTAGAACGAAGTAATATGACTCCTAATCTCCTCTTTCTTTGATAATTTAAAATATCGAATAAAACAATAAGAAGGTCTCCCTAAATCATGACTTGTGTGAGATGTACACATCGTTTTAAACGCGATAGTGATGGGATTACTCATTTTGATGTTAATCAAACTAGAACGAAGTAATAGGACTTCTAATAACCTATTTTTTTGACAATTTGAAGGAACTATTGAAACAATAATATGGTCTCCCTAAATCATGACTTGTGTGAGATGTACACATCGTTTTGAACGCGATAGTGATGGGATTGCTCCTTTTGATGCTAATCTAACTAGAACGAAGTAATAGGACTCCTAATCACCTCTTTCTTTGACAATTTGAAGGAGAACTAATGAAACAATAAGGTCTCCCTAAATCATGACTTGTGTGAGATGTACACATCGTTTTGAACGTGATAGTGATGGGATTACTCCTTTTGATGCTAATCCAACTAGAACGAAGTAATAGGACACCTCTTTCTTTGACAATTTGAAGGGACTAATAAAACAATAAGAATGTCTTCCTAAATCATGACTTGTGTGAGATGTACACATCGTTTTAAACGCGATAGTGATGGGATTACTCCTTTTGATGCTAATCAAACTAGAACGAAGTAATAGGACTCCTAATCACCTCTTTCTTTGACAATTTGAAAGAACTAATGAAACAATAAGAAGGTCTCCCTAAATCATGACTTGTGTGAGATGTACACATCGTTTTAAACGCGATAGTGATGGGATTACTCATTTTGATGCTAATCAAACTAGAACGAAGTAATAGGACTTCTAATCACCTCTTTCTTTGACAATTTTAAGGAACTAATGAAACAATAATATGGTCTCCCTAAATAATGACTTGTGTGAGATGTACACATCGTTTTGAACGCGATAGTGATGGGATTACTCCTTTTGATGCTAAACAAACTAGAACGAAGTAATAGGAATCCTAGTCAACTCTTTATTTGACAATTTGAAGGAACTAAGGAAACAATAAGAATGTCACCCTAAATCAGGTCTCGTGTGAGATGTAAGCATCGTTTTGAACGCGATAGTGATGCGATTGCTCCTTTTGATGCTAATCAAACTAGAACGAAGTAATAGGATTCCTAATCACCTCTTTCTTTGACAATTTGAAGGAACGAATGAAACAATAAGAAGGTCTCCATAAATCATGACTTGTGTGAGATGTACACATTGTTTTGAATGCGATAGTGATGGATTACTTCTTTTGATGCTAATCAAACTAGAACGAAGTAATAGGACTCCTAATCCCCTCTTTTTTGACAATTTGAAGGAACTAATAAAAAAATAAGAAGGTATCCCTAAATCAAGTCTCGTGTAAGATGTAAGCATCGTTTTGAACGCGATAGTGATGCGATTGCTCCTTTTGATGCTAATCAAACTAGAACGAAGTATCACCTCTTTCTTTGACAATTTGAAAGAACTAATAAAATAATAAGAAAGTCTCTCAAAATCATGACTTGTGTGAGATGTACACATCGTTTTGAACGCGATAGTGATGGGATTGCTCCTTTTGATGATAATCCAACTAAAACGAAGTAATAGTACTCCTAATCACCTCTTTCTTTGACAATTTGAAGGAACTAATGAAACATTAAGAAGGTCTCCCTAAATCATGACTTGTGTGAGATGTACACATCGTTTTGAACGTGATAGTGATGGGATTACTCCTTTTGATGCTAATCCAACTAGAACGAAGTAATAGGACTCTTAATCACCTCTTTCTTTGATAATTTGAAGGAACAAATGAAATAATAAGAAGGTCTCCCTAAATCATGATTTGTGTGAGATGTACACATCGTTTTGAACGCGATGGTGATGGGATTACTCCTTTTGATGCTAATCAAACCTGAACGAAGTAATAGGACTCCTAATCACCTCTTTCTATGACAATTTGAAGAAAATTTAGCAAAAAAATAAATAAAAATTTGAATGAACTATTAAAATAATAAGAAGGACTCCCTAAAATCTTGACTTGTGTGAGATGTACACATCGTTTTGAACGCGATAGTGATGAGATTAATCCTTTTGACGCTAATCCAACTAGAACGAAGTAATAGGACTCCTAATCACCTCTTTCTTTGACAATTTGAAGGAACGAATGAAATAATAAAAAGGTCTCCCTAAATCATGACTTGTGTGAGATGTACACATCGTTTTGAACACGATAGTGATGGGATGACTCCTTTTGATGCTAATCAAACTAGAACGAAGTAATAAGACTCCTAATCACCTCTTTCTTTGACAATTTGAAGGACTAAGGAAACAATAAGAAGGTCTCCCTAAATCAGGTCTCGTGTGAGATGTATGCATCATTTTGAACGCAATAGTGATGCGATGCTCGTTTTGATGCTAATCAAACTAGAACGAAGTAATACGACTCCTAATCACCTCTTTCTTTGACAATTTGAAGGAACTAATAAAACAATAAGAAAGCCTCCCAAAATCATGAATTGTGTGAGATGTACACATCGTTTTGATCGCGATAGTGATGGGATTGCTCCTTTTGATGCTAATCAAACTAGAACGTAGTAATAGAACTCCTAATCACCTCTTTCTTTGACAATTTGAGGGAACGAATGAAACAATAAGAAGGCCTCGCTAAATAAGGTCTCGTGTGAGATGTATGCATCGTTTTGAATGCAATAGTGATGCGATTGCTCCTTTTGATGCTAATCAAACTAGAACGAAGTAATAGGACTCCTAATCACCTCTTTTTTTGACAATTTGAAAGAACTAATGAAACAATAATATGGTCTCCCTAAATCATGACTTGTGTGAGATGTACACATCGTTTTGAACGCGATAGTGATGGGATTACTCCTTTTGATGCTAATCAAACTAGAACGAAGTAATAGGCCTCCTAGTCACCTCTTTATTTGACAATTTGAAGGAACTAAGGAAACAATAAGAATGTCACCCTAAATCAGGTCTCGTGTGAGATGTACGCATCGTTTTGAACGCGATAGTGATGCGATTGCTCCTTTTGATGCTAATCAAACTAGAACGAAGTAATAAGATTCCTTATCACCTCTTCCTTTGACAATTTGAAGGACCGAATGAAACAATAAGAAGGTCTCCATAAATCATGACTTGTGTGAGATGTACACATTGTTTTGAACGCGATGGTGATGGATTACTTCTTTTGATGCTAATCAAACTAGAACGAAGTAATAGGACTCCTAGTCACCTCTTTATTTGACAATTTGAAGGAACTAAGGAAACAAAAGTATGTCACCCTAAATCAGGTCTCGTGTGAGATGTACGCATCGTTTTGAACGTGATAGTGATGTGATTGCTCCTTTTGATGCTAATCAAACTAGAACGAAGTAATAGGATTCCTTATCACCTCTTCCTTTGACAATTTGAAGGAACGAATGAAACAATAAGAAGGTCTCCATAAATCATGACTTGTTTGAGATGTAAGCATTGTTTTGAACGCAATTGTGATGCGATTGCTCCTTTTGATGCTAATCAAACTAGAACGAAGTAATAGGACTCCGAATCACCTCTTTCTTCGACAATTTGAAAGAACTAATAAAATAATAAGAAAATCTCCCTAAATCATGACTTGTGTGAGATGTACACATTGTTTTGAACGTGATAGTGATGGGATTACTCCTTTTGATGCTAATCCAACTAGAACGAAGTAATATGACACCTCTTTCTTTGACAATTTGAAGGAACTAATAAAACAATAACAATGTCTCCCTAAATCATGACTTGTGTGAGATGTACACATCGTTTTGAACGTGATAGTGATGGGATTACTCTTTTTGATGCTAATCCAACTAGAACGAAGTAATAGGACTCCTAATCACTTCTTTCTTTGACAATTTGAAGGAACTAATGAAACAATAAGAATGTCTTCCTAAATCATGACTTGTGTGAGATGTACACATCGTTTTAAACGCGATAGTGATGGGATTACTCCTTTTGATGCTAATCAAACTAGAACGAAGTAATAGGACTCCTAATCACCTCTTTCTTTGACAATTTGAAGGAACTAATGAAACAATAATATGGTCTCCCTAAATCATGACTTGTGTGAGATGTACACATCGTTTTGAACGCGATAGTGATGGGATTACTCCTTTTGATGCTAAACAAACTAGAACGAAGTAATAGGACTCCTAGTCAACTCTTTATTTGACAATTTGAAGGAACTAAGGAAACAATAAGAATGTCACCCTAAATCAGGTCTCGTGTGAGATGTAAGCATCGTTTTGAACGCGATAGTGATGCAATTGCTCTTTTTGATGCTAATCAAACTAGAACGAAGTAATAAGATTTCTAATCACATCTTTCTTTGACAATTTGAAGGAACGAATGAAACAATGAGAAGGTCTCCATAAATCATGACTTGTGTGAGATGTACACATTGTTTTGAATGCGATAGTGATGAGATTACTCCTTTTGATGCTAATCAAACTAAAACGAAGTAATAGGACTCCTAATCACCTCTTTTTTGACAATTTGAAGGAACTAATGAAAAAATAAGAAGGTATCCCTAAATCAAGTCTCGTGTAAGATGTAAGCATCAAATTTGAACGCGATAGTGATGCGATTGCTCCTTTTGATGCTAATCAAACTAGAACGAAGTATCACCTCTTTCTTTGACAATTTGAAAGAACTAATAAAATAATAAGAAAGTATCTCAAAATCATGACTTGTGTGAGATGTACACATCGTTTTGAACGCGATAGTGATGGGATTGCTCCTTTTGATGATAATCCAACTAAAACGAAGTAATAGTACTCCTAATCACCTCTTTCTTTGACAATTTCAAGGAACTAATGAAACAATAAGAAAGTCTCCCTAAATCATGACTTGTGTGAGATGTACACATCATTTTGAACGTGTTAGTGATGGGATTACTCCTTTTGATATAATCCAATTAGAACGAAGTAATAGGACTCCTAATCACCTCTTTCTTTGAAAATTTGAAGGAACTAATGAAACAATAAGAAGGTCTCCCAAAATCATGACTTGTGTGAGATGTACACATCGTTTTGAACGTGATAGTGATGGGATTACTCCTTTTGATGCTAATCAAACCTGAACGAAGTAATAGGACTCCTAATCACCTCTTTCTTTGACAATTTGAAGAAAATTTAGCAAAAAAATAAATAAAAATTTGAAGGAACTATTAAATTAATAAGAAGGACTCCCTAAATCATGAGTTGTGTGAGATGTACACATCGTTTTGAACGTGATATTGATGGGATTACTCCTTTTGATGCTAATCCAACTAGAACGAAGTAATAGGACTCCTAATCACCTCTTTCTTTGACAATTTGAAGGAACGAATGAAACAATAAAAAGGTCTCCCTAAATCATGACTTGTGTGAGATGTACACATCGTTTTGAACACGATAGTGATGGGATGACTCCTTTTGATGCCAATCAAACTAGAACGAAGTAATAAGACTCCTAATCACCTCTTTCTTTGACAATTTGAAGGACTAAGGAAACAATAAGAAGGTCTCCCTAAATCAGGTCTCGTGTGAGATGTATGCATCATTTTGAACGCAATAGTGATGCGATTGCTCGTTTTGATGCTAATCAAACTAGAACGAAGTAATAGGACTCCTAATCACCTCTTTTTTGGCAATTTGAAGGAACTAACGAAACAATAAGAAAGCCTCCCAAAATCATGAATTGTGTGAGATGTACACATCGTTTTGATCGCGATAGTGATGGGATTGCTCCTTTTGATGCTAATCAAACTAGAACGTAGTAATAGAACTCCTAATCACCTCTTTCTTTGACAATTTGAAGGAACGAATGAAACAATAAGAAGGACTCGCTAAATCAGGTCTCGTGTGAGATGTATGCATCGTTTTGAATGCAATAGTGATGCGATTGCTCCTTTTGATGCTAATCAAACTAGAACGAAGTAATAGGACTCCTAATCACCTCTTTTTTTGACAATTTGAAAGAACTAATGAAACAATAATATGGTCTCCCTAAATCATGACTTGTGTGAGATGTACACATCGTTTTGAACGTGATAGTGATGGGATTACTCCTTTTGATGCTAATCCAACTAGAACGAAGTAATAGGACTCTTAATCACCTCTTTCTTTGATAATTTGAAGGAACAAATGAAATAATAAGAAGGTCTCCCTAAATCATGATTTGTGTGAGATGTACACATCGTTTTGAACGCGATGGTGATGGGATTACTCCTTTTGATGCTAATCAAACCTGAACGAAGTAATAGGACTCCTAATCACCTCTTTCTTTGACAATTTGAAGAAAATTTAGCAAAAAAATAAATAAAAATTTGAAGGAACTATTAAAATAATAAGAAGGACTCCCTAAAATCTTGACTTGTGTGAGATGTACACATCGTTTTGAACGCGATAGTGATGAGATTAATCCTTTTGACGCTAATCCAACTAGAACGAAGTAATAGGACTCCTAATCACCTCTTTCTTTGACAATTTGAAGGAACGAATGAAACAATAAAAAGGTCTCCCTAAATCATGACTTGTGTGAGATGTACACATCGTTTTGATCACGATAGTTGTGGGATGACTCCTTTTGATGCTAATCAAACTAAAACGAAGTAATAAGACTCCTAATCACCTCTTTCTTTGACAATTTGAAGGACTAAGGAAACAATAAGAAGGTCTCCCTAAATCAGGTCTCGTGTGAGATGTATGCATCGTTTTGAACGCAATAGTGATGCGATTGCTCCTTTTGATGCTAATCAAACTAGAACGAAGTAATACGAATCTTAATCACCTCTTTCTTTGACAATTTGAAGGAACTAATAAAACAATAAGAAAGCCTCCCAAAATCATGAATTGTGTGAGATGTACACATCGTTTTGATCGCGATAGTGATGGGATTGCTCCTTTTGATGCTAATCAAACTAGAACGTAGTAATAGAACTCCTAATCACCTCTTTCTTTGACAATTTGAAGGAACGAATGAAACAATAAGAAGGTCTCCCTAAATCAGGTCTCGTGTGAGATGTATGCATCATTTTGAACGTAATAGTGATGCGATTGCTCACTTTGATGCTAATCAAACTAGAACGAAGTAATAGGACTCCTAATCACCTCTTTCTTTGACAATTTGAAGGAACTAATGAAACAATAATATGGTCTCCCTAAATCATGACTTGTGTGAGATGTACACATCGTTTTGAACGCGATAGTGATGGGATTACTCCTTTTGATGCTAATCAAACTTGAACGAAGTAATAGGACTCTTAATCACCTCTTTCTTTGACAATTTGAAGGAACGAATGAAACAATAAGAATGTCACCCTAAATTAGGTCTCGTGTGAGATGTACGCATCGTTTTGAACGCGATAGTGATGCAATTGCTCTTTTTGATGCTAATCAAACTAGAACGAAGTAATAAGATTTCTAATCACATCTTTCTTTGACAATTTGAAGGAACGAATGAAACAATGAGAAGGTCTCCATAAATCATGACTTGTGTGAGATGTACACATTGTTTTGAACGCGATGGTGATGGATTACTTCTTTTGATGCTAATCAAACTAGAACGAAGTAATAGGACTCCTAGTCACCTCTTTATTTGACAATTTGAAGGAACTAAGGAAACAAAAGTATGTCACCCTAAATCAGGTCTCGTGTGAGATGTACGCATCGTTTTGAACGTGATAGTGATGTGATTGCTCCTTTTGATGCTAATCAAACTAGAACGAAGTAATAGGATTCCTTATCACCTCTTCCTTTGACAATTTGAAGGAACGAATGAAACAATAAGAAGGTCTCCATAAATCATGACTTGTGTGAGATGTAAGCATTGTTTTGAACGCAATAGTGATGCGATTGCTCCTTTTGATGCTAATCAAACTAGAACGAAGTAATAGGACTCCGAATCACCTCTTTCTTCGACAATTTGAAAGAACTAATAAAATAATAAGAAAGTCTCCCTAAATCATGACTTGTGTGAGATGTACACATCGTTTTGAACGTGATAGTGATGGGATTACTCCTTTTGATGCTAATCCAACTAGAACGAAGTAATAGGACACCTCTTTCTTTGACAATTTGAAGGAACTAATGAAACAATAAGAATGTCTTCCTAAATCATGACTTGTGTGAGATGTACACATCGTTTTGAACGTGATAGTGATCCTTGCGACGACCACCTCACGCAAGCGTGTCGTGGAGTCTATCACTAGTGCATCTAGTATGTTCATGAGTTTATTAAAACATGTTTTGCATGCTTCCATTGATAAATTTGTTGTTAGCTATTTTGATGGTAGAATCGTCTTTATCATAAACTATGGAGGGTATTTGATATTTGTTGAGTTAGTTTATGAGCATGCGTTATATTCTCGTTGTCAATATTCTTACTATCATTTGGTAAATTCTCATTGTCAAAGTGCATATCTTCGTAGAATTTATTCTAGTGATTATTGTGGGTATTTTTGTTTTAACGTTTGTACTTGCATGAAACTCATTCTAGGGTTTTTTATTCACATGTTGAATTAGATTTTGATCAATCTTTACATGGCATGTCGTTAATTGATAATGGTAGTGATCATGATTCTTCAGTAGAGAAATTTTCATTGCATGATTTGCTATCATTTGGTAATTTCTTTCCATTAGAGTTGTTATCATTGCATGATTTTGAGAATGTTGTCTTAAATGAAAAAGAATTACTATCATTTGGTTTTAAGTTAAAAAGTGTTTATCATCAGATTGGATTAAGATATGGTTTACATACATGTTTAGTTAAATCGTTGGGATTAACTAATGCATTAAATGTTTTCATGTTAAATCATATTTTGCATTCTTTCATGGGAAAATATGATAATATTTATTTTGATGATACTTCGACTTTTGTTGATACTTGGGAAAATTCTTTGGCATATGTTGAGTTTGATTGTGAGTATCATAAGTATGCTAATGAGTTTTTATCTTGTGGTGTTGGTTTTGATCTTTCAATTCCGTTGATGTCGTTATTTGATTTTGCATTGGTTAATGTCAATGGGAAGAGAAAGGTTAATTTTGTTTTGCAGATTCGAGATGAATTCTTACTCATTGAGGAGAAAAGCATGGATCGTTGGGCAAATTCATTCGGACAATGCATTAAGAATCTACAGGGACGTGATTTGAATTTTGTTCTAGTAGACTATGCATATGATTTTGAGTTTCGTGAGTTTTTTGTGATTAAACAAAAGGAACTTGTTGATTTGTTTGGTTTTGTGTTTAATCCAGGAATTCAAGAGCGCTTGCTAATGCAACGTGTCTAGTTTCAAATTTTGGTATTTGACCCGGGTGCATTGGGATGGACGTTTGTGCGAATGATCGAGATCATAGGATTCATTTTTGATCCAGGAATTCGTCAATGGATGTATTTGCGAATGCACGAGATCATCACGTTGATTTTTGATCCGGAAATTCGTGAATGGGAGTTTATGAAACTTAGAGAGTTCTACATAATGATATTTGATCTAGGAGGATATAGGACTTTTCGTAGTTTTATTTGCGTTTATTTTGTTTATGCATTTGATTTCTTAGATAGAAATTTTGATTGCATTTTAGCTTTAGTTGTTTATTTAGTTTGTTTTGGTGTAGTTAATACTTTGGAAGTATCTGGAATATGTGTGGGAGAGCATCGTATTGATGTGGACAAGATCGTGCGTAAAGGAGTTCGAAAGTTTGAGTTTCCAAGTTGTGCTACGAGGAGTTTGCAGTATGCTTTGTCATATCGAGCATCGCTTGGAAGGAAACATTTACGAGCTGTTCATGTTCATGTTAATTCATAGCCAAACATTGTTGCTATGTTCTTTGAGGGAGTTAAAAATTATGATGATTCTTTTCATAATCTTATTTGCATTGTTGAGATTTTGGATTATGATTCGTTTGAGGGTACTTAATTTGTTTTTGTGTAGGATCAGATTTATGGGTAAATCATTTTCAAGAGGAGGGGATGTCAGATTTGAGGACAAATCCTTTTCAAGAGGAGGGGAATGATGAGATCCTGACCAGGCTCGCATTAAGCAATCAAGAGTCAACTAATGTTTCGGGTGTAGAACAAATGATCGTGAATGATTGGGTTGAAAACTACTCTAGAATACTTAATTTGAGGCTCAATTCAACTGAATCGCGAGTAGAGGATAAATTCTATGATTTGGGATTACTAGATATAATATATTTAGTGAGACCAAATCAACGCAAGCCGATTCATCATGCATTGCGCAGAATGAAAGAAAGAGATTCAAGCTTTGTGGCAAAACATTCATCATTGGATATGATTCTAAGTTCATTCATTATGTTCATCCAAAGATTCAAGTTCAATGTAAGGAATGAAAGAGGAGCAAAGAATCACGTTCGGGACGTAAAAGGGCAAAATGGTCAAATCTGCCAAAGCAGCGCACCCTGCGCCAGTTTTGTACTAGCAACAGCACGCCCCGCGCCAAGGAGGTTTGAGGGTTTCTGCAAGTGTAGCACGGCCCGCACCGCAGCAAGGCCAATTCCAGCGCGCCCCGCGCCAGGGCGTCAGAAAGTTCAGCCCGTTTTTCGAGGCAACGCGTTTTTCCAGATTTTTCAAGATTTCTTTCTATATTTTTGGGATTTTTCATATCTTTTAGATTTCTAATGTAATTATGATATTTATTAGATATGATTTGATTTTCATATTAATTATTTAGGTAGAATTTGATTTCCAATTGGATTTCTATTCCTTTTAGGATTTAGGTTTTCTTTAGGGTTTATTCTATTAGTATAAATAGAATACATGGGTTATGTAATTCAATCAGATTTATTCAATACAATTATTTGTGAGATTTCTCATCTTTTGGTTCTTTAAGAATTCCTAGATTAATTTCTTAGTTTTCTTAAGATTCAATTATCGACTTATCATTCAACAATTCATAATTGTTTGTGGCGTTATTCTATCATACATTAAGCGTCGATTGTACTTTTGGTTCTTGTCTCTTTATAGACATTGGGTCAAGGTGTCGTTGGTATTCCATTCAACGCAAGCTTCTTAGCGCAGAGCAATTGTACCAAGGTTCTTGTGACACCCCCAAATCCGGGTACTTCAACTCCACAGATTTGGTGTTCACTATAACATACATTCATTACTAACTACCCATGATTAAGATAATATAATTAAACTGAATAAAACATCTTCCCACAAAAGGGGTTACATCTCCAATCTCTTAATCAAACAAATCCCAGGTTATCTAACTTCTATTACATCAATGCGGAATAAAAACATAAAATTAAATAAGTTTGTTTACAAGTAAACACTCAATGGATAACAGGTCTTTCACTATTTCAGCATCTTGCCCTTGCCTTTGCTTGTGGACGGCTCGTCCGATTTTTGTGCCTTAGCTGCAATGTTTTTAATGCAAGAGTGAGCAAACAATTGCCCACAAGTATGGAAAACAATAACATTTATATGATTATTGGAATAACCCTTAACTAGGAGTAATAATTTTCCTGAAGTCAATCAATGATAAATCAAAAATCTGAAAGCTCAATATAATGCTTAGCTCAAGAACTGAATATAGATTCAAGGATAAAAGTGTATCTGAGGGTAACAAGACCTCGAACTATGTCCTAGGTTATCAAGTATTTCTACCGCAACCTTTAACAGTCTTATAGACTATGGACCATCCATCTCGTACTCAGGGGGATCAGCCCTTTGTACAATATATTGTGCACAAACATTTTAACGTTGTCGCGTAATTAATCCCCTATATTAGGGTTGTTCATCTCAGTTTAGCATCAGAATCCGTACCAAAAGGAACTTGGTTTGGGAAAATATTCTAAGTCTTTAGAACGCTCATCAACTAAGGACTAGCTGAATCAATAAGGGTTTGCTAGTCACTAAAGCATTTGATTCATCAATAAAGTTTGTACAATAGAAATTCTGTTCAAAGTTTGAGTAATGATCAATGATCGAACAATAAATATCTGGAATAAAGCTTTAGCTCTTAATCATGATGGCAACCTTGCTTGGATAACAATAAGCTAAGGTTTATAATCTTGCTCAATGAAAATAAACTTGCTTTAAATGAAATGACAAGTTTAAGGAAGGAAAACTTGCCTCGTGCGTAGATTACAGATTTAGATTCACGTTCCTTAATCAACCTATACAATCCGATTATAAAATTGTAACAATTATTAGTTACAGAATAATATATGTTTAAGTCTCGTTCTTATCCTATTTTATTATAACATCTCGATTGTTATTTGACAATCATCACATACTTGTTTAACAACCATCGTGGTATCTTATTAGTCATTTTATACCTTAACTTAAGTTTTAAACTTGTTTATAGCATCATAGTAAAATCACAAAGAAAATAAAAATTTTAAAAATTTTCAGTACTGTTCCTTCGCCGGGGCGAGGAATTCACTTAACAAAAATCTCGCCGGGGCGAGGTTTTACAGTTCATTATTCTCGCCGGGGCGAGAGGCTCGGCAGACACCTCCAACAGTTCGCGAACCAGTGACATTCTAGGCTAAAATTTTCCGAATTCTACCATCCAATATACAATTTAAATATACCCAGATATCAAATATGATATAAAACAATTACCTATCATGTTTCTACACATTCTAACCATTATAAAACACATAACCAACCAAATTGAACCAAAAATTCTCTGTTTAAACCAAATATTCATGTTTTAACCATTTTAATAAAATCAACCACTGTAAACTCATCTTTCAATCATTTTAATACATTCCACTTGCATTCTTTTCGTTTTTCATTATATAATCATAATCAAATATCAATTTACCGATTAATAATCAAATTAAACATCAATTTTCATACATATATGCCATACATGAATTAAGACTCTGTAAAACCAAAAACTTCACTCTAAAACATGCTTTCATGGTTTAACTCATTCAAATTAATCTATAATCATCACATAATCTCTAATACATGCTTAGAATCAATTATAATCAAATAATTCATGCTTTGAACAACTAACTTCATATACAGTAAAGTAAAAGTAAAAAGAAATACAGTGAAGAACATTATACCTTCTATTGCTTAGAAAAACTTGATTAATCTCCTTGCTTGAATTCTTACTTCCAATTCCCAAATTCTTCTTCTCAAACTCTCTCTTCTAACACTCTCTTCTTCGCTGTATATATTTTCTCTCTTCTTCTTAAACTTAGATAATAGCTGATAACCTTTTTAGTTTTTAACGTACTCAGCTTTCAATTTGACAGTTAAAGAAAAACAAAGGGTTAGGCCTTGTTTGGCAAACCCAAATACTAAATAATCCATTTTTACCAACCAAAGGTCACAAGGCATTGTTTGGTTTAACAAAAATAAAACCTTTCCCATTTATTTTAATAATCCACTTTACTATATAGTTTTAATTGTCACACTTTTAATTTAATTAAACTTATTATTAAATAAATTCAATTAAACCTTACTAAATTAATTAATAATTCCATTTAACAAATAACAATAATACCAAATAAATTATATTATTCAAATAAATGCTTTATTCAAATAAATCATTTAATCATCTAATTTAATTATTAAATTAAATTAGAATAATCGTATCAAATCACATTTAAATATCATTTAACATAAATCCTTTCACCATAACTTTATAAATTATTTATTTTACTTAATAAACAAATTAATAAAAATATTTATATAACTCAATAAATATTTTTATTTAATCACAAAAATTGCATTCGTTACAGTTCTCGTTTCAATATAGGCGAAGGGTTAAGGTGTTGTGAGCGTTCCACCTTATAACTTGCTGGAAACGATCCGGGCGACAACCACCTCACGCAAGCGTTCCGTGGAGTCTATCAAGTTGGATTAGCATCAAAAGGAGTAATCCCATCACTATCACGTTCAAAACGATGTGTACATCTCACACAAGTCATGATTTAGGGAGGCCTTATTATTGTTTTAATAGTTCCTTCAAATTTTTATTTATATAGTCTATCAAGTTGGATTTTTTTGCTCTTTCCTGTCTACTATCTGTACAGGTATCTCTTCATAGGATAAATCTTTCTCAAACTGGATTGGTTCATACTTTATTACATGTTTATAATCAGACTTATACGGTCGTAGCACCGATATGTGAAAGACATTATGAACGTGGTCTAACTTGGGAGGTAAAGCTACCTCATAAGCTACCTCACCTACACGCTTCAGCACCTCGAAGGGTCCAATAAATTGTGGACTGAGTTTACCCTTTATACCAAATCTGATTTTTCCTTTCCAGGGAGATACTTTAAGAAACACAAAACTCCCAACTTCAAATTCACGATTTTGACGATGCTGATCCGCATATTTCTTCTGTCTGTCTTGAGCAGCTAATAATCTGGCTCTTATCACCTTGACAATTTTAGCAGTTTGTTGTACTAGTTCGGGTCCCAATAGGCGACGTTCACCAACCTCGTCCCAACATAACAGAGTTCTGCACTTCCTCCTATACAACGCTTCATATGGCGGCATTCCAATACTCGCGTGATGACTATTGTTATAGGCAAATTCGACCAGAGGTAAATGATCATCCCAGTTGCCTTTAAAATCCATGACGCACGCCTGAAGCATATCCTCCAACGTTTGAATTGTTCTTTCGCTCTGGCCATCGGTTTGAGGATGGTAAGCTGTACTCATTCGCAACTGCATCCCCAAACAAGCTTGCAGACTCTTCCAAAATTTTGATGTGAAACGTGGATCCCTGTCTGATACTATTGATACTGGAACTCCATGCCTTGAGATAATCTCTTTGACATATAACTTTGCCAGCTGATCCAGAGTGAATCTGATTTTAATCGGCAAGAAAAGCGCTGATTACGTCAATCTGTCAACTATGACCCATATGGCGTCGTAACCCTTCTGAGTAGTTGGAAGTCCTACCACAAAGTCCATTGTGATATGCTCCCACTTCCATTCTGATATCTCCAAGGGCTGTAACAAACCACTTGGTCATTGATGCTCTGCTTTAACTTTCTGACAAGTTAAGCACTTGGCAACACACTCAGCAACTTCCCTTTTCATGTTTGGCCACCAGAAATGTTGGCGTAAATTGTGACACCCCCAAATACGGGTTTCCTAACCTCGAATTCGGTGTTCACGATTCTCAACAACAAACATACTTTCTAACTAAATGCGGAATAATAATCATACAAGGTCTATCAAAATAATAATAAAGTCTAACAACATGGTCCCAAGGTTCTTTAACCTTAACTTAGAAACATACCCTTAATACAATAAGAGTTCACATAACCAAATAACATTTTTAGATAACTAATACATAAGCCCTATCAGGCAACTATTCTTGCACCTTCCCTTTTCCTTTGTCCCCTTTTGACGTTTCTGCCTTAGCTGAAATAAAAATCATGATATAGCAAGGGTAAGCAACTAATTTGCTTAGCAAGTTTATACACAAGGGAGATATATCATGAATAGAAGGAAGTTTCGCTTTCAATGTTCAACAACAGTATAAAATTGTGAAGAAACAAGAATTAATAGTCGATAATTGAATATTCGACTAATTGAGTGACAGTTACTGAGTGGTTGAAAATAACCATAGACATTTGCCAAGGTTCTCAGCATTTAAACTGGACCTCTTAAAAAGTTTTGGTAATCAAGGGGATCAGCCTTTCATACCCCGTGATTTATGCATAAACACTTAATAACCAGCATTGATATCATGCCTTAAACAAGTTTATCCTTTTCTCAGCCAAGAGTTCTTACCACAATAATTTAATAAGAACAGCTTTTAAAATACCATTGTCTTAACCAATTTAGACATGCTGGATCTAGCTGATACAAATAGCATAGATCGATCTCATAAACAATTCATACTTGAAAGAACTTTAATTAAATTTACAGTTCAATCATAATAGGATAGGAATTCAATTGCACAATTTGCGAATCTCAATAATCAGTATAGATGTGAATAATCGACAATAATTATTCACTAACATGCTTCGAAAATAATAACTCGCGATTGAGTTAGGGAACTTGCCTGTCTGCTCAGCTACAAATAATTCTAGCTTTAACTAATTGGCCGTGAAGAACCTAACATTGATAATGTTGATCTATCAATTAGTACTGCGTAGTTGTATATCGACACGCTTACTTATGCTATTTATTTAACAATTAAGCAAATCACATAGCACACATAAACTATCGTAAATCCTATAAGACACTTAATTGATCCTTAGGTTGATGGTTTAATTAATTACCAATGTTTCCCTTAAGTGATAAACACTTATTAAACCCTTAAACAATTAATAATAATTGTTCAATTGATTAACATTACTCTTTCTTAAGTAATATTTATTTATTAAACCCTTAAGCAATTTATTATGATTGTTTAATTAATGGGTTATTAAGCTCTCTCTATTTTATTGACTCTATCTTCAATTAATTACTATTAAATAGTAATTAATTAATTATCTTTAGTCATTATTATTAATAGTACTTAATAACTAATTATATTCACTTATTATTTAATTATTAATTAAATAATAATCAAATTATAAATTTTAATTGTCTTTAATTATTATTTAAGATTAAATAATAATTAATTAGGTTTGTTTATTATTTAACGTTAATCAAATAATTAGTTAGTGCGTAACGATTATCTTTAGTTATTATTTAATAATAAATAATAGATAATTAGATTTATTTATTATTTAAAATTAATTAAATAATAAATAATTAGTTAGTAAATATGAATTATCTTTAGTTATTATTTAATAATAAATAATAACTAATTAGATTTATTTATTATTTAAGGTTAATCAAGTAATAAATAATTACTTAGTGAATAAGAATTATCTTTAGTTATTATTTAATAAATGATAACTAATTAGGTTTATTTATTATTTAAAGTTAATCAAATAATAAATAATTAATTAGTGAGTAATAATTATCTTTAGTTATTATTTAATAATAAATAATTAGGTTTATTTATTATTTAATGTTAATCAAATAATAAATAACTACTAAGTGAGTACTAATTATCTTTAGTTATTATTTAATAATAAATAATAACTAATTAGGTTTATTTATATTTTAAAATTAATCAAATCATAAATAATTAATTTACAATTCTTAATTATCCTTAATCATTATTTAATAATAATTAATCAATTACTTAACTTTATTTATTATTTAAACATAATTAAATAACAAATAGTTAATTTTTTTTTCTAATTTTCGTTCTTGATTTCCAGATTTGGGGTCTTTCACCAAAACCTTCATAAAACGAAATCTACAACTTCGATTTACGATCCGTCAATTTTGTTGGATTCGTATCTTCCTGAACTACATTTTTCATTTATCAAACATCAAATTTGGTTATGTTTAGGTCTCGGAAAACAGGCTCAAAGTCAAGGGTCAGCAAGGTTGTTCAACAATTGGCATGCTTTGGTAATAAATTCATGGTTTGCTCATTTTTCAACATATTTGAGTGATTCAAAAGGGATTTTGTCCCTAACCTATGGATCTAGCATATCAAGAAAGAAAATCACAAGATCCCTTTATAGATTTCAAAATGACAAGCATATAACAACCTTTTTCAAACAAAATTTCCGGAAATCTCCTTTACTTCCTTTCTTCTAAATTTTTCCAACATAAACTCACACATATGAACAAGCAAAACATTATATATTCAAGATCTAACCTTATCATAAGGTTCTAGCCATCAAGAACATAAAAATTCAAGGATCTATGTCCAAACACATTAAAATAGCTTAAAGTTTGGAGTTATACCTTTTTGATTTCTTCTTCTTCTTTTCCTTCCCCAAATAGGTTGTGAATGGGGATGGCCTAAACAATCAAGACCTTCTTCTTTCTCCCACAAGATTTGTTCTTGTTTTTCTTCAAACTCTCTCTCTAACACTCTCTCTATACTTGGTGAATAATGAACCAACCTCACTATCATTGGTGAGGGGTCCTATTTATAGGAAAGTAGAGACCGTGGGCAAAATAGTCATTAACCATGACTAGGCAAGGGCAATTTGGTCAATTCATCAATAATAGGAAGCTTCCTAGCAACTTCCTCAAGGGTATTTTAAACATTACCCAACTTCTTTTAAGGTTAAAATAGTCTTTTCGCAAAATCTTAATTATCCATTAGTTATTAACCATTCTTCATTGGTTATTAGACATTGGTTATTATCTTGTCATAATTACATTGTTTAAACACAATGGTTATTATCCCGCCATAATTACATTGGTTATTAACCACTTGGATATATAATGGTTATTGCCCCTTCATAATTACCTTGGTTATTAACCACTCTTGGCCATTTTAGTCATTACACACCAATTCCTACACTTGACTCACATATGGTTATTTCTTAGCCATAGTTATATCATATCTGCCAACACAAGTATAGACATAGCTTATACATCTCCCACCAATTAACCCAAGTTGGTTTAAATAGAACACAACGTTAACTCATTAAATTAAATTAGATTTAATTAATAAGGATGTTCAAAATTCACGGGCATTACATCCCTCCCCCTTATAAAAATTCCGTCCTCGGAATTGCAAAAATAGGGTTACTCAAATAACTGAGGGTAATTTGCTCTCATCTTCTCTTCGAGTTCCCACGTGGCTTCTTCCATCGCGTGATTCCTCCAGAGTACTTTAACCGAATGAATGGTTTTATTCCTCAGCTTCTGTTCCTTTCTATCGAGAATCTGGACAGGAACTTCCTCGTACGTTAAGTCCATCTCGACTTGGATTGGTTCATAGGAGATAACGTGCTTATAGCCTGGTTTATACGGCCGCAACACTGACATATGAAAAACGTTGTGAATGTGCTCAAGTTCAGGAGGTAATGCTACCTCGTACGCCACCTCGCCGATTCCCCTCAAAATCTCGAACGGTCCTATGAACCTAGGGCTCAATTTGCCCTTCTTACCTTCAAAAATACAAAGCTACCAACTTCAAAGTCCCGCTTCTGACGATGTAAGTCGGCATATTTCTTCTAGCGATCTTGAGCTGCTACCAGACAGTTTCTGATTAGCCGCACGATGTCTGTAGTCTGCTGCACCATTTCTGGTCCCAGCAATCTTCGCTCCCCAACCTCGTCCCAACACATCGGGGTTCGGCATTTTCTTCCATAAAGCGCTTCATACGCTGGCATGCTGATACTAGCGTGATAGCTATTGTTGTAAGCAAACTCCACCAGTGGCAAATGGTCATCCCAGCTGCCCTTTAAATCCATCACGACCGCCCGAAGCATATTTTCTAAGGTCTGAATCGTTTGCTCGCTCTGGCCGTCGGTTTGAGGATGATACGTTGTACTCAACCTCAACTGTGTTTCCATTCTTGCCTGCAGACTTTTCCAAAAATTCGACGTGAAGCGCGGATCCCTGTCTGATACAATAGATACGGGTACTCCATGACATAATACAATCTCCTTGACATAAAGCTTTGCTAATTGCTCCAGATTGTACCGTATCTTAATTGGCAGAAAATGAGCAGACTTGGTTAGACGATCCACAATTACCCAAATGGCGTCTAAACCCTTTTGAGTTGGTGGCAGTCCCACCATAAAGTCCATTGTGATGTGCTCCCACTTTCACTCTGGAATCTCTAATGGTTGAAGCAGTCCACTCGGTCGTTGGTGCTCTGCTTTAACCCGCTGGCATGTCAGACCTCGGCTGACGCACTCTGCCACTTCTCGTTTCATATTCGGCCACCAAAAATTCCGCCGCAAATCCTGATACATTTTTTGTGCTCCCCGGATGTACTGAGTACTTCATGCTGTGAGCTTCCTGAAGGATTTCTTCCCTCAATTCCAGATCCAACGGTACCCAAACTCTCCCTTCAAACCTTAGCAACCCAGTGCTATCAATCTTATACTTAAGCTCCTCGCCTTCAACAATTCGTTTCTTTATTGAATCACAATCCTCATCCTTTTCTTGAGCCTCCTTAATTTGATCCAATAAGGTCGGGCTCGCTGTCACTGTGAACAATTTCCCGTCCGTCTCCATCGGATACTTAACCTCCAATTCCAGATGTTCGAACTTCTTTATCAACTCTGCTTGAGTCGTGAGCCTCATTAATTTCTCTCTGCCTTTCCTACTCAGGGCATCTACCACTACATTTGCTTTGCCCGAATGGTACAGAATCTCACAGTCGTAATCCTTGATCAATTCTAACCATCGGCGTTGCCTCATATTCAGCTCCTTCTGAGTGAAGATATATTTCAGACTTTTGTGATCTGTATATATCTCGCACCTCTCTCCATATAAGTAGTGCCTCCAAATCTTCAAAGCAAATACTACTGTTGCTAACTCCAGGTCATGAGTCGGGTATCCCTTCTTATAGTCCTTCAGCTAACGTGAAGCGTACGCAATGACCTTGCCATGCTGCATTAGTACACAACCAAGACCTTTGTGTGACGCATCACTGTATACAACAAAACCTCCAGTGTCGTCCGGTAAAGTCAACACTGGTGCTTGGCTAAGTCTCTTCTTCAATTGCATGAAACTCTTCTCGCACTTCTTCGTCCAAACGAACTTTACCGTCTTTCTGGTTAGATTGGTCAATGGTGATGCTATCTTCGAGAAATCCTGGATGAACCTCCGATAGTATCCTGCTAACCTTAGGAAACTCCTGATCTCCGTTGGCGTCTTCGGCTGCTCCCAGTTGATAATGGCTTCCACCTTTGCTGGGTCTACCGAAACGCCATTCCTGTCAATGACGTGTCCAAGAAACTACACTCTTTGCAACCAAGATTCGCAGTTTGAAAACTCCGCGTACAACTTCTCCCTTCTTAATGCCTTCAAAGCAATCCTTAGATGTTCAACATGTTCTTCCTCTGTCACTGAATACACCAAGATGTCATCGATGAATACTACCACGAACTTGTCCAAGTACTGCTTGAACACTCTGTTCATCATATCCATGAATGTCGCTGGTGCATTTGTTAGTCCAAATGACATTACCAGAAACTCGAAATGTCCATAACGAGTTCTGAATGCCGTCTTCGGGATATCCTCCTGTCTCACCCTTAGCTGATGGTAGCCTGTCCTTAAATCAATCTTTGAAAAGTATTTCGCTCCCTTGAGTTGATCAAACAGTTCGTCTATTCTGGGCAGCGGGTACCTGTTCTTAATCATAACCTTATTTAATTCCCTGTAATCGATACTGAGCCTTAACGATCCATCCTTCTTCTTTACGAACAGAATTGGCGCTCCCCATGGTGACACGCTCGGTCTAATATAACCCTTGTCTAACAGTTCCTGCAATTGAACCATCAGCTCTTTCATCTCTACTGGTGCCATTCGGTAAGGCGCCTTGGATATCGGTGTCGTCCTGGGTACCAAGTCAATCACAAATTCTATCTCTCTATCTGGCGGCAATCCCGAAATCTCATCTGGGAAGACATCAGTGAATTCCCTTACGACGGGTATTTGACTCAGTTCACCCTCGACCCGTCGAGTGTCCACCACGTGAGCCAAATAACCTATACAACCCTTCTTAAGCAATCTCTTTGCTTGCATCATCGTCAGACAACAAGATTGTCTTGGCGATTTATTACCATAGAATATCACCTTTGACTTACTCGGAGTCTTCAGGTGTATGCACTTTTTCTTACAGTCAATGACCGCCTGTGGCTCGCTAACCAATCCATCCCAAGGATTACATCAAATTCTCCAAGACGAATTGGTAACAAGTCCACGTTAAGCTTTAACCCTCTCAAATCAGCACAGCAATTCCTATAAACGTAGTTTACGGGGATAATCTCTTTGTTCGCTACTTCTACATTCATCGGGTGTTCTAATAGTTCACTAGATAAATTCAATCCTTGAGAAAATTCATCAGATACAAAAGAACATGAAGCTCCCGAATCGAATAACACATAGGCATTTATGTTGTTGATTGGAATAATACCTGACACCACCTCCCTGGATGCCACGGCATCTTACACTGTCATGTTAAAGGTCCTCGCTGTTGGCTTATTTGGCTGGGCTGGTACTCCACTGGTTGCCCTCGAGTTGTTGCCCCTATTACTGCTTCCGCCATCCATGTTTTTCTTCCTTGGACAGTCCTTACTTCGATGTCCCAGCTCTCCACAAGTGAAACAACCTCCTTTCTTCGCCTTAAGACAATTGGGCGAGATATGCCCTTCTTGTCCACAGGTATAACAAACCATCTTTCCTTTCATGCACTCTCCCGAGTGACCCTTTTCGCAATTTCCACATACCTGCCTTGTGACCATCATGGCTTTTCTGATCTTGGTTGTGCTTTGTCAACGCTTCATTTCCTCCTCGGCAACGATTTCTTCCTTAAGTAACGTAGGAAATGTGTTGATCTGCAAAACCACAACCTTACTATATGCCCAGGGCTTCAACCCTTGTTCAAATCTCTTCGCTCGCCTAGCTCCGGTGTCCACTTGGTGTGGAGCAAACCTAGCTAGTTCGTTAAACTTCGTTGCATACTCTGCTACCAACATATCATCTTGCTTCAGTTCCAAGAACTTTATCTCCATACTTGCCTGCGTGCTTTCTAGAAAGTAATTTTTCGAAAGACGGCTCCTTAAAACGAGTCTACGCAGTTGTGCCTTCCCCAGCTCGACTTCTATTAGCCTTCCACCAGTAATTTTGACTCACCCTTCCTTATGAAAGTGGCAAACGAAGTCTTCTGTTCCTCGGTCACTCTTGCGACCTTGAAAACTTTCTCCATTTCTTCTACCCATGTCTGGGCTTCACTCGGATCCGTATTCCCACGAAACTCCGGTGGTCCTATTAATTTGAAACCTGTAAAGTTTGTCATGTGACTTCATGACCGAACAACCGCAATGGCTGGTCTGCCTTGCATCGTTTCCTCTAACAAGTTCGCAAAGGTCCTCTTGGGGTCAGTCTGACCCTCCTCGTTATTCACTGACTCTTCCACCCTCGTGTATCGGGGTTATCTCCTTGACGACATTGTTTGTTCTAAACAAAACCTTACATAAATCCTTCTTGTTTTACACATCGTGCAAAATTCTACTGATGTTATCATTTAAGAGTCAAGGCACAAATCGATCACAATCAATCATGTAATAATAATACCACATTTATATTCATACACCCCTTAGTGTGTCAAAACACTTCAAATTCCGGCATATTCCCTATAAATGTTAACTATCCCATTAAGACACAAAAGATGGGATTAATAAGAACTGCATTCCCCTAGATCTGAAAAGTGGGGATGTATCATCATCATATCAACTCAAGGCACCTTTAGTAAATACTAATAAGCTCATCTTAGTACCTCGTACTACTTACATCATATAGCATTCCTGATATCCACTTATCCCTCTGTTACTAACAACAAGATGGGATTCACATAAACTACTCCACAACTTACACAAAGTTGGGGACTTACAACAGATATACTGCTAGCTGCACAAAACTGAGATTCACATTTCTTACATGCATAGATATACTAGTACATATACATTGACCACTATTCTTCATTCATTACGACTCACAAAGGTCTTATAACTCTCAGGCTTAACCTTTCTTTCTTTCATTTCCTCTATCTATTCCTTATATCGGGCTCCAATTGATCCTCCTTAGGGATTTCCATTATCTCATCATTCAGTTCCATCTCTAGATACTTTTCCATATCAGACACTAAATCTACCCTTGGTTCATTTCTTATAATCTCTCTGTTGTCTCTCCTTTATAATCATCAAAATAATCTAAATTGCCATCAGTCATCTCTTAAATTTTTTTTTTTTTTGCATATAACATCATTCATCTCAATACTCTCAACTTTTGCTTAACAACTCTATATGAGTTCATTACCTTTGTCTCACCTGGCATTCCACCATAAAGCTTAATAACTTAACTAACACTTCAAAATATCGATATATTCATTATTTATCAAATCAATCATTTTCTTTTTGCAAACCTTAACCCAACAGATTCTAAGGTACCCTCTTTTCATCATAAAGAAACTCCATACCACATCACTCCAATATCTTATCTAATGAATAGCCACAAAAATTGATCAATGACATCAAATGATTAATCTAATTACCTCGAATATCTATAACTCCAGTTTACAATGGATCGTCCATACTTAATGGTCTTCACTTTACCATATTATCTCATCAATACACATTCCTCAAATTATCCACAAGCTTAATAACACCAACGTATGATCCAAATCCTCAATTTTAAGATCATAATAAATTTCTACCCAAAAATAACTCTATATGAGTTCTATCCCCTTCTATTCCTCTACATTCTCTCAGGTTATTGAAAGTAGTATGCACACAAGCCAATCATATTTGATATGATGTAGCATATACTTTGTAATCTTATTCATTTATTAATAAAGGAATTGATTTTCTTAAAAGGCATTTTATATTATCTACATAGTGTTGTTATATTAAATGTGATAAACCCATAGTTTTGAGCAATGCTTTTAGAATCATGATGGTGATCATGCTAATGAGATCTAAATTAAAGATAGCTCACAAACTAAAATTGTTCCTAATCGTTGGATTACTAAATTGGGGATTAGTGAATCCGGATAGATTAGTACATACGTTGCTTGCTCTTAGGAAGAGGATGATTGATCTCATAATCATTTGTGTGGAGACACTAAAGCAAGTATGTAGGTGCTTGTTAGAGAATAAGTTCACTGAACGTGACTCGCTAAGGAATACCTAATGGAGTTTTACTCGCCTGTCAATAGGAATTCCTCTAGTGATAGTAGTACAAGTGATCCTTGGACTTGAGATCATCATAGTATCTTGTGTATGATGAGTTATACTTTGACATGTCCCTTAAGACCTTGTGGGTATATCAAAGGGTATGATTGGGTATAATTAGTTGTACATGGAGATAGGTGAATGATCAACAAAGAATCTACCTCGTCTAGTAAAAGATGTGAATGTCCTATATGATTCGATAAATGATAACTCAGTAGTCCTTGGCCAAGGCAGAATGAGATTAGAAAGGAGTTTCTAATTTGCATTATTTAGAGTTATGCATTTGGGAATCGAAATACATATAATTAAATAAAATAAGACTTGACAGTAAATCCATGTCTTATATTAATTGGGACATTGTATGGTAGAAGGATTGAATTGTACGGTAACTATCTACTCAAAGGTTCTTTTGTGATTAATGTTGAAATCTATATTATCTGGAAAGTCGTTGATCGCTAAGGGGGCTTACCCTTATTGTAGAATAAATGTTATTTATTTAAATAGTTTAATTTATTTATTTAAATAAGATTAGAATTGTTCTAATTGATTTATTCACAACCGGTTTAATATGGAGAACCTAAAGGGTCACACCGCAAAAGAAAAATATTTATTTAAGAAGTAAATGGCATAATGGTAATAATAAGTTGAGTGTATTTAATTTAATCTATGGAGATAGAATAAATTAAATAGCTTAATATTTATTATTTAATATTTTGGAAATATTAAATATAAATTAATAAGAGGAGTCTTATTATTATTATTACTATTACTATTATTTAATTCCTAATAGGGATTGGGAATTAATTAATAGAAGTACTCTCCCATGAATTCCTAATTAGATTAGGAGCATTATTAATTAAAGGAGTTTAATTATAATACAAACCCTAATCCTAAATTGTTTAGGGAAGGGTTATTCCTACATCTATAAATAAGAGGGGTCTTATCATAGATTAGGGTTACACACTCTTGCATTAGATTGTGGAGAGCAATTTCTATAGAGATAAAAACTAGGGTTTTGCCAAATACCCAACTTCTTGAATACTTGTTCTTCCTTGGTGGATCACCTCTAGAGGCCAAACACTTGGGTGGCTAACGTTGATCAAAGGAAGGAATCACACCGTAGCATTCGAGGAGAACACGAAGGACTAAGAGTTGAACTTGTACCCGAGGAAGCTTTGTTCTACGAGGGTATAATTCTTATTCTCTTTCGTTTATATCGTTAATTGAGCACATAGATTGATCTTGGTGATGGTTTGTATAAAATTTTTAAAATCTGATTTTATCGCGCTTCCGCACTATTTATGTAATTTGATTACATGTTCGCGCAATATACAAACCTAACAGTTATAACCTAAGGACTCTTTCTCCTAAGGGTTATAACCTATAGCTTTTATACCAACCTGTGACACCCCCAAATCCGGGTTTCCTAACCTCGAATTCGGTGTTCACGATTCTCAACAACAAACATACTTTCTAACTAAATGCGGAATAATAATCATACAAGGTCTATCGAAATAATAATAAAGTCTAACAACATGGTCCCAAGGTTCTTTAACCTTAACTTAGAAACATACCCTTAATACAATAAGAGTTCACATAACCAAATAACATTTTTACATAACTAATACATAAGCCCTATCAGGCAACTATTCTTGCACCTTCCCTTTTCCTTTGTCCCCTTTTGACGTTTCTGCCTTAGCTGAAATAAAAATCATGATATAGCAAGGGTAAGCAACTAATTTGCTTAGCAAGTTTATACACAAGGGAGATATATCATGAATAGAAGGAAGTTTCGCTTTCAATGTTCAACAACAGTATAAAATTGTGAAGAAACATGAATTAATAGTCGATAATTGAATATTCGAATAATTGAATGACAGTTACTGAGTGGTTGAAAATAACCATAGACATTTGCCAAGGTTCTCAGCATTTAAACTGGACCTCTTAAAAAGTTTTGGTAATCAAGGGGATCAGCCTTTCATACCCCGTGATTTATGCATAAACACTTAATAACCAGCATTGATATCATGCCTTAAACAAGTTTATCCTTTTCTCAGCCAAGAGTTCTTACCACAACAATTTAATAAGAACAGCTTTTAAAATACCATTGTCTTAACCAATTTAGACATGCTGGATCTAGCTGATACAAATAGCATAGATCGATCTCATAAACAATTCATACTTGAAAGAACTTTAATTAAATTTACAGTTCAATCATAATAGGACAGGAATTCAATTGCACAATGTGCGAATCTCAATAATCAGTATAGATGTGAATAATCGACAATAATTATTCACTAACATGCTTCGAAAATAATAACTCGCGATTGAGTTAGGGAACTTGCCTGTCTGCTCAGCTACAAATAATTCTAGCTTTAACTAATTGGCCGTGAAGAACCTAACATTGATAATGTTGATCTATCAATTAGTACTGCGTAGTTGTATATCGACACGCTTACTTATGCTATTTATTTAACAATTAAGCAAATCACATAGCACACATAAACTATCGTAAATCCTATAAGACACTTAATTGATCCTTAGGTTGATGGTTTAATTAATTACCAATGTTTCCCTTAAGTGATAAACACTTATTAAACCCTTAAACAATTAATAATAATTGTTCAATTGATTAACATTACTCTTTCTTAAGTAATATTTATTTATTAAACCCTTAAGCAATTTATTATGATTGTTTAATTAATGGGTTATTAAGCTCTCTCTATTTTATTGACTCTATCTTCAATTAATTACTATTAAATAGTAATTAATTAATTATCTTTAGTCATTATTATTAATAGTACTTAATAACTAATTATATTCACTTATTATTTAATTATTAATTAAATAATAATCAAATTATAAATTTTAATTGTCTTTAATTATTATTTAAGATTAAATAATAATTAATTAGGTTTGCTTATTATTTAACGTTAATCAAATAATTAATTAGTGCGTAACGATTATCTTTAGTTATTATTTAATAATAAATAATAGATAATTAGATTTATTTATTATTTAAAATTAATTAAATAATAAATAATTAGTTAGTAAATATGAATTATCTTTAGTTATTATTTAATAATAAATAATAACTAATTAGATTTATTTATTATTTAAGGTTAATCAAGTAATAAATAATTACTTAGTGAATAAGAATTATCTTTAGTTATTATTTAATAAATGATAACTAATTAGGTTTATTTATTATTTAAAGTTAATCAAATAATAAATAATTAATTAGTGAGTAATAATTATCTTTTGTTATTATTTAATAATAACTAATTAGGTTTATTTATTATTTAATGTTAATCAAATAATAAATAACTACTAAGTGAGTACTAATTATCTTTAGTTATTATTTAATAATAAATAATAACTAATTAGGTTAATTTATATTTTAAAATTAATCAAATCATAAATAATTAATTTACAATTCTTAATTATCCTTAATCATTATTTAATAATAATTAATCAATTACTTAACTTTATTTATTATTTAAAACATAATTAAATAACAAATAGTTAATTTTTTTTTCTAATTTTCGTTCTTGATTTCCAGATTTGGGGTCTTTCACCAAAACCTTCATAAAACGAAATCTACAACTTCGATTTACGATCCGTCAATTTTGTTGGATTCGTATCTTCCTGAACTACATTTTTCATTTATCAAACATCAAATTTGGTTATGTTTAGGTCTCGGAAAACAGGCTCAAAGTCAAGGGTCAGCAAGGTTGTTCAACAATTGGCATGCTTTGGTAATAAATTCATGGTTTGCTCATTTTTCAACATATTTGAGTGATTCAAAAGGGATTTTGTCCCTAACCTATGGATCTAGCATATCAAGAAAGAAAATCACAAGATCCCTTTATAGATTTCAAAATGACAAGCATATAACAACCTTTTTTCAAACAAAATTTCCGGAAATCTCCTTTACTTCCTTTCTTCTAAATTTTTCCAACATAAACTCACACATATGAACAAGCAAAACATTATATATTCAAGATCTAACCTTATCATAAGGTTCTAGCCATCAAGAACATAAAAATTCAAGGATCTATGTCCAAACACATTAAAATAGCTTAAAGTTTGGAGTTATACCTTTTTGATTTCTTCTTCTTCTTTTCCTTCCCCAAATAGGTTGTGAATGGGGATGGCCTAAACAATCAAGACCTTCTTCTTTCTCCCACAAGATTTGTTCTTGTTTTTCTTCAAACTCTCTCTCTAACACTCTCTCTATACTTGGTGAATAATGAACCAACCTCACTATCATTGGTGAGGGGTCCTATTTATAGGAAAGTAGAGACCGTGGGCAAAATAGTCATTAACCATGACTAGGCAAGGGCAATTTGGTCAATTCATCAATAATAGGAAGCTTCCTAGCAACTTCCTCAAGGGTATTTTAAACATTACCCAACTTCTTTTAAGGTTAAAATAGTCTTTTCGCAAAATCTTAATTATCCATTAGTTATTAACCATTCTTCATTGGTTATTAGACATTGGTTATTATCTTGTCATAATTACATTGTTTAAACACAATGGTTATTATCCCGCCATAATTACATTGGTTATTAACCACTTGGATATAAAATGGTTATCGCCCCTTCATAATTACCTTGGTTATTAACCACTCTTGGCCATTTTAGTCATTACACACCAATTCCTACACTTGACTCACATATGGTTATTTCTTAGCCATAGTTATATCATATCTGCCAACACAAGTATAGACATAGCTTATACATCTCCCACCAATTAACCCAAGTTGGTTTAAATAGAACACAACGTTAACTCATTAAATTAAATTAGATTTAATTAATAAGGATGTTCAAAATTCACGGGCATTACATCCCTCCCCCTTATAAAAAATTCCGTCCTCGGAATTGCAAAAATAGGGTTACTCAAATAACTGAGGGTAATTTGCTCTCATCTTCTCTTCGAGTTCCCACGTGGCTTCTTCCATCGCGTGATTCCTCCAGAGTACTTTAACCGAATGAATGGTTTTATTCCTCAGCTTCTGTTCCTTTCTATCGAGAATCTGGACAGGAACTTCCTCGTACATTAAGTCCATCTCGACTTGGATTGGTTCATAGGAGATAACGTGCTTATAGCCTGGTTTATACGGCCGCAACACTGACATATGAAACACGTTGTGAATGTGCTCAAGTTCAGGAGGTAATGCTACCTCGTACGCCACCTCGCCGATTCCCCTCAAAATCTCGAACGGTCCTATGAACCTAGGGCTCAATTTGCCCTTCTTACCTTCAAAAATACAAAGCTACCAACTTCAAAGTCCCGCTTCTGACGATGTAAGTCGGCATATTTCTTCTAGCGATCTTGAGCTGCTACCAGACAGTTTCTGATCAGCCGCATGATGTCTGTAGTCTGCTGCACCATTTCTGGTCCCAGCAATCTTCGCTCCCCAACCTCGTCCCAACACATCGGGGTTCGGCATTTTCTTCCATAAAGCGCTTCATACGCTGGCATGCCGATACTAGCGTGATAGCTATTGTTGTAAGCAAACTCCACCAGTGGCAAATGGTCATCCCAGCTGCCCTTTAAATCCATCACGACCGCCCGAAGCATATTTTCTAAGGTCTGAATCGTTTGCTCGCTCTGGCCGTCGGTTTGAGGATGATACGTTGTACTCAACCTCAACTGTGTTTCCATTCTTGCCTGCAGACTTTTCCAAAAATTCGACGTGAAGCGCGGATCCCTGTCTGATACAATAGATACGGGTACTCCATGACATAATACAATCTCCTTGACATAAAGCTTTGCTAATTGCTCCAGATTGTACCGTATCTTAATTGGCAGAAAATGAGCAGACTTGGTTAGACGATCCACAATTACCCAAATGGCGTCTAAACCCTTTTGAGTTGGTGGCAGTCCCACCACAAAGTCCATTGTGATGTGCTCCCACTTTCACTCTGGAATCTCTAATGGTTGAAGCAGTCCACTCGGTCGTTGGTGCTCTGCTTTAACCCGCTGGCATGTCAGACCTCGGCTGACGCACTCTGCCACTTCTCGTTTAATATTCGGCCACCAAAAATTCCGCCGCAAATCCTGATACATTTTTTGTGCTCCCGGGATGTTGTACTGAGTACTTCATGCTGTGAGCTTCCTGAAGGATTTCTTCCCTCAATTCCAGATCCAACGGTACCCAAACTCTCCCTTCAAACCTTAGCAACCCAGTGCTATCAATCTTATACTTAAGCTCCTCGCCTTCAGCAATTCGTTTCTTTATTGAATCACAATCCTCATCCTTTTCTTGAGCCTCCTTAATTTGATCCAATAAGGTCGGGCTCGCTGTCACTGTGAAAAATTTCCCGTCCGTCTCCATCGGATACTTAACCTCCAATTCCAGATGTTCGAACTTCTTTATCAACTCTGCCTGAGTCGTGAGCCTCATTAATTTCTCTCTGCCTTTCCTACTTAGGGCATCTACCACTACATTTGCTTTGCCCGAATGGTACAGAATCTCACAGTCGTAATCCTTGATCAATTCTAACCATCGGCGTTGCCTCATATTCAGCTCCTTCTGAGTGAAGATATATTTCAGACTTTTGTGATCTGTATATATCTCGCACCTCTCTCCATATAAGTAGTGCCTCCAAATCTTCAAAGCAAATACTACTGCTGCTAACTCCAGGTCATGAGTCGGGTATCCCTTCTTATAGTCCATCAGCTGACGTGAAGCGTACGCAATGACCTTGCCATGCTGCATTAGTATACAACCAAGACCTTTGTGTGACGCATCACTGTATACAACAAAACCTCCAGTGTCGTCCGGTAAAGTCAACACTGGTGCTTGGCTAAGTCTCTTCTTCAATTGCATGAAACTCTTCTCGAACTTCTTCGTCCAAACGAACTTTACCGTCTTTCTGGTTAGATTGGTCAATGGTGATGCTATCTTTGAGAAAATCCTGGATGAAACCTCCGATAGTATACTGCTAAACCCTAGGAAACTCCTGATCTCCGTTGGCGTCTTCGGCTTGCTCCCAGTTGATAATGGCTTCCACCTTTGCTGGGTCTACCGAAACGCCATTTCCTGTCAATGACGTGTCCAAGAAACTACACTCTTTGCAACCAAGATTCGCAGTTTGAAAAACTCCGCGTACAACTTCTCCCTTCTTAATGCCTCCAAAGCAATCCTTAGATGTTCAACATGTTCTTCCTCTGTCACTGAATACACCAAGATGTCATCGATGAATACTACCACGAACTTGTCCAAGTACTGCTTGAACACTCTGTTCATCATATCCATGAATGTCGCTGGTGCATTTGTTAGTCCACATGACATTACCAGAAACTCGAAATGTCCATAACGAGTTCTGAATGCCGTCTTCGGGATATCCTCCTGTCTCACCCTTAGCTGATGGTAGCCTGTCCTTAAATCAATCTTTGAAAAGTATTTCGCTCCCTTGAGTTGATCAAACAGTTCGTCTATTCTGGGCAGCGGGTACCTGTTCTTAATCATAACCTTATTTAATTCCCTGTAATCGATACTGAGCCTTAACGATCCATCCTTCTTCTTTACGAACAGAACTGGCGCTCCCCATGGTGACACGCTCGGTCTAATATAACCCTTGTCTAACAGTTCCTGCAATTGAACCATCAGCTCTTTCATCTCTACTGGTGCCATTCGGTAAGGCGCCTTGGATATCGGTGTCGTCCCGGGTACCAAGTCAATCACAAATTCTATCTCTCTATCTGGCGGCAATCCCGAAATCTCATCTGGGAAGACATCAGTGAATTCCCTTACGACGGGTATCTGACTCAGTTCACCCTCGACCCGTCGAGTGTCCACCACGTGAGCCAAATAACCTATACAACCCTTCTTAAGCAATCTCTTTGCTTGCATCATCGTCAGACAACAAGATTGTCTTGGCGATTTATTACCATAGAATACCACCTTTGACTTACTCGGAGTCTTCAGGTGTATGCACTTTTTCTTACAGTCAATGACCGCCTGTGGCTCGCTAACCAATCCATCCCAAGGATTACATCAAATTCTCCAAGACGAATTGGTAACAAGTCCACGTTAAGCTTTAACCCTCTCAAATCAGCACAGCAATTCCTATAAACGTAGTTTACGGGGATAATCTCTTTGTTCGCTACTTCTACATTCATCGGGTGTTCTAATAGTTCACTAGATAAATTCAATCCTTGAGAAAATTCATCAGATACAAAAGAACATGAAGCTCCCGAATCGAATAACACATAGGCATTTATGTTGTTGATTGGAATAATACCTGACACCACCTCCCTGGATGCCACGGCATCTTACACTGTCATGTTAAAGGTCCTCGCTGTTGGCTTATTTGGCTGGGCTGGTACTCCACTGGTTGCCCTCGAGTTGTTGCCCCTATTACTGCTTCCGCCATCCATGTTTTTCTTCCTTGGACAGTCCTTACTTCGATGTCCCAGCTCTCCACAAGTGAAACAACCTCCTTTCTTCGCCTTAAGACAATTGGGCGAGATATGCCCTTCTTGTCCACAGGTATAACAAACTATCTTTCCTTTCATGCACTCTCCCGAGTGACCCTTTTCGCAATTTCCACATACCTGCCTTGTGACCATCATGGCTTTTCTGATCTTGGTTGTGCTTTGTCAACGCTTCATTTCTCCTCGGCAACGATTGCTTCCTTAAGTAACGTAGGAAATGTGTTGATCTGCAAAACCACAACCTTACTATATGCCCAGGGCTTCAACCCTTGTTCAAATCTCTTCGCTCGCCTAGCTCCGGTGTCCACTTGGTGTGGAGCAAACCTAGCTAGTTCGTTAAACTTCGTTGCATACTCTGCTACCAACATATCATCTTGCTTCAGTTCCAAGAACTTTATCTCCATACTTGCCTGCGTGCTTTCTAGAAAGTAATTTTTCGAAAGACGGCTCCTTAAAACGAGTCTACGCAGTTGTGCCTTCCCCAGCTCGACTTCTATTAGCCTTCCACCAGTAATTTTGACTCGCCCTTCCTTATGAAAGTGGCAAATGAAGTCTTCTGTTCCTCGGTCACTCTTGCGACCTTGAAAACTTTCTCCATTTCTTCTACCCATGTCTGGGCTTCACTCGGATCCGTATTCCCACGAAACTCCGGTGGTCCTATTAATTTGAAACCTGTAAAGTTTGTCATGTGACTTCATGACCGAACAACCGCAATGGCTGGTCTGCCTTGCATCGTTTCCTCTAACAAGTTCGCAAAGGTCCTCTTGGGGTCAGTCTGACCCTCCTCGTTATTCACTGACTCTTCCACCCTCGTGTATCGGGGTTATCTCCTTGACGACATTGTTTGTTCTAAACAAAACCTTACATAAATCCTTCTTGTTTTACACATCGTGCAAAATTCTACTGATGTTATCATTTAAGAGTCAAGGCACAAATCGATCACAATCAATCATGTAATAATAATACCACATTTATATTCATACACCCCTTAGTTTGTCAAACACTTCAAATTCCGGCATATTCCTATAAATGTTAACTATCCCATTAAGACACAAAAGATGGGATTAATAAGAACTGCATTCCCCTAGATCTGAAAAGTGGGGATGTATCATCATCATATCAACTCAAGGCACCTTTAGTAAATACTAATAAGCTCATCTTAGTACCTCGTACTACTTACATCATATAGCATTCCTGATATCCACTTATCCCTCTGTTACTAACAACAAGATGGGATTCACATAACTACTCCACAACTTACACAAAGTTGGGACTTACAACAGATATACTGCTAGCTGCACAAAACGGAGATTCACATTTCTTACATGCATAGATATACTAGTACATATACATTGACCACTATTCTTCATTCATTACGACTCACAAAGGTCTTATAACTCTCAGGCTTAACCTTTCTTTCTTTCATTTCCTCTATCTATTTCTTATATCGGGCTCCAATTGATCCTCCTTAGAGATTTCCATTATCTCATCATTCAGTTCCATCTCTAGATACTTTTCCATATCAGACACTAAATCTACCCTTGGTTCATTTCTTATAATCTCTCTGTTGTCTCTCCTTTATAATCATCAAAATAATCTAAATTGCCATCAGTCATCTCTTAAATTTTTTTTTTTTTTGCCATATAACATCATTCATCTCAATACTCTCAACTTTTGCTTAACAACTCTATATGAGTTCATTACCTTTGTCTCACCTGGCATTCCACCATAAAGCTTAATAACTTAACTAACACTTCAAAATATCGATATATTCATTATTTATCAAATCAATCATTTTCTTTTTGCAAACCTTAACCCAACAGATTCTAAGGTACCCTCTTTTCATCATAAAGAAACTCCATACCACATCACTCCAATATCTTATCTAATGAATAGCCACAAAAATTGATCAATGGCATCAAATGATTAATCTAATTACCTCGAATATCTATAACTCCAGTTTACAATGGATCGTCCATACTTAATGGTCTTCACTTTACCATATTATCTCATCAATACACATTCCTCAAATTATCCACAAGCTTAATAACACCAACGTATGATCCAAATCCTCAATTTTAAGATCATAATAAATTTCTACCCAAAAATAACTCTATATGAGTTCTATCCCCTTCTATTCCTCTACATTCTCTCAGGTTATTGAAAGTAGTATGCACACAAGCCAATCATATTTGATATGATGTAGCATATACTTTGTAATCTTATTCATTTATTAATAAAGGAATTGATTTTCTTAAAAGGCATTTTATATTATCTACATAGTGCTGTTATATTAAATGTGATAAACCCATAGTTTTGAGCAATGCTTTTAGAATCATGATGGTGATCATGCTAATGAGATCTAAATTAAAGATAGCTCACAAACTAAAATTGTTCCTAATCGTTTGGATTACTAAATTGGGGATTAGTGAATCCGGATAGATTAGTACATACGTTGCTTGCTCTTAGGAAGAGGATGATTGATCTCATAATCATTTGTGTGGAGACACTAAAGCAAGTATGTAGGTGCTTGTTAGAGAATAAGTTCACTGAACGTGACTCGCTAAGGAATACCTAATGGAGTTTTACTCGCCTGTCAATAGGAATTCCTCTAGTGATAGTAGTACAAGTGATCCTTGGACTTGAGATCATCATAGTATCTTGTGTATGATGAGTTATACTTTGACATGTCCCTTAAGACCTTGTGGGTATATCAAAGGGTATGATTGGGTATAATTAGTTGTACATGGAGATAGGTGAATGATCAACAAAGAATCTACCTCGTCTAGTAAAAGATGTGAATGTCCTATATGATTCGATAAATGATAACTCAGTAGTCCTTGGCCAAGGCAGAATGAGATTAGAAAGGAGTTTCTAATTTGCATTATTTAGAGTTATGCATTTGGGAATCGAAATACATATAATTAAATAAAATAAGACTTGACAGTAAATCCATGTCTTATATTAATTGGGACATTGTATGGTAGAAGGATTGAATTGTACGGTAACTATCTACTCAAAGGTTCTTTTGTGATTAATGTTGAAATCTATATTATCTGGAAAGTCGTTGATCGCTAAGGGGGCTTACCCTTATTGTAGAATAAATGTTATTTATTTAAAATAGTTTAATTTATTTATTTAAATAAGATTAGAATTGTTCTAATTGATTTATTCACAACCGGTTTAATATGGAGAAACCTAAAGGGTCACACCGCAAAAGAAAAAATATTTATTTAAGAAGTAAATGGCATAATGGTAATAATAAGTTGAGTGTATTTAATTTAATCTATGGAGATAGAATAAATTAAATAGCTTAATATTTATTATTTAATATTTTGGAAATATTAAATATAAATTAATAAGAGGAGTCTTATTATTATTATTACTATTACTATTATTTAATTCCTAATAGGGATTGGGAATTAATTAATAGAAGTACTCTCCCATGAATTCCTAATTAGATTAGGAGCATTATTAATTAAAGGAGTTTAATTATAATACAAACCCTAATCCTAAATTGTTTAGGGAAGGGTTATTCCTACATCTATAAATAAGAGGGGTCTTATCATAGATTAGGGTTACACACTCTTGCATTAGATTGTGGAGAGCAATTTCTATAGAGATAAAAACTAGGGTTTTGCCAAATACCCAACTTCTTGAATACTTGTTCTTCCTTGGTGGATCACCTCTAGAGGCCAAAACACTTGGGTGGCTATCTTTGATCAAAGGAAGGAATCACACCGTAGCATTCGAGGAGAACACGAAGGACTAAGAGTTGAACTTGTACCCGAGGAAGCTTTGTTCTACGAGGGTATAATTCTTATTCTCTTTCGTTTATATCGTTAATTGAGCACATAGATTGATCTTGGTGATGGTTTGTATAAAATTTTTAAAATCTGATTTTATCGCGCTTCCGCACTATTTATGTAATTTGATTACATGTTCGCGCAATATACAAACCTAACAGTTATAACCTAAGGACTCTTTCTCCTAAGGGTTATAACCTATAGCTTTTATACCAACCTGTGACACCCCCAAATCCGGGTTTCCTAACCTCGAATTCGGTGTTCACGATTCTCAACAACAAACATACTTTCTAACTAAATGCGGAAATAATAATCATACAAGGTCTATCGAAATAATAATAAAGTCTAACAACATGGTCCCAAGGTTCTTTAACCTTAACTTAGAAACATACCCTTAATACAATAAGAGTTCACAGAACCACATAACATATTTACATAACTAATACATAAGCCCTATCAGGCAACTATTCTGGCACCTTCCCTTTTCCTTTGTCCCCTTTTGACGTTTCTGGCCTTAGCTGAAATAAAGATCATGATATAGCAAGGGTAAGCAACTAATTTGCTTAGCAAGTTTATACACAAGGGAGATATATCATGAATAGAAGGAAGTTTCGCTTTCAATGTTCAACAACAGTATAAAATTGTGAAGAAACATGAATTAATAGTCGATAATTGAATATTCGAATAATTGAATGACAGTTACTGAGTGGTTGAAAATAACCATAGACATTTGCCAAGGTTCTCAGCATTTAAACTGGACCTCTTAAAAAGTTTTGGTAATCAAGGGGATCAGCCTTTCATACCCCGTGATTTATGCATAAACACTTAATAACCAGCATTGATATCATGCCTTAAACAAGTTTATCCTTTTCTCAGCCAAGAGTTCTTACCACAACAATTTAATAAGAACAGCTTTTAAAATACCATTGTCTTAACCAATTTAGACATGCTGGATCTAGCTGATACAAATAGCATAGATCGATCTCATAAACAATTCATACTTGAAAGAACTTTAATTAAATTTACAGTTCAATCATAATAGGACAGGAATTCAATTGCACAATGTGCGAATCTCAATAATCAGTATAGATGTGAATAATCGACAATAATTATTCACTAACATGCTTCGAAAATAATAACTCGCGATTGAGTTAGGGAACTTGCCTGTCTGCTCAGCTACAAATAATTCTAGCTTTAACTAATTGGCCGTGAAGAACCTAACATTGATAATGTTGATCTATCAATTAGTACTGCGTAGTTGTATATCGACACGCTTACTTATGCTATTTATTTAACAATTAAGCAAATCACATAGCACACATAAACTATCGTAAATCCTATAAGACACTTAATTGATCCTTAGGTTGATGGTTTAATTAATTACCAATGTTTCCCTTAAGTGATAAACACTTATTAAACCCTTAAACAATTAATAATAATTGTTCAATTGATTAACATTACTCTTTCTTAAGTAATATTTATTTATTAAACCCTTAAGCAATTTATTATGATTGTTTAATTAATGGGTTATTAAGCTCTCTCTATTTTATTGACTCTATCTTCAATTAATTACTATTAAATAGTAATTAATTAATTATCTTTAGTCATTATTATTAATAGTACTTAATAACTAATTATATTCACTTATTATTTAATTATTAATTAAATAATAATCAAATTATAAATTTTAATTGTCTTTAATTATTATTTAAGATTAAATAATAATTAATTAGGTTTGCTTATTATTTAACGTTAATCAAATAATTAATTAGTGCGTAACGATTATCTTTAGTTATTATTTAATAATAAATAATAGATAATTAGATTTATTTATTATTTAAAATTAATTAAATAATAAATAATTAGTTAGTAAATATGAATTATCTTTAGTTATTATTTAATAATAAATAATAACTAATTAGATTTATTTATTATTTAAGGTTAATCAAGTAATAAATAATTACTTAGTGAATAAGAATTATCTTTAGTTATTATTTAATAAATGATAACTAATTAGGTTTATTTATTATTTAAAGTTAATCAAATAATAAATAATTAATTAGTGAGTAATAATTATCTTTTGTTATTATTTAATAATAACTAATTAGGTTTATTTATTATTTAATGTTAATCAAATAATAAATAACTACTAAGTGAGTACTAATTATCTTTAGTTATTATTTAATAATAAATAATAACTAATTAGGTTTATTTATATTTTAAAATTAATCAAATCATAAATAATTAATTTACAATTCTTAATTATCCTTAATCATTATTTAATAATAATTAATCAATTACTTAACTTTATTTATTATTTAAACATAATTAAATAACAAATAGTTAATTTTTTTTTCTAATTTTCGTTCTTGATTTCCAGATTTGGGGGTCTTTCACCAAAACCTTCATAAAACGAAATCTACAACTTCGATTTACGATCCGTCAATTTTGTTGGATTCGTATCTTCCTGAACTACATTTTTTCATTTATCAAACATCAAATTTGGTTATGTTTAGGTCTCGGAAAACAGGCTCAAAGTCAAGGGTCAGCAAGGTTGTTCAAACAATTGGCATGCTTTGGTAATAAAATTCATGGTTTGCTCATATTTCAACATATTTGAGTGATTCAAAAGGGATTTTGTCCCTAACCTATGGATCTAGCATATCAAGAAAGAAAATCACAAGATCCCTTTATAGATTTCAAAATGACAAGCATATAACAACCTTTTTCAAACAAAATTTCCGGAAATCTCCTTTACTTCCTTTCTTCTAAATTTTTCCAACATAAAACTCACACATATGAACAAGCAAAACATTATATAATTCAAGATCTAACCTTATCATAAGGTTCTAGCCATCAAGAACATAAAAATTCAAGGATCTATGTCCAAAACACATTAAAATAGCTTAAAGTTTGGAGTTATACCTTTTTGATTTCTTCTTCTTCTTTTCCTTCCCCAAATAGGTTGTGAATGGGGATGGCCTAAACAATCAAGACCTTCTTCTTTCTCCCACAAGATTTGTTCTTGTTTTTCTTCAAAACTCTCTCTCTAACACTCTCTCTATACTTGGTGAATAATGAACCAACCTCACTATCATTGGTGAGGGGTCCTTATTTATAGGAAAGTAGAGACTGTGGGCAAAATAGTCATTAACCATGACTAGGCAAAGGGCAATTTGGTCAATTCATCAATAATAGGAAGCTTCCTAGCAAACTTCCTCAAGGGTATTTTAAACATTACCCAACTTCTTTTAAGGTTAAAATAGTCTTTTCGCAAAATCTTAATTATCCATTAGTTATTAACCATTCTTCATTGGTTATTAGACATTGGTTATTATCTTGTCATAATTACATTGTTTAAACACAATGGTTATTATCCCGCCATAATTACATTGGTTATTAACCACTTGGATATAAAATGGTTATCGCCCCTTCATAATTACCTTGGTTATTAACCACTCTTGGCCATTTTAGTCATTACACACCAATTCCTACACTTGACTCACATATGGTTATTTCTTAGCCATAGTTATATCATATCTGCCAACACAAGTATAGACATAGCTTATACATCTCCCACCAATTAACCCAAGTTGGTTTAAATAGAACACAACGTTAACTCATTAAATTAAATTAGATTTAATTAATAAGGATGTTCAAAATTCACGGGCATTACATCCCTCCCCCTTATAAAAATTCCGTCCTCGGAATTGCAAAAATAGGGTTACTCAAATAACTGAGGGTAATTTGCTCTCATCTTCTCTTCGAGTTCCCACGTGGCTTCTTCCATCGCGTGATTCCTCCAGAGTACTTTAACCGAATGAATGGTTTTATTCCTCAGCTTCTGTTCCTTTCTATCGAGAATCTGGACAGGAACTTCCTCGTACATTAAGTCCATCTCGACTTGGATTGGTTCATAGGAGATAACGTGCTTATAGCCTGGTTTATACGGCCGCAACACTGACATATGAAACACGTTGTGAATGTGCTCAAGTTCAGGAGGTAATGCTACCTCGTACGCCACCTCGCCGATTCCCCTCAAAATCTCGAACGGTCCTATGAACCTAGGGCTCAATTTGCCCTTCTTACCTTCAAAAATACAAAGCTACCAACTTCAAAGTCCCGCTTCTGACGATGTAAGTCGGCATATTTCTTCTAGCGATCTTGAGCTGCTACCAGACAGTTTCTGATCAGCCGCATGATGTCTGTAGTCTGCTGCACCATTTCTGGTCCCAGCAATCTTCGCTCCCCAACCTCGTCCCAACACATCGGGGTTCGGCATTTTCTTCCATAAAGCGCTTCATACGCTGGCATGCCGATACTAGCGTGATAGCTATTGTTGTAAGCAAAACTCCACCAGTGGCAAATGGTCATCCCAGCTGCACTTTACATCCATCACGACCGCCCGAAGCATATTTTCTAAGGTCTGAATCGTTTGCTCGCTCTGGCCGTCGGTTTGAGGATGATACGTTGTACTCAACCTCAACTGTGTTTCCATTCTTGCCTGCAGACTTTTCTAAAAATTCGACGTGAAGCGCGGATCCCTGTCTGATACAATAGATACGGGTACTCCATGACATAATACAATCTCCTTGACATAAAGCTTTGCTAATTGCTCCAGATTGTACCGTATCTTAATTGGCAGAAAATGAGCAGACTTGGTTAGACGATCCACAATTACCCAAATGGCGTCTAAACCCTTTTGAGTTGGTGGCAGTCCCACCACAAAGTCCATTGTGATGTGCTCCCACTTTCACTCTGGAATCTCTAATGGTTGAAGCAGTCCACTCGGTCGTTGGTGCTCTGCTTTAACCCGCTGGCATGTCAGACCTCGGCTGACGCACTCTGCCACTTCTCGTTTAATATTCGGCCACCAAAAATTCCGCCGCAAATCCTGATACATTTTTTGTGCTCCCGGGATGTACTGAGTACTTCATGCTGTGAGCTTCCTGAAGGATTTCTTCCCTCAATTCCAGATCCAACGGTACCCAAACTCTCCCTTCAAACCTTAGCAACCCAGTGCTATCAATCTTATACTTAAGCTCCTCGCCTTCAGCAATTCGTTTCTTTATTGAATCACAATCCTCATCCTTTTCTTGAGCCTCCTTAATTTGATCCAATAAGGTCGGGCTCGCTGTCACTGTGAAAAATTTCCCGTCCGTCTCCATCGGATACTTAACCTCCAATTCCAGATGTTCGAACTTCTTTATCAACTCTGCCTGAGTCGTGAGCCTCATTAATTTCTCTCTGCCTTTCCTACTTAGGGCATCTACCACTACATTTGCTTTGCCCGAATGGTACAGAATCTCACAGTCGTAATCCTTGATCAATTCTAACCATCGGCGTTGCCTCATATTCAGCTCCTTCTGAGTGAAGATATATTTCAGACTTTTGTGATCTGTATATATCTCGCACCTCTCTCCATATAAGTAGTGCCTCCAAATCTTCAAAGCAAATACTACTGCTGCTAACTCCAGGTCATGAGTCGGGTATCCCTTCTTATAGTCCATCAGCTGACGTGAAGCGTACGCAATGACCTTGCCATGCTGCATTAGTATACAACCAAGACCTTTGTGTGACGCATCACTGTATACAACAAAACCTCCAGTGTCGTCCGGTAAAGTCAACACTGGTGCTTGGCTAAGTCTCTTCTTCAATTGCATGAAACTCTTCTCGCACTTCTTCGTCCAAACGAACTTTACCGTCTTTCTGGTTAGATTGGTCAATGGTGATGCTATCTTCGAGAAATCCTGGATGAACCTCCGATAGTATACTGCTAACCCTAGGAAACTCCTGATCTCCGTTGGCGTCTTCGGCTGCTCCCAGTTGATAATGGCTTCCACCTTTGCTGGGTCTACCGAAACGCCATTCCTGTCAATGACGTGTCCAAGAAACTACACTCTTTGCAACCAAGATTCGCAGTTTGAAAACTCCGCGTACAACTTCTCCCTTCTTAATGCCTCCAAAGCAATCCTTAGATGTTCAACATGTTCTTCCTCTGTCACTGAATACACCAAGATGTCATCGATGAATACTACCACGAACTTGTCCAAGTACTGCTTGAACACTCTGTTCATCATATCCATGAATGTCGCTGGTGCATTTGTTAGTCCACATGACATTACCAGAAACTCGAAATGTCCATAACGAGTTCTGAATGCCGTCTTCGGGATATCCTCCTGTCTCACCCTTAGCTGATGGTAGCCTGTCCTTAAATCAATCTTTGAAAAGTATTTCGCTCCCTTGAGTTGATCAAACAGTTCGTCTATTCTGGGCAGCGGGTACCTGTTCTTAATCATAACCTTATTTAATTCCCTGTAATCGATACTGAGCCTTAACGATCCATCCTTCTTCTTTACGAACAGAAACTGGCGCTCCCCATGGTGACACGCTCGGTCTAATATAACCCTTGTCTAAACAGTTCCTGCAATTGAACCATCAGCTCTTATCATCTCTACTGGTGCCATTCGGTAAGGCGCCTTGGATATCGGTGTCGTCCCGGGTACCAAGTCAATCACAAATTCTATCTCTCTATCTGGCGGCAATCCCGAAATCTCATCTGGGAAGACATCAGTGAATTCCCTTACGACGGGTATCTGACTCAGTTCACCCTCGACCCGTCGAGTGTCCACCACGTGAGCCAAATAACCTATACAACCCTTCTTAAGCAATCTCTTTGCTTGCATCATCGTCAGACAACAAGATTGTCTTGGCGATTTATTACCATAGAATACCACCTTTGACTTACTCGGAGTCTTCAGGTGTATGCACTTTTTCTTACAGTCAATGACCGCCCGTGGCTCGCTAACGAATCCATCCCAAGGATTACATCAAATTCTCCAAGACGAATTGGTAACAAGTCCACGTTAAGCTTAAACCCTCTCAAATCAGCACAGCAATTCCTATAAACGTAGTTTACGGGGATAATCTCTTTGTTCGCTACTTCTACATTCATCGGGTGTTCTAATAGTTCACTAGATAAATTCAATCCTTGAGCAAATTCATCAGATACAAAAGAACATGAAGCTCCCGAATCGAATAACACATAGGGATTTATGTTGTTGATTGGAATAATACCTGACACCACCTCCCTGGATGCCACGACATCTTACACTGTCATGTTAAAGGTCCTCGTTGTTGGCTTATTTGGCTGGGCTGGTACTCCACTGGTTGCCCTCGAGTTGTTGCCCCTATTACTGCTTCCGCCATCCATGTTTTTCTTCCTTGGACAGTCCTTACTTCGATGTCCCAGCTCTCCACAAGTGAAACAACCTCCTTTCTTCGCCTTAAGACAATTGGGCGAGATATGCCCTTCTTGTCCACAGGTATAACAAACCATCTTTCCTTTCATGCACTCTCCCGAGTGACCCTTTTCGCAATTTCCACATACCTGCCTTGTGACCATCATGGCTTTTCTGATCTTGGTTGTGCTTTGTCAACGCTTCATTTCCTCCTCGGCAACGATTGCTTCCTTAAGTAACGTAGGAAATGTGTTGATCTGCAAAACCACAACCTTACTATATGCCCAGGGCTTCAACCCTTGTTCAAATCTCTTCGCTCGCCTAGCTCCGGTGTCCACTTGGTGTGGAGCAAACCTAGCTAGTTCGTTAAACTTCGTTGCATACTCTGCTACCAACATATCATCTTGCTTCAGTTCCAAGAACTTTATCTCCATACTTGCCTGCGTGCTTTCTAGAAAGTAATTTTTCGAAAGACGGCTCCTTAAAACGAGTCTACGCAGTTGTGCCTTCCCCAGCTCGACTTCTATTAGCCTTCCACCAGTAATTTTGACTCGCCCTTCCTTATGAAAGTGGCAAACGAAGTCTTCTGTTCCTCGGTCACTCTTGCGACCTTGAAAACTTTCTCCATTTCTTCTACCCATGTCTGGGCTTCACTCGGATCCGTATTCCCACGAAACTCCGGTGGTCCTATTAATTTGAAACCTGTAAAGTTTGTCATGTGACTTCATGACCGAACAACCGCAATGGCTGGTCTGCCTTGCATCGTTTCCTCTAACAAGTTCGCAAAGGTCCTCTTGGGGTCAGTCTGACCCTCCTCGTTATTCACTGACTCTTCCACCCTCGTGTATCGGGGTTATCTCCTTGACGACATTGTTTGTTCTAAACAAAACCTTACATAAATCCTTCTTGTTTTACACATCGTGCAAAATTCTACTGATGTTATCATTTAAGAGTCAAGGCACAAATCGATCACAATCAATCATGTAATAATAATACCACATTTATATTCATACACCCCTTAGTTTGTCAAACACTTCAAATTCCGGCATATTCCTATAAATGTTAACTATCCCATTAAGACACAAAAGATGGGATTAATAAGAACTGCATTCCCCTAGATCTGAAAAGTGGGGATGTATCATCATCATATCAACTCAAGGCACCTTTAGTAAATACTAATAAGCTCATCTTAGTACCTCGTACTACTTACATCATATAGCATTCCTGATATCCACTTATCCCTCTGTTACTAACAACAAGATGGGATTCACATAACTACTCCACAACTTACACAAAGTTGGGACTTACAACAGATATACTGCTAGCTGCACAAAACTGAGATTCACATTTCTTACATGCATAGATATACTAGTACATATACATTGACCACTATTCTTCATTCATTACGACTCACAAAGGTCTTATAACTCTCAGGCTTAACCTTTCTTTCTTTCATTTCCTCTATCTATTCCTTATATCGGGCTCCAATTGATCCTCCTTAGGGATTTCCATTATCTCATCATTCAGTTCCATCTCTAGATACTTTTCCATATCAGACACTAAATCTACCCTTGGTTCATTTCTTATAATCTCTCTGTTGTCTCTCCTTTATAATCATCAAAATAATCTAAATTGCCATCAGTCATCTCTTAAATTTTTTTTTTTTTGCATATAACATCATTCATCTCAATACTCTCAACTTTTGCTTAACAACTCTATATGAGTTCATTACCTTTGTCTCACCTGGCATTCCACCATAAAGCTTAATAACTTAACTAACACTTCAAAATATCGATATATTCATTATTTATCAAATCAATCATTTTCTTTTTGCAAACCTTAACCCAACAGATTCTAAGGTACCCTCTTTTCATCATAAAGAAACTCCATACCACATCACTCCAATATCTTATCTAATGAATAGCCACAAAAATTGATCAATGGCATCAAATGATTAATCTAATTACCTCGAATATCTATAACTCCAGTTTACAATGGATCGTCCATACTTAATGGTCTTCACTTTACCATATTATCTCATCAATACACATTCCTCAAATTATCCACAAGCTTAATAACACCAACGTATGATCCAAATCCTCAATTTTAAGATCATAATAAATTTCTACCCAAAAATAACTCTATATGAGTTCTATCCCCTTCTATTCCTCTACATTCTCTCAGGTTATTGAAAGTAGTATGCACACAAGCCAATCATATTTGATATGATGTAGCATATACTTTGTAATCTTATTCATTTATTAATAAAGGAATTGATTTTCTTAAAAGGCATTTTATATTATCTACATAGTGCTGTTATATTAAATGTGATAAACCCATAGTTTTGAGCAATGCTTTTAGAATCATGATGGTGATCATGCTAATGAGATCTAAATTAAAGATAGCTCACAAACTAAAATTGTTCCTAATCGTTGGATTACTAAATTGGGGATTAGTGAATCCGGATAGATTAGTACATACGTTGCTTGCTCTTAGGAAGAGGATGATTGATCTCATAATCATTTGTGTGGAGACACTAAAGCAAGTATGTAGGTGCTTGTTAGAGAATAAGTTCACTGAACGTGACTCGCTAAGGAATACCTAATGGAGTTTTACTCGCCTGTCAATAGGAATTCCTCTAGTGATAGTAGTACAAGTGATCCTTGGACTTGAGATCATCATAGTATCTTGTGTATGATGAGTTATACTTTGACATGTCCCTTAAGACCTTGTGGGTATATCAAAGGGTATGATTGGGTATAATTAGTTGTACATGGAGATAGGTGAATGATCAACAAAGAATCTACCTCGTCTAGTAAAAGATGTGAATGTCCTATATGATTCGATAAATGATAACTCAGTAGTCCTTGGCCAAGGCAGAATGAGATTAGAAAGGAGTTTCTAATTTGCATTATTTAGAGTTATGCATTTGGGAATCGAAATACATATAATTAAATAAAATAAGACTTGACAGTAAATCCATGTCTTATATTAATTGGGACATTGTATGGTAGAAGGATTGAATTGTACGGTAACTATCTACTCAAAGGTTCTTTTGTGATTAATGTTGAAATCTATATTATCTGGAAAGTCGTTGATCGCTAAGGGGGCTTACCCTTATTGTAGAATAAATGTTATTTATTTAAATAGTTTAATTTATTTATTTAAATAAGATTAGAATTGTTCTAATTGATTTATTCACAACCGGTTTAATATGGAGAACCTAAAGGGTCACACCGCAAAAGAAAAATATTTATTTAAGAAGTAAATGGCATAATGGTAATAATAAGTTGAGTGTATTTAATTTAATCTATGGAGATAGAATAAATTAAATAGCTTAATATTTATTATTTAATATTTTGGAAATATTAAATATAAATTAATAAGAGGAGTCTTATTATTATTATTACTATTACTATTATTTAATTCCTAATAGGGATTGGGAATTAATTAATAGAAGTACTCTCCCATGAATTCCTAATTAGATTAGGAGCATTATTAATTAAAGGAGTTTAATTATAATACAAACCCTAATCCTAAATTGTTTAGGGAAGGGTTATTCCTACATCTATAAATAAGAGGGGTCTTATCATAGATTAGGGTTACACACTCTTGCATTAGATTGTGGAGAGCAATTTCTATAGAGATAAAAACTAGGGTTTTGCCAAATACCCAACTTCTTGAATACTTGTTCTTCCTTGGTGGATCACCTCTAGAGGCCAAACACTTGGGTGGCTAACGTTGATCAAAGGAAGGAATCACACCGTAGCATTCGAGGAGAACACGAAGGACTAAGAGTTGAACTTGTACCCGAGGAAGCTTTGTTCTACGAGGGTATAATTCTTATTCTCTTTCGTTTATATCGTTAATTGAGCACATAGATTGATCTTGGTGATGGTTTGTATAAAATTTTTAAAATCTGATTTTATCGCGCTTCCGCACTATTTATGTAATTTGATTACATGTTCGCGCAATATACAAACCTAACAGTTATAACCTAAGGACTCTTTCTCCTAAGGGTTATAACCTATAGCTTTTATACCAACCTGTGACACCCCCAAATCCGGGTTTCCTAACCTCGAATTCGGTGTTCACGATTCTCAACAACAAACATACTTTCTAACTAAATGCGGAATAATAATCATACAAGGTCTATCGAAATAATAATAAAGTCTAACAACATGGTCCCAAGGTTCTTTAACCTTAACTTAGAAACATACCCTTAATACAATAAGAGTTCACATAACCAAATAACATTTTTACATAACTAATACATAAGCCCTATCAGGCAACTATTCTTGCACCTTCCCTTTTCCTTTGTCCCCTTTTGACGTTTCTTTTCTCTCTGCCTTAGCTGAAATAAAAATCATGATATAGCAAGGGTAAGCAACTAATTTGCTTAGCAAGTTTATACACAAGGGAGATATATCATGAATAGAAGGAAGTTTCGCTTTCAATGTTCAACAACAGTATAAAATTGTGAAGAAACATGAATTAATAGTCGATAATTGAATATTCGAATAATTGAATGACAGTTACTGAGTGGTTGAAAATAACCATAGACATTTGCCAAGGTTCTCAGCATTTAAACTGGACCTCTGAAAAAGTTTTTGGTAATCAAGGGGATCAGCCTTTCATACCCCGTGATTTATGCATAAACACTTAATAACCAGCATTGATATCATGCCTTAAACAAGTTTATCCTTTTCTCAGCCAAGAGTTCTTACCACAACAATTTAATAAGAACAGCTTTTAAAATACCATTGTCTTAACCAATTTAGACATGCTGGATCTAGCTGATACAAATAGCATAGATCGATCTCATAAACAATTCATACTTGAAAGAACTTTAATTAAATTTACAGTTCAATCATAATAGGATAGGAATTCAATTGCACAATGTGCGAATCTCAATAATCAGTATAGATGTGAATAATCGACAATAATTATTCACTAACATGCTTCGAAAATAATAACTCGCGATTGAGTTAGGGAACTTGCCTGTCTGCTCAGCTACAAATAATTCTAGCTTTAACTAATTGGCCGTGAAGAACCTAACATTGATAATGTTGATCTATCAATTAGTACTGCGTAGTTGTATATCGACACGCTTACTTATGCTATTTATTTAACAATTAAGCAAATCACATAGCACACATAAACTATCGTAAATCCTATAAGACACTTAATTGATCCTTAGGTTGATGGTTTAATTAATTACCAATGTTTCCCTTAAGTGATAAACACTTATTAAACCCTTAAACAATTAATAATAATTGTTCAATTGATTAACATTACTCTTTCTTAAGTAATATTTATTTATTAAACCCTTAAGCAATTTATTATGATTGTTTAATTAATGGGTTATTAAGCTCTCTCTATTTTATTGACTCTATCTTCAATTAATTACTATTAAATAGTAATTAATTAATTATCTTTAGTCATTATTATTAATAGTACTTAATAACTAATTATATTCACTTATTATTTAATTATTAATTAAATAATAATCAAATTATAAATTTTAATTGTCTTTAATTATTATTTAAGATTAAATAATAATTAATTAGGTTTGCTTATTATTTAACGTTAATCAAATAATTAATTAGTGCGTAACGATTATCTTTAGTTATTATTTAATAATAAATAATAGATAATTAGATTTATTTATTATTTAAAATTAATTAAATAATAAATAATTAGTTAGTAAATATGAATTATCTTTAGTTATTATTTAATAATAAATAATAACTAATTAGATTTATTTATTATTTAAGGTTAATCAAGTAATAAATAATTACTTAGTGAATAAGAATTATCTTTAGTTATTATTTAATAAATGATAACTAATTAGGTTTATTTATTATTTAAAGTTAATCAAATAATAAATAATTAATTAGTGAGTAATAATTATCTTTTGTTATTATTTAATAATAACTAATTAGGTTTATTTATTATTTAATGTTAATCAAATAATAAATAACTACTAAGTGAGTACTAATTATCTTTAGTTATTATTTAATAATAAATAATAACTAATTAGGTTTATTTATATTTTAAAATTAATCAAATCATAAATAATTAATTTACAATTCTTAATTATCCTTAATCATTATTTAATAATAATTAATTAATTACTTAACTTTATTTATTATTTAAACATAATTAAATAACAAATAGTTAATTTTTTTTTTCTAATTTTCGTTCTTGATTTCCAGATTTGGGGTCTTTCACCAAAACCTTCATAAAACGAAATCTACAACTTCGATTTACGATCCGTCAATTTTGTTGGATTTGTATCTTCCTGAACTACATTTTTCATTTATCAAACATCTAATTTGGTTATGTTTAGATCTCGGAAAACAGGCTCAAAGTCAGGGGTCAGCAAGGTTGTTCAACAATTGGCATGCTTTGGTAATAAATTTAATGGTTTGCTCATTTTTCAACATATTTGAGTGATTCAAAAGGGATTTTGTCCCTAACCTATGGATCTAGCATATCAAGAAAGAAAATCACAAGATCCCTTTATAGATTTCAAAATGACAAGCATATAACAACCTTTTTCAAACAAAATTTCCGGAAATCTCCTTTACTTCCTTTCTTCTAAATTTTTCCAACATAAACTCACACATATGAACAAGCAAAACATTATATATTCAAGATCTAACCTTATCATAAGGTTCTAGCCATCAAGAACATAAAAATTCAAGGATCTATGTCCAAACACATTAAAATAGCTTAAAGTTTGGAGTTATACCTTTTTGATTTCTTCTTCTTCTTTTCCTTCCCCAAATAGGTTGTGAATGGGGATGGCCTAAACAATCAAGACCTTCTTCTTTCTCCCACAAGATTTGTTCTTGTTTTTCTTCAAACTCTCTCTCTAACACTCTCTCTATACTTGGTGAATAATGAACCAACCTCACTATCATTGGTGAGGGGTCCTATTTATAGGAAAGTAGAGACCGTGGGCAAAATAGTCATTAACCATGACTAGGCAAGGGCAATTTGGTCAATTCATCAATAATAGGAAGCTTCCTAGCAACTTCCTCAAGGGTATTTTAAACATTACCCAACTTCTTTTAAGGTTAAAATAGTCTTTTCGCAAAATCTTAATTATCCATTAGTTATTAACCATTCTTCATTGGTTATTAGACATTGGTTATTATCTTGTCATAATTACATTGTTTAAACACAATGGTTATTATCCCGCCATAATTACATTGGTTATTAACCACTTGGATATACAATGGTTATTGCCCCTTCATAATTACCTTGGTTATTAACCACTCTTGGCCATTTTAGTCATTACACACCAATTCCTACACTTGACTCACATATGGTTATTTCTTAGCCATAGTTATATCATACCTGCCAACACAAGTATAGACATAGCTTATACATCTCCCACCAATTAACCCAAGTTGGTTTAAATAGAACACAACGTTAACTCATTAAATTAAATTAGATTTAATTAATAAGGATGTTCAAAATCCAGAGTGAATCTGATTTTAATCGGCAAGAAAAGCGCTGATTTCGTCTATCTGTCAACTATGACCCATAGGGCGTCGTAACCCTTCTGAGTAGTTGGAAGTCCTACCACAAAGTCGATTGTGATATGCTCCCACTTCCATTCTGGTATCTCCAAGGGCTGTAACAAACCACTTGGTCATTGATGCTCTGGTTTAACTTTCTGACAAGTTAAGCACTTGGCAACACACTCAGCAACTTCCCTTTTCATGTTTGGCCACCAGAAATGTTGGCGTAAATCCTGGTACATCTTTGTACTTCCCGGGTGTATCAAAAATCTTGAACTATGAGCTTCGTTTAAAATCTCTTCTCTGATCTCCAGCACTGCCGGAACCCAGATTCTGCCTTCACATCTTAGCAACCCTTCGGTATCGATTTTGTATTTAAGTTCCTCTCCCTCAAGCACTCTTTTCCGTATCTTAACACATTCCTCATCCTGAAGTTGCGCTTCCTTCACTTTTTCCACCAAAGTTGGTTGGGTTTCCAGATGGAACAATTTTTCATTAGGCTCTGCCAGACCCTTCACCTCTAACTCCAATTTAGCCATTTCCGCTACGAGTTTCTCCTGAGTAGTTAATAAAAATAGTTTCTTCCGACCTTTTCTACTCAAAGCGTCGGCAACCACATTAGCCTTCCCTGGATGGTATAGAATTTCACAATCATAGTCTTTGATCAATTCTATCCATCTCCTCTGCCGCATATTCAAATCCTTCTGTGTGAAAATATACTTCAGACTTTTATGGTCTGTATATATTTCACACTTCTCTCCATAGAGATAGTGCCTCCAGATTTTCAAAGCAAACACTACGGCTGCTAACTCCAAATCATGGGTCGGATACCCTTTTTCATAATCCTTTAGTTGGCGCGATGCATATGCAATAACCTTACCATTCTGCATAAGCACACAACCAAGTCCCTTATGCGATGCGTCGCTATATACCACAAAATTTCCTGTATCATCTGGCAAAGACAATACAGGTGCCGTACTTAATCTCTTATTCAATTCTTGGAAACTCTCTTCGCACTTCTCCGTCCAAACGAACTTCACTGATTTTCTTGTTAAATTCGTCAACGGAGTGGCGATCCTGGAGAAATCTTGAATAAAACGCCTGTAATAACCTGCCAAACCTAGGAAACTCCTCACTTCTGACGGTGTTTTCGGCTGATCCCAGTTCATCACAGCTTCAACTTTAGCTGGATCCACCGAAATCCCGTCTTTATCGATAACATGCCTAAGGAATTGAACACGCTCCAACCAAAATTCGCACTTTGAAAATTTTGCATACAATTTCTCTTTCCTTAACGCCTCCAATGTCACCCTCAAATGCTCCACGTGTTCTTCCTGAGTTTTGGAGTAGATTAAAATGTCGTCTATGAATACCACTACAAATTTATCCAGAAATGGTTTAAACACCCTATTCATTAAGTCCATAAACGCGGTAGGTGCGTTTGTTAAACCAAATGACATAACCAAAAACTCATAGTGACCATATCTAGTTCGAAATGCCGTCTTTGGTATGTCTTCTTTTCTCACCTTTAACTGATGATACCCATTTCGCAGATCTATCTTTGAAAAATATCTTGCTCCCTTCAGTTGATCAAACAGGTCATCGATCCTTGACAACGGATACTTGTTTTTAATCGTGACCTTGTTCAACTCTCTATAATCAATGCAAAGACGCATTGATCCGTCCTTCTTCTTGACGAATAACACCGGCGCTCCCCACGGCGAAATGCTCGGTTGGATATACTTTTTATCCAGCAACTCTTGCAATTGCACCATCAACTCCTTCATTTCTACCGGAGCCATTCGGTACGGGGCTTTTGATATAGGGGCTGTACCCGGTGCTAAATCAATTACAAACTCAATTTCCCTATCTGGCGGTAATCCTGGCAAATCATCAGGAAACACATCTGCAAAATCCCTGCCTACCGGTATCTCCTCCAGCTTTGCACTCATCTTTCGTGTATCGACTATGTAGGCTAGATATCCTACACATCCTTGTCTCAACATCTTTCTGGCCTGCATCACCGTCAGACAACTCGTTTGTCTAGGCGACTTGTTGCCATAAAATACTACCTTCGACGGAGTCTTAAGATTTACACACTTCTTTTGAGAGTCAATGACTGCCCCATGATTGAACAACCAATCCATTCCTAGAATGACATCAAACTCCCCAAGACGAATTGGGATCAAGTTTACTGTCATCACATGACCCTTAATATCTACCTGACAGTTTTTGTGGACAAACCTAACAGGAATCACTTACCTATTCGCAATTTCTATATTCATGGGGTAATCTAATTCTTCCCAAGGTAACTCTAATCTTCTAGCAAAATCATAGGATATAAATGAACAAGTAGCACCCGAATCAAATAACACGTAAGCATTTACACTATTGACCGGAATGATACCTGACACTACATCCTTTGACTACACAGCATCCTGCACCGTCATGTTGAATGTTCGAGCGGTAGGTCGATTGGGCTGCGTCGGTCCTGTGATAGTCAGATTGCCTCCACTGCTGTTCCCTTTTCCTGCACTTGCTCCACCTGTAGTTTTCTTAGGGCAATCCCGAGTGAAGTGATCCTTCGACCCGCAAGTAAAACATGTTCCCTTCTTCAGACTAGGGCAATTCGGTGCGATATGACCCTCCTGTCCGCAGTTAAAGCATACCCTCTTACCCTTCAAACAAACACCTACATGGCTCTTTCTGCAGTTACTGCATACCTCCACCTTTCTTTTCTGACTTCCCTGCTGATTGCCACCAGAGTTACTATCACTCCACTTTCTCTTTTGATTGCTGCCACCATGGCTAGCACCTGTTTTATTTTCATTTTCACTCTTCTTTTTCTTCTGCTCTTGATTGTATTTAGATAGAGCATCACTCCCTCCTTCAGTGATTATTGCCTTTTCTAACACTATCGCAAATGAATTCAGTTGGAACATTGAAACTCGGCTATACAGCCAGGGCTTCAGTCCCTGCTCAAACCTTCTAGCTTTTCGCTCATCCGTGTTGACCTGATATGGCGCAAACCTCGCCAACTCATTGAATTTTGCAGCATACTCAAGTACCGTCATGGTACCTTGCTTCAATTCTAGAAATTGCACCTCCATTTGATTTTACGCGCTTGCCAGAAAGTAGGTCTCGAAAAACATCTCCTTAAATCGCTCTCACGGTATTACCCCTTGCCCGCCTCGGGTTTTATTAGCTTGCCACCAGTAACTAGCTTCTGATTTCAGCATAAATGTCGCGAATGCAGTCTTCTGGTCCTCGCTGACCCTGGCGACGTCGAAAACCTTTCCATCTCCATAACCCAGGTTTGTGCCTCCATCGGATTCATAGACCCTTGAAATTCTGGGGGTCCAACAGCCTTGAAATCTTTAAAAGTCGTGGCCTTAGCTTGGGGTTGATTCGCAAATGCTCCCGTTAGTAAGTTTACCAGCTGCTGCATTGGATTAACGTTGGCTTCTTCGTTGTTGTTGGTAAATCCCTCAGGGGTCTGTTGACGGGTTTGTCTTCTTGGCAGCATTTTACTGTTAAGAATTCGCGTTATTAGATTATTATTCAATTACTTAAACATTTAAGTCTTAACTTAAACATTTATAAACAACACTTAACACATAACACATCTGATAAACTTCCACATTTTTATTCATTTACTGCTCAAAACATAATAAAAATAACGTCATGGTTATTTACATCAAATCATCTATCCCGACATCATAAAGTTCCAGGATTACATCATTATTCTATCCCATTATATAAAACAGGGATTTACAACTTATTAACTTCATAAATTTTCATACTAGCATATCTAATCATTATCTAAGATGACATCCCACGGCGCATAGCTTCCTTGCGTTCCTGCTCCATAATACGAGTCACCATCCTTCGATCCACCATATCTAGATGACGATGAACTCAATCCAGAGCTCTATCAACTGTGGTGTGGAAAATATACTCCATCTCATCAATCTTAGCCTTCTTTGTCCGCACCTCACATTCAACACGATCTGCGCGATTAGCCTCCCTCAACCAAGCGTTTTCTGCTCTAACCCGCTTAGCTATCTCCTCTTTCAATTCATCTCGTACAATTTCATTCCTAGCCAACAACTGTCCTTGTCTGTACTCAGACTGAGCTAGTCTCTGCTCGACCTCTGCAAGACGTGATGATAAGTCCTGGATCTCGACATCCTTCTGCTCTAGAGCGACTTGACGTTCCACAACTTGTTCTCCTAACTCCTCCTTTTCGCTCTCAACATGAACCAGCTTCCACTCCACGTCCCCATGACGTATATCTAGCTCCTCAATCTCACTGTTCTTTTGCTCCAAGACAGTCTGTCGCTCCGCTAGTTGCCTTTATAACTCCTCCACTCTATCTTGCAACTCTATGTTGCGATCATACACCTGCTCGTACATCTGAACACCTAAGGAAGATAGTGATATCCCCTCAGGGTCTTCCTCCTCCTCCTCAACCTCTTCAGGATCCTCCTCAGGATCTGTCTCAGGCTCGTACTCAGGTTCTTCAGCAGTGGTCAGTGGGGTTGGTTCTCTCGAAACTAGCTGCTCCCAGACCGTATGAATATCTCGGGACTCCTCCTCCCTAGCCTGGCTGGGTTCTCCTCTATCAGTCATCCTGCCACCAAAATTTTAAGTTTTAATTACTACTCGATCATACTCGCGAGCACATAAGTTTGTTATCAAATAAGCACATAACACATAATCATTTTATTGTCTTTTATGAATTTCCGTAATCCATCTCTTAGAACTCGATAAGAGTTTATCACCACTATATTCTCTATCTCTTAAAAGCTATTACCCTAAGGTTTTTCCCACCTAAAGGTGCATAACCTATTAGCTCTGATACAACCTGTGACACCCCCAAATCCGGGTACTTCAACTCCACAGATTTGGTGTTCACTATAGCATACATTCATTACTAGCTACCCATGATTAAGATAATATAATTAAACTGAATAAAACATCTTCCCACAAAAGGGGTTACATCTCCAATCTCTTAATCAAACAAATCCCAGGTTATCTAACCTCTATTACATCAATTTGGAATAAAAACATAAAATTAAATAAGTTTGTTTACAAGTAAACACTCAATGGATAACAGGTCTTTCACTATTTCGGCATCTTGCCCTTGCCTTTGCTTGTGGACGGCTCGTCCGATTTCTCTGCCTTAGCTGCAATGTTTTTAATGCAAGAGTGAGCAAACAATTGCCCACAAGTATGGAAAACAATAACATTTATATGATTATTGGAATAACCCTTAACTGAGAGTAATAATTTTCCTGAAGTCAATCAATGATAAATCAAAAATCTGAAAGCTCAATAGAATGCTTAGCTCAAGAACTGAATATAGATTCAAGGATAAAAGTGTATCTGAGGGTCACAAGACCTCGAACTATGTCCTAGGTTATCAAGTATTTCTACCACAACCTTTAACAGTCTTATAGACTATGGACCATCCATCTCGTACTCAGGGGGATCAGCCCTTTGTACAATGTATTGTGCACAAACATTTTAACGATGTCGCGTAATTAATCCCCTATATTAGGGTTGTTCATCTCAGTTTATCATCAGAATCCGTACCAAAAGGAACTTGGTTTGGGAAAATATTCTAAGTCTTTAGAACGCTCATCAACTAAGGACTAGCTGAATCAATAAGGGTTTTGTAGACACCCAAATTTTGCACTTCGTATACTAACCCTGACAGGAGGACAAAATCGTCAATTAACCCAGCCTACGAGAACGAAAGGTGGACATAAGTACGAACACTCAAAGCCACCGCAACGAAGTGCGATCAAAGCCGTCACGACAACGATCAAAGCGGAATGATATGGCACGTTTCCCAGTGGTTCTCGGACTGCAAAATACAAGCCTCTCAGCGAAAACCAATAGTACGACCCGAGAATCGAGGTGCGGTATGAAAATCGAGAAAATCAGCCCAGCCAGCCGCGGATTGATCTACGACCAATGATTAAAATAAACTGAAGTGCGCGGCGGGCTGAGGTGCGCGGCGGGCGTGGAGAAACCGAGGCCAGCCGCAGATCAATCTGTGGCCAGCCGCAGATCAATCTGCGGCTGCCTCTGATCAGCCTTTTATCAGCGCATTTCTTCACTTGGCATACAGAGAGTTGAAGCAGCAGCAGAAAAAAGAAAAAAAAGAGGAAGAACAGCAGCAAAACAGCAGCGAGAAAGGAGAGAAAAGAGAGAAAAAGTGAGGATTTATACCCCTTGTACTAGATTGTATCACATACATTTTCTACTCTATTCAATATACGAGTTTATACGAATCGTGGTATCATTTGCAAGGTGAAAAGCCTTCTTTTATACAATTTTTGGTATATCATTTTGTTAAGCTTTTGGTCATTTGGGTTACATTAAATGTAATTTTTCTTGTATATTATTGAGGATACATGGATTAGGGATTATTAATGAGGGTTCCAACGGAACAAAATTCTTCCTAATGGCCTGATGATATCCATTTGGTGATTTTTAGCTCGTTATGGTAAATATGTTATGTGTAGTGTAGTTAAATTGTTGTCTTGGGGTATTGTGGTGTGTAAAGTAACCCGGTGTCGTGTATTTTTTTGTAATATCCATTTCACTGGTGTGTAGCAATTTTGGATGTGAGCCTAGGAACGCGACCCCGAGGTCCAAATCCGATGATGGATATTTTTGGGTGTATGTAATAGGGTCGATATGTCCTTTATTGTAAATGTGTAATCGTCGGGCCTTAAAACGTCATCAAGTTGAAATCGGGTTTAAGGCCCCGTAATAGTGAAATATGCGATTGTGGGCATTTGGGGTTATTTTGATGGCTTACATGCCCATAAATAGCCCCAACGCATTTTAATGCTTGACTGATTTATGACACGAAATTGATTTCAAAGCTAAACGATGAGATTTTCATAAAATCAATCAAATTAGGCTATTAGCATCACGAAGCTTAGAATTGGAAATGCTAATGAATGTCGTTTCCTATTTAACGAGAAGGCAAAAGAAAAAATCGTTTTCAAACATCACACAAAATGATTTTATAAGAATAAATGATGTTTTATTAAACCGTTGTGCATAGGGTTAAAGAGATCCTAGAAAATTGCCTGCCACTTTATTTATGAAGGCAACGTATAGGTCCCGATTCCTATTTTGACGAAGGTTTAAAAACTCTTGTTTTGCCAAAACGACACCTAATGAAAATCTCACAGCTTTTGACAATTAAAATCAAACCTTTCTCATAATAATAATAAAGCTTTCTCGTGTAAGCCGAGAGACATTCTAAAGCATTCTCAAATTAAAACACGACTTTCCAAAAAACCAAATGGTTCTTTCATACAAACTCACCACAACATTCACATAGGCATACACACACGCGCACATACACATTTTAAGAATTTAAAGGATAGAAAAAACATCAAGATTGCGGTAACCGTGTTTCACGGAAGTCGGGGGGTGCCTAACACCTTCCCCTCGCTTAAGCAAGCCCCCGAACTCTATGAATCTCGGTTTGCAGACCAATTAATTCAGAGTCACATATGAGCCAGCGATTTACGAAAGAACGAAACTCGGATGAGTTGGTACATCCATTTCAAACATACCAACTGGCGACTCTGGTCAATTGGCTCATCATAAAAAATGATCTTTCAAAAAACCCCGTCGACATTTATGCCGATCTTTTCCAAAAATCATCTAATGAAAAGGCTAAAATTGGAAAGGGTAATAATTAGCATGTAGAAGTGATCCTCCCGGCGTCGACAGCTGGCGACTCTGCTGGGGAAATTAGAGGGCTTAAGCCGCATTCAAATCTTGATGCTATCCTATCCTTTAAAAATTCATGAATGTGTATGTTCGTGCAATATTTTGACCTGTTTTACTTGTTGTGTGAATGTGTGTTTTTTCCCAATGAACGAATGATTGAATGGAATTTCTTTACTTTAAAGTAATCATTTGCATACGGTGAGGACGATGAATGTGAATGTATGTTGAGAGTGTACCTCCTCCTGAGGCAAACCTGTCGGTTGCTTATTACTGGACTCGAAGGGGCTGCTCCCCGGAGATGGCTCAGGAAACGCACCACCCAGATCCGCTCCAATCGAAAGGATTCAGACGAGTAGATTGCGAAGATTTGGGGACCTTCATGCCGAAAAGCCGCGAGAGTAACCTTAGGATAGGTCAGCCTCAGATTAGCCCAACGTAGGGAAAGTCTCTTCATGCCTTTTATGTTTACGCGTATAAGTGTCATAGTCCCATTCAATATTTTTTCATACACCTTCCCTGTTGTCAAAAGAAAGTACTGACCTCTATGTTTTGCAAGGAATAGCTGGGAAAGCATAATAATTCATGTCTATCAATTATTATTGCAATAAGGGACTGCTAACATTTTGTTTTGCAGGGAAAGATTAAAAAACCCAAAAAACACAAAAGTTACAGCTTTAGCATGCATCCACATCTTTCATTTCCCAAAGATTAAACTTCAAACCGTTTTTCCTGTAGGATTTCTCCTCAAACGCGTTTGCAATCTAAGAGGGCCCAGGTTTCTACATCTGAAATGGCTGATCTTCCACCTCCTAATCCCGGTTCCATACCTCGGGAGGAATTCGATGATTTTAAAAAATAGATGTTGGAAATGGCCACGATGCTGAAAGAGCAGTTGCTACCTAGACAGGATCTGCCAAACAAGGATCCGCCTAAGGATGATCAACCCCAGCCTAAGGGCGAGCCAGTCATCCCCAAAGCCATTCCCACACCTAACAGGACAGTAATCACTATCCCAGAGGAGGGAGACACTGATGATCTTCGAAAGAAAATGAAGCAGGTGGAGGAAACTATCCAATCTCTGAAAGGCATAGGTTCCCTGGGCAGGGTGAATTATTCAGATCCGTGTGTCTTTCCAGGAACCAGGTATCCGGAGAAGTTCAAGATCCCCGAATTTGAGAAATATAATGGGAAGGGAGACCCGTATACACACCTGAAAATATACATTGGGGAACTTGGGTCTTATGCAGAGGATGAAGGACTGAGAATGCAGTTATTCCAAAAGAGCCTAACGGGAGAAGCAAGAACTTGGTATGCCCGCCTTGATAATGCTCGGATCCACAACTGGGAGGAATTGGCCCATACTTTCTTGACACAATACAGCTTCCAAGCACAGATGGCCCCTGACAGATATCAAATGACAAAGGTCAAGAAGCAACCGAAAGAATCTTTTAGGGACTATGCACAGCGGTGGAGGGGTATGGCTGCACAGGTAAATCCCCCAATGAGCAAGGCAGAAATGGTAATGACCTTTGTGGATATTTAGGAGGCGCCCTATTATGAGCGAGTGATAGCGGGGATTGGAAGACCTTTTGCTGAAATGATAAAGCATGGAGAAATGGTTGACATGGGGTTAAAATTTGGCAAGATCCGGGACTTCACAGCTCTAGAGGCAGTTGCAGAGCAAATCCAGAGTGGAAACTATGGTAGTACTTCCCGCAGGACCCAAAAGAAAAGGGAGGAAGATGTTTCCCTCATCCTGCAGGGATCGTCTATGAAGGTGGAGGATAGCCCTCCAGTGCAAATACAAAGAATAATGCCACCCCGACAATCTAATTTCCATAATCAAAGGACGGACGGACGAAGAAGGTTTGAGGCCACAAAGGATCGGGTGTTCACCCCGCTCGGGGATCCTCTTGAACAGATTTTGGCAGTCTTAATAGCACAGAGAAAGATAGTCGATTTGGCACCCCCGATTGACCCGAAAGGGAGAAGATTTGACCCGAATAAGAAGTGTGCCTACCATTTGGGTTCCCCTGGTCATGATACTCAGGAATGCTGGACGCTGAAGCATAAGATTCAGAACATGATCGATAGCGGGGAGATCGTGGTGGAACAACCAGAGTCACCAAATGTTAAAGTCAATCCCCTGCCTAAGCATGATGGGGAAGGGGTCAATGTGGTGGAAGCCAGCGAAGCCGGAGGACCACCAAGGCTGAATTATATAAGGACAATCGATGAGATGATTTGCATGACAAGTGATTAGGAGAATATACGAGGGACGCCGATTCGGTTGGCAGGTCTGAGCAGGAGTATCACAGAGGGGCCTATCAGGTTAACGGCTCCGAAACCTCTCACCATTGCAGCAAGACCACAAATCCCCATTAGCAGTTTGAAAACAGTGCCGTGGAATTACGGGGGAGTATCAGAGGAGGCGGCCAGTTGTGCTTCTGTAACATCAAAGGGGAATCCTTTATATCTTCCAGGGCGAGTCTTTGAGAGCAAAGGGAAGAAGAACGAAAAGATATCCGAGGAGAAAAGTATGGAATTCTTAAGGAAGATGAATCATCTAGAAGTGAGGGGGATCAAGGTATTGAGCGAGGAATCGACTCTGACATCGATCATGGATTTGGTATTATCATCCGACGATCACTGCAAAATTCTGGCCAAAGTCCTGGAGGAGGCACACATTCCCAAGGTGATTAGCAAAGAAGGATTCGGCCATCTAGTGGACCATCTGTTAGAAAACAATGTAATATCGTTCAAAGATGATGATATCCCCAAAGAGGGAAGGGGGCATCGGAAACCGCTGCATATTGCGGTAATCTCATCAGGATATGTTATGAATGGGGTGCTAATTGACGGGGGATCAGCATTGAATATCTGTCCATTCAGTACATTGGAAAAAATGAACGTCAATCCTAAGCGCCTGCGGGCCAATTATGTGGTAGTACGAGCCTTTGACGGATCCCGGAAGGATACAATGGGGGAGATAGAATTTCCTGTGGAGATAGGACCTTATACTTTCGATATTTCATTCCAAGTCCTGGATATCGCGGCAAGTTATAACATGTTATTGGGAAGGCCGTGGATACACATGGCCGGGGCAGTTCCCTCTACGTTACACCAGCAAATTAAGTTTATCATCGACGGGAACTTGGTGACGGTCTCTGCGGAGCATAATGACCCATCTCCTTACGGGAATGGCCTGCCGGTGATTAACTTGGACGAGACGGTGGTACCCGCCAGTTTTCAGGCGCTGGAAATCAGTACTCTCCACTACCGATGTCTGGGGGCTCCAGCCGTAAAACCTAAGGTCTCTCCTGAACTTACCTTTGTTGCTAGAGAAATGATGAAGATGAAGTTTCGACCTGGGCAAGGGTTGGGAAAGAACAGTCAAGGAATTACTGAGCCTATTCAACTGCCCAATCATATAGGCAAGGCAGGATTGGGGTATTATGGAGGCGTAGGACAGAAACACTCTCAAGGGGGGACCCCAACTCGACTGGCCGAAAGTCTAATGCCGAAAGTCAACAATGAACAAGGTACTGGCGAGCCTATGTCTGAGACAGGAGGTGGAAAATTGACCCCCACAAATGATGAGTCAGCCAAAGAGGAGAGTTTCCTACAGGAGGTCATGCAACATTTTGAAACCAAGTGTTATATCCTTGGACAGTCAGTAAGCAGTGGACAAGGGAAGGATGTTGCCACGCCGTCAGGAGCCCAACAGAGTGTGCCTGTCATCAATTGGGCGGGGCTGACTATTCCTGAAGAGGTTATGAAGAAGGACCAATGCGATGTGGCTGTAGTCATCGAGGAAGTTTCCGATGCGAAGCCGCCTTTCATCTGTCGCATTCCCGCCGATCTGACCACCGACAACTGGACAATGGAGCCAGTAATATCTAAACGAGGGTAAAATATGGCGTCAGGGTGGTATACCCCGGATGGTGGGGATGAATAAATACCAGTTGTTGTCCTTTATTTTGAATTTTGCATGGTTATGTTATTTTGTCATGTTATTTTAAAGATGATCATTGTGGGAAAACGACTTATATATATGACAAATATTTTGTTTCATGTCAGGTGTACCAATTTGAGTATTTCTTGCCTAACAAATGATGTTTCAAATTTAAAAGATGACTATGATTTTGATATTGAGCTGGATTTCGATTTAATGGGCATTGAGCAGGATGAGACATATAATGATAACACGCCTGACGAGATCAAAGGATGGGTCGAAGACAAACCCAAACCCAACTTAGACCAAACCATCACCATAAATATCGGAACCCCTGACAAACCCAAAGAACTCAAGATAGGGACAGACCTGACCCCTAGTCAGAAAACAGAAATAACCGAGTTGCTAAGCCAATATGAGGATGTTTTTGCCTGGTCTCATGAGGACATGATCAGATTTTCCACCGACATTGTGGTACACCGGTTGCCCATCAAGGAGGGTTTCAAGCCCGTCAAGCAGAAACTAAGAAAGCTAAAACCGGAGTGGAGCTTGAAGGTGAAGGAGGAAATCGTCAAATAGTTCAAGGCCGGAATTATTATGGTGTCCACTTACCCGGAATGGCTGTCCAATATAGTCCCAGTGGCTAAGCCTGGAGGGAAGGTAAGGGTATGTGTCGACTATAGAGATTTGAACAAGGCCAGTCTTAAGGACAACTTCCCAGTGCCTTTTATACACATCTTGGTGGATAACACAACCCAATACGAGATGTACTCTTTTGTTGATTGTTTTGCGGGGTATCATCAGATAATGGTGGCGGAGGAAGACCGGGAAAAGACCGCTTTCATCACCCCTTGGGGCACCTTCTGCTACAGACGATTGGCCTTCGGTCTCACAAATGCGGGGGCTACTTATCAGAGAGCCATGATGGCCCTGTTCCACGACATGATGCACAGGGAGATAGAAGTCTACGTGGATGACATTATCGTGAAATCGAGGATGGAATCTGATCATGTAACCCATCTCAAAAAGCTATTCGATCGGCTCAGAAAATATAATTTGAAGCTCAATCCGGCAAAGTGTGCTTTCGGAGTGCAGTTGGGCAAGCTCTTGGGATTCCTGGTTAGTAATCGGGGCATTGAATTGATCCGGCGAAGATTAAGGCCATTGTGGATATGCCGGCACCCCGCACAGAGAAGGAGATAAGAGGATTTCTGGGAAGAATAAACTTCATCAGCCGCTTCATATCCCACTTGACAACTACATGCGAGCCGATTTTTAAACTGTTAAGGAAAGATGTCTCCCAAGAGTGGAATAAGCAATGCCAGAAAGCCTTTCAGACCATTAAGAAGCAGCTGACAGAAGCACCGGTGCTGGTGCCCCCGAATGATGGGATCCCTCCGTTTATGTATATATCGGTCAATACCATTGCGATGGGATATATGCTGGGATAGAAGAATGAATCAGGCAAAGAGCAGGCCATCTATTACCTCAGCAAGAGATTTGGCCGATGTGAACAGAATTACACCCCCATTGAAAGGACCTGTTGTGCTTTAGCGTGGGCTGCAGTGAGATTACAACACTATCTCCATGGGCACACTACGTACCTGATATCAAGAATGGATCCCCTGAAGTATATCTCTGAAAGGCCCATGTTGAACTGTCGATTGTCAAGATAGCAGCTAATCTTACAACAGTTCGACATCGTATACATAACTCAGAAGGACATGAAAGGACAGGGAATTGCAGATCAGTTGTCAGAAATGTCAGCAGGGGGATGGAGCCTTTAGAAACTCCATTGCCGGGCGAGGATGTATTCTGGGTCTTACACACGAGATGTGACGACGATGGGCAGTTCTGGAAGTTATATTTTGATGTGTTGACTTGATCATATTCCACCCTTAGGTTTTGATGATGACTTGCATAAGCTACTAAATCCTCTATTGTGTAATTTCAGGAACTCAATGGAATAAAAGAATTCTTGGCGGCTGTCCATATGGAATCAAAGAATGGAAGACATTTGAGTCTCTAGGAATTAAATTGTAAGGTCATTGCATTAATCATTTTCCAATCAAGGCTCTAGGGCATACTCATTTGCATTAAATATTTACATTAAATATGGAATTGGATTTAATGAGGAATTGCATTTAATATGGAATTGCATTTAATATATAAATTTGAAATGGCATTGCATTTAATAAGTAACAAATTATTCCTAAAAGAATTGTGCAATCCGGATCTTTTATTATAATTAATTTGTTGCTTTCTCGGGTGGTATTAATGTGACTTAGGAAATTCCTTAGAAATTAATTAATATCTTTGCCGCAAATCATGCCTGGCAAAGTCCTTTTTTTTTGAAAATCCTTCTAGAAGAAATGAAATAGATATATTATATACTTACAGTGGGTGATGTCCAACAGATTTGTTTAATATACTAAGTGACTAACTAGTACTTCACAAATAAATGATGGTCTTGGAAAAGTGATATACTAAGTAATGATGACATTGGGAAAATGTATTAGTCATTTCCTTTCATGAGTGGACATAAAGTAATGATGACAAGTACTTGGCTCATTAAATGGAGAAGACCTTCCTTGCAAAGAGAAGTCACTTTCATTAAATGCTCTGACTAGTTGGTATAAAGGAAGGGTCTTTGTTTTCTCTCTCATCCCGACTTATACTTGTAAAGTGAAACATCATAATAATATTTGAAAAAGGCTATCTCGCTCCCTTGCTTCATCCGTATGCTTTCATGGAAAAAGGTCTGTTGGGTTTGTAAAATAAACTCTCTGCAACGGTAACATGTTGGGCAATTAAATAAAATATTTTTCCAACGGTCAAAAATTTTCTAAGTCTATAAAAAGGATTTCGGTCCAGGAAGAAAGGTAACACTGTGAAAACTCTTAAAAAGAATATCTTGCAAACTACTGTGTTCACATACTTCTAAAAGCTGCAGTGCACTGAAGTTTATTTCATATATATATTTTCCAGCTTTATTTCGTGAGCTTGAACTGGTAATATCTTTCTATGTCTTGATCATTGCATTTCTAGTAAGCCTTGAATTATGAATTGATTAATTGCTTTGATCCTAGATGTTCTAAACTGTAACCTTCATCTTTTTATATAGACTAAGTGTTAGTCTAAAAAGTATTTAATCCAAGGTGGATTGGAGTTTTACAAACAGGTTTAAGAAAGCAAAAGTGCTTGGGTGTGCATAGGTGCACAAGGAGCTAAGGTGCTCAGGAGCAAAAGTGCTCAAGGAATTAATATTTAGATAAACTTGGTTTGTAAAAGCTTAAAGTTGTAATTCAAGTGAATTAATAAAGAGTCTCCAATACTAGTTGGTATTGGACGTGGAGTAGGCTACTAGACTAGAGGTTAGGAGCCGAACCACGTAAAAAATTCCCTGTGTTATTGTGCTTGATTTTGCTTATTTCACTTGCTCTCTAGAAACTATATTTTTACATTGAAAAACATAGTGGATCAAGATTCAATTTGATTATATAAGTAAAAGGTTATAAGCATAAGATATCAGACTTATCAATCTAAAACACAATATAACATTTCACGTGGGCAATTCGGTAAGCTGAATTATTAAATATAGCATACTGTATTCAATAATTCAGCATACTGAATTCTTAAAATCAGCATACTGCATTGTCTAATACGGTAGACTGAATTCATAAATACAGCAGACTGTATTGACAAAAAGAAAAATAAAAATTGGACATCGTTGGTTCCCACACTTATTCAACCCCCCCTTCTAAGTGTGTCTATCTGAATTTCATTTGGTATCAGAGCTTGGCTCTACTTATCTTGGTCTTAAAGGTGACTTGTAGGGAAAGATTCTAGCATGGCACAGTTTGGAAACAACTTTCAAGAAGGTCAATCAACCAATAGACCTCCTCTGCTGCATGGAGCTGAAAATTACAACTATTGGAAATTCCGAATGAGGATCTACCTTAAAAGAGATCCTTGGGAATGGTGGGTTGTGGAGAATGGTCCTGTTATTCCAAGAAAAGAGGATGGCACTCCAAAGACTCTATTGGAGATGGATTCAACCGAAGCCTACATGGTCTCATATGATTCAAAAGTTATGAACACTTTACTCAGTGGCATGGTGCAATCCGAGATAGATAAAGTGACATCATGCAATACGGCTAAAGAGATGTGGGACACTCTGATAGGTAGCCATGAAGGTACCTCGAAAGTGAGAGAAGTCAAACTAAGTATGCTCATGCATGACTATGAAATGTTCAAGCTCAAAAAAGATGAAACCATCAAAATGGCTCAAGCCCGCTTTCTAGTTCTTATGAATTCCTTAAAGTTACTTGACAAGTCAATTCCACAAAGCGAAGTTAACCGCAAGTTACTTCGGGCTATGCCTAAAAGGTGTGCTTCTAAGGTTACTACTCTTCAAGATTCTCTTAACATCTCTACTATGGATACTTTAACGTTATTTGGAGAATTAGAAGAATACGAACATCAATTAAAAAGATATGATGATGAGGAGGAAACTCCTCGAAGGAAAGTTTTAGCTCTTAAAGCAGGAAATGAAGAGGAGCTTAATGATGATTCTGATGAGGAAATAGCTATGATCTCAAAGAGACTCAAAGACCTATTACAAAGGAAGAATAAAAGAAAGAATGACTTCACTCCAAATAAGTCCAAGGGAAAGCAAAATGAAGAAACATGTTATGAATGCAGACGTCCGGGTCATTTCAAAAAGGATTGCTTCCAACTAAAGAACAAAGGCAAAACAAGCTACAAAGACAATAGAAAGAATAAAGCGCTAGTCACATGGAGTGATGATGAGTCCGATGTGGAAATCGATGCAAACGACGAAGTAGCACAAATATGCTTCATGGGACTTGAAGGCGAATCAAGTGAGGTATCAGTCTTTGACTATAATCTCTTGAAACAAGAAAATGAAAAGCTTAAAGAAAAGAATGCCTATTTAAAAGACTTGGTAGTCTCTTTAATGAGTGAAATTGATTCATTAATAGACGAAAAGAAGGAAATTGAAAAAGAGGCATCATCTAAAGAAGAAAAGATTTTAATTGCTAAAAATGATTACCTAGAAAATTATAACAAAATACTTCTCAATAGGGTAGATCATTTGAATAAAGAAGTGGAGAAGTTAACTAATGAAGTAAAAATGAAAGATGTGTGTATTGATGCATTTAGTGGTGAAACTCACCTTAAAAATACTTCATCTAATAAATTACAAGAAGAAATAGATTCATTGAAACTATCTTTAGCTAGATTTGTTCAAGGAGAAGAAAACTTAACTGTTATGCTAGGCAAACAAAGATCTAGTCTTGATAGACAGGGAATTAGTTTTAATTCAAAACATGAAAAGAACAATGTAAAAATGTTGAAATCCAAATCATTGTTTAAATTAAATTATTGCTCACCTTTCACTACATGTAAAAAGTGCGGCACAAAAGGGCACTTAGATGTTAATTGTAGAAAGAGTAACAAAATCAAAATGGTATGGATTAGAAAAAGTGATTTGCCAGTAACTAACACTAGTGGACCCAAAAAGATATGGGTACCAAAAATATGAAATATATTTCTTTTGCTAGGTATGTTTAAAGGCAAAGGTTCCCTCTCAAAAGTGGATACTTGATAGCGGTTGCTCTCGTCACATGACGGGTGACAAATCGAAGTTCTTGGAACTATCTCTCAAAAGGAAGAATGGAACAGTCACATTTGGAGACAACAAAACTTGCAAGATAGTGGGAAAAGGTAAAATAGGTAATGGTAAAGTTAACATTAATAATGTTTATCTAGTCAGTGGACTTGAATTTAATCTTATAAGTATTAGTCAATTAATGGACAATGGCCATCAAGTGAATTTTGAGAAAGATAAATGTACAATATTTCATGGTACTAACAATGTCACTTTAGTTGCACAAAGAGAAGGAAATATATATACTCTTGATTTCGAGCAACAGGATGAAGAATTATGTCTCTCTACAATACAAGATGAAGCTAATCCGTGGCACAAAAGAATGGGACATGTTCACATGGATTTGATTAAGAAATTATCCTCGAAAGATCTCGTGAGAGGATTGCCTAAAATAAACTTTGAAAAGAAAGGGATATGTGTCCCTTGTCAACTCGGAAAGCAAGTAAGAACATCATTTACTGCTAAGAAAATGGTATCAACTTCTTCTCCCTTGCAATTACTTCATCTCGATTTATTCGGACCAGAAAGGCATGCTAGCTTAAATGGTAAATTTTATGCGTTTGTCATAGTTGATGATTTCTCTAGATATACTTGGGTAATTTTTCTTAGGACTAAGGATGAAGCATTTAGAGAATTTGAAAAACTTACAAGAAATTTGGAAACGAAATAAAATCTTAAACTCATAAGAATTCGAAGTGATCATGGTGGAGAATTTTAAAAAGATTTCATTTCTTTCTGTGATCAAAAAGGGATTAGTCACGAATTTTCAGCACTAAGGACACCTCAACAAAATGGGGTGGTGGAAAGAAAGAATAGAACGTTGCAAGAAACAACTAGAACTTTGCTACATGAAAGTAAACTTCCAAAGAAGTTTTGGGCCGAGGCGGTAAACACATCTTGCTATGTTTTAAATAGAATACTCATTCGTCCAATTATTTTGAAAACACCATATGAGCTATTAAATAATAAAATTCCTAATATAAGCTATTTTAAAATATTTGGATCAAAATGTTTTATCTTAAATACTAGTGATAACTTAGGAAAATTTGATGCTAGATCTTATGAAGGAATTTTCATTGGTTATTCTCAAAATAGTAAAGCTTATCATGTATTCAATATTAAAAAATCTTGCATCGAAGAATCTATTCATGTTACATTTAATGAAACTAACAATGATCTTCCAAAAGAAAGAGAAGAAGATGCAGGAAATTTGGAGACTGTCGTGAATCCAGCAAACCAAAAAGACCAATTCAGTAAACCGAATGATCAAATTCAGCAAGCTGAATTGGACAACCAGCAGGAACAAGAATCAGAGTTATCTCAGGACATTGAAGAACCTATTCAAGATGATGATCAACAAGAAGAGATCATGCATAACATCCAAATGCCAAAGACTGCAAGACACCTCAAAAATCATCCCCCAGAAAATATTATTGGAGATATAAATAAAGGAATAATCACAAGAAGAAGAGCACAAAACTTATGCGCATTCTCAGCATTCTTGTCACAAATTGAGCCAAAGAATGCTAAGGAAGCCATCTTGGATGAAAATTGGTAATGGTAAAGTTAACATTAATAATGTTTATCTAGTCAGTGGACTTGAATTTAATCTTATAAGTATTAGTCAATTAATGGACAATGGCCATCAAGTGAATTTTGAGAAAGATAAATGTACAATATTTCATGGTACTAACAATGTCACTTTAGTTGCACAAAGAGAAGGAAATATATATACTCTTGATTTCGAGCAACAGGATGAAGAATTATGTCTCTCTACAATACAAGATGAAGCTAATCCGTGGCACAAAAGAATGGGACATGTTCACATGGATTTGATTAAGAAATTATCCTCGAAAGATCTCGTGAGAGGATTGCCTAAAATAAACTTTGAAAAGAAAGGGATATGTGTCCCTTGTCAACTCGGAAAGCAAGTAAAGAACATCATTTACTGCTAAGAAAATAGTATCAACTTCTTCTCCCTTGCAATTACTTCATCTCGATTTATTCGGACCAGAAAAGGCATGCTAGCTTAAATGGTAAATTTTATGCGTTTGTCATAGTTGATGATTTCTCTAGATATACTTGGGTAATTTTTCTTAGGACTAAGGATGAAGCATTTAGAGAATTTGAAAAACTTACAAGAAATTTTGGAAACGAAATAAAAATCTTAAACTCATAAGAATTCGAAGTGATCATGGTGGAGAATTTCAAAAAGATTTCATTTCTTTCTGTGATCAAAAAGGGATTAGTCACGAATTTTTCAGCACTAAGGACACCTCAACAAAATGGGGTGGTGGAAAGAAAGAATAGAACGTTGCAAGAAACAACTAGAACTTTGCTACATGAAAGTAAACTTCCAAAGAAGTTTTGGGGCCGAGGCGGTAAACACATCTTGCTATGTTTTAAATAGAATACTCATTCGTCCAATTATTTTGAAAACACACCATATGAGCTATTAAATAATAAAATTCCTAATATAAGCTATTTTAAAATATTTGGATCAAAATGTTTTATCTTAAATACTAGTGATAACTTAGGAAAATTTGATGCTAGATCTTATGAAGGAAATTTTCATTGGTTATTCTCAAAATAGTAAAGCTTATCGTGTATTCAATATTAAAAAATCTTGCATCGAAGAATCTATTCATGTTACATTTAATGAAACTAACAATGATCTTCCAAAAGAAAGAGAAGAAGATGCAGGAAATTTGGAGACTGTCGTGAATCCAGCAAACCAAAAAGACCAATTCAGTAAACCGAATGATCAAATTCAGCAAGCTGAATTGGACAACCAGCAGGAACAAGAATCAGAGTTATCTCAGGACATTGAAGAACCTATTCAAGATGATGATCAACAAGAAGAGATCATGCATAACATCCAAATGCCAAAGACTGCAAGACACCTCAAAAATCATCCCCCAGAAAATATTATTGGAGATATAAATAAAGGAATAATCACAAGAAGAAGAGCACAAAACTTATGCGCATTCTCAGCATTCTTGTCACAAATTGAGCCAAAGAATGCTAAGGAAGCCATCTTGGATGAAAATTGGTTATTAGCAATGCAAGAGGAACTACAACAATTTGAAAGATGCCAAGTATGGGAATTAATGCCTCCTCCAAAAGATGTCTCCATTATTGGAACAAAATGGGTATTTAAGAACAAGCTTGACGAGTATGGGACAATTACACGCAACAAAGCAAGGCTAGTAGCTCAAGGATACAACCAACAAGAAGGGATTGACTACGAAGAGACATATGCTCCAGTCGCAAGGTTGGAATCTATTCGAATATTGTTAGCCTTTGCTTGTTATAAAAAGTTCAAGCTTAACCAAATGGACGTGAAAAGCGCATTTCTCAACGGGTACATAAATGAAGAGGTGTACGTAAAACAACCTCCCGGATTTGAGCATGAGAAGTATCCAAACCATGTCTACAAGTTAAAGAAAGCTCTCTATGGACTTAAACAAGCTCCTAGGGCTTGGTACGAGAGGTTGAGTAAGTATCTTCTATCAAATGGCTTCACGAGAGGTAAAATTGATTCTACATTATTTATAAAGCATGAAAAGAAAGATATTATCATTGTCCAAATATATGTAGATGATATAATATTTGGTGCTTCTAACAATTTTCTCTGTGAGTGGTTCTCGAAGTGCATGCACAAAGAGTTCGACATGAGCTTAATGGGTGAACTTACTTATTTCTTGGGACTCCAATACCAAATCAAGCAAACAAAGGATGGGATTTATATACATCAAACCAAATACACAAAAGAATTACTCAAAAGATTTGGGTTTGAAAATTCCAATTCAAAAGCTACACCCATGAGCACCTCAGTTAAACTCACCTCAGATGACAAAGGTACAGATGTAGAAATGACAAAATATCGAGGTATGATTGGTAGTCTATTATATTTAACTGCATCTAGACCCGAGATAATGTATAGTGTATGTCTTTGTGCTCGGTTTCAAGCAAAACCAAAAGAGTCACATTTGCAAGCACTTAAAAGAATCTTTAAGTATTTAAGTGGCACAACTAACTTAGGTTTATTTTATCCAAATTGCGATAATTTTGAACTATTGGGTTACTCAGATGCTGACTATGCAGGATGTCAAATAGATAGAAAAAGCACCAGTGGTGCTTGCACATTTTTAGGACAAAGTCTAGTGTCCTGGCATAGTAAAAAGCAAACTTCAGTCGCACTATCCACTACTGAGGGTGAATATCTAGCCGCAGGGAGTTGTTGTTCACAGATTTTATGGATGCGTCAAACCCTATGTGATTTTGATATTTTATATGACTGTGTGCCGATATATTGTGATAATACTAGCACTATAGACATATCAAAAAATCCTGTTTTACATTCACGAACAAAACACATTGAGGTAAGACACCACTTTCTAAGGGATAATGTGCCAAAGGGTTTAATTAAATTAATTTTCATCCCTACAGAACATCAACTAGCAGATATTTTTACAAAACCATTAAGTGAAGAAAGATTTTGTACTCTTAGAAGAGAACTCGGTATGTGCATGGTATAACTTGTCTGTATAAGTGACATATCTATCTGATAAATGGATAATTTTACATGTTACTGTGACATGCATGATGTACGTACTGAATATATAACATCATATGCTTTTATGTGATACATTGACATCATCATTATTCTCCTTAAATAACGCTGGAAGGTAAGATTTTTGAAAATTGAAAAAGGAAAACTGAACCGCCGTCCATATTGGGAAGACGCGCGGCGTTTAATTTCGTCAGACTTCATTTCTCTCTCTCCTACTTTACCTTCTCATTATTGTGACTGATCAGTTATCCTCTTCAAACCCTTGTATCACCATATCGTCAAACCCCCTTCATACCTGTGCAACCATGAGAACCCGTACCAACAGGAGAAAAATTGTCGAGTCCGAAGATGATCAGACCATGCTCTCTGACCCGACGATCAGGGCAAAACGGAAATCAAAGAAGATGAAGAAGCCGGCATTGGTGCACACACTCTCTGGGCGCTCGACTTCTTCGGACGAATCGAACACCAGCCCTCCTTCAATGCCGACAGCAGGTCCCTCTCGACGAAGGAAACTGAAACATCCAAGGGTTTCAGAAAACCCTCCTCCATCGCCGCCGGAATCCCCAGAAAATCCTCCTCCACCTCCTTTGGTAAACTCTTCCACTTCTTTTACCGTTCCTAAAAATTTCTTTCGAGGAAATAATTTTGAGTCCCGTTTCAAAACTTCCATCGTTCACAAGCAAATTGTTTATGAAAAAACACTAGACCTGTTCTATTATCAAAATTCTCCTTTACAAAACCTTTTTGGATCTTGTGGTATATCTTCAATGCTTTTCCCACCCACAATGGCTTATCCTCAGTTAGTACAACAATTTTACACCAATTTAGAAAACAATGGAGATGGGTTTACTTCTTTTGTTAAGGGTAAGTCATTGTTCTTTACTGTTATTGATTTGGGGAGCATCCTCGGTATATCCTCTTCTGGGCCCTGCCCATTCACCTTAAAAGGGGCTGCCCACATTCCTTTTTCCCCTTTAGAACAACTTCAGATTGTGATGGATGATTATACTCTGACGACTCTTTATACTCCCAAAACTGTTGAAGTGTCCCCCATTGCATGTATTTTACATAAACTGGTAAGATACAATTTGTTACCCCGCATAGGTGGTGGTGAAGGTTTTACTTACCAAGATCTTGTTTTAGTTGCTATGATTCTAAAAGGGGTGCAATTTAATTTTTCTCTCATGATGTTGCAACAAATGATAAGCTGTGTTCGTCAGAACAAAAAATGTTTGCCATATAGTGGATTTTTAACAAAGCTTTTTCATCACTTTCAAATTTCTCTTGAAAATGAAGCTTCCATATCTCTTAATGAATCCATCGACTCTACGAGTCTTAAATTGTCTCGTATCTCTCTGATTGATGGCAAGTTTGTCCGTCTCCCTGCTGAGATTCCTGCTTCACTGCCTTCCTCAAACCCCTATTCATCCACTCCACCCATAGTGTCTTCCTATCCAGAAATCCTAGGTCTCTTGAATAAAATCTCCACCACTCTAGAAACAGTCTTAACCAATCAAGATGGGCTTAAAACTGACATTTTTGACATTAAGCATCGACTCACTATCTTAGAGAAAGGGAGACTACCTATGGGAGTGGAGGATGTGAATAATTTGTTTAAGCGTGTTGAGGATGAGTTCATAGATTTACAGGCAGGTTTTGAAGTTCATACAACAGCCATGGTTGAAGCTCTTCAGCGGAAAATGAATCGAAATGCATGTCAGCTCAGCCACGAAGTCAAATTTGTAAGTAACCAGGTTGGGACGCTAGGGCGCTTTAATGCTCAACGCTTTAATGATATTGCCGACGAACTTAACAGTCGCAACATGAATTCCCCTGTCCCCGAATGGCCTCAATGCAACTGGATGGCTGAATATGTTGGCGATTTTCGGGATTTGGAGATACCCCCTGAGACATATATTCCTCGTCCTCCTCGGTTTGCTCACGAAATGTCAATGGCTAAGAAGGTTCAGCGCCTTGTTCATCGTCGTTATTTTACTCGTCATAACCAAAAACGTGCTCAGGTTGTGGATCTTGATTGATGCCTCCTCCCCCCATTCTGTACTTCTTTTTGATGGATGCCAAAGGGGGAGAAAACATTCATGGGATTTGGTATTATGGTATTAAGTATGATTTAATTAGTTTATGATTTAAGTTTCTGGTTTAATTTCTGTATTGGATAAATATTTGGGCTATTGGTTTTGATTTTGATTATGGAGGTTAATGCTGCATGTTCTATTTATCCACATGTTTAGAAAGCATCGATTCTGTGACTATGGAATATCTATTAAGTAATTGATGCTTAGCTATCTGATGCTAACAGATTGGCAATGGTATCACATGCAGAAACTTAGAATAAATTCCTGAAATCTGGTATTTGATACATTTATGTTATATGCATGGATTTAGGGGGAGCTAATATTTTTGGTGTTGTCATCATCAAAAAGGGGGAGAATGTTGACTTGATCATATTCCACCCTTAGGTTTTGATGATGACTTGCATAAGCTACTAAATCCTCTATTGTGTAATTTCAGGAACTCAATGGAATAAAAGAATTCTTGGCGGCTGTCCATATGGAATCAAAGAATGGAAGACATTTGAGTCTCTAGGAATTAAATTGTAAGGTCATTGCATTAATCATTTTCCAATGAAGGCTCTAGGGCATACTCATTTGCATTAAATATTTGCATTAAATATGGAATTGGATTTAATGAGGAATTGCATTTAATATGGAATTGCATTTAATATATTAAATTGAAATGGCATTGCATTTAATAAGTAACAAATTATTCCTAAAAGAATTGTGCAATCCGGATCTTTTATTATAATTAATTTGTTGCTTCCTCGGGTGGTATTAATGTGACTTAGGAAATTCCTTAGAAATTAATTAATATCTTTGCCGCAAATCATGCCTGGCAAAGTCCTTTTTTTTTGAAAATCCTTCTGGAAGAAATGAGATAGATATATTATATACTTACAGTGGGTAATGTCCAATAGATTTGTTTAATATACTAAGTGACTAACTAGTACTTCACAAGTAAATGATAGTCTTGGAAAAGTGATATACTAAGTAATGATGACATTGGGAAAAGGTATTAGTCATTTCATTTCATGAGTGGACATAAAGTAATGATGACAAGTACTTGGCTCATTAAATGGAGAAGACCTTCCTTTCAAAGAGAAGTCACTTTCATTAAATGCTCTGACTAGTTGGTATAAAGGAAAGGTCTTTGTTTTCTCTCTCATCCTGACTTATACTTGTAAAGTGAAACATCATAATAATATTTGAAAAAGGCTATCTCGCTCCCTTGCTTCATCCGTATGCTTTCATGGAAAAAGGTCTGCTGGGTTTGTAAAATAAACTCTCTGCAACGGTAACATGTTGGGCAATTAAATAAAATATTTTTCCAACGGTCAAAAATTTTCTAAGTCTATAAAAAGGATTTCGGTCCAGGAAGAAAGGTAACACTGTGAAAACTCTTAAAAAGAATATCTTGCAAACTACTGTGTTCACATACTTCTAAAAGCTGCAGTGCACTGAAGTTTATTTCATATATATTTTCCAGCTTTATTTCGTGAGCTTGAACTGGTAATATCTTTCTATGTCTTGATCATTGCATTTCTAGTAAGCCTTGAATTGTGAATTGATTAATTGCTTTGATCCTAGATGTCCTAAACTGTAACCTTCATCTTTTTATATAGACTAAGTGTTAGTCTAAAAAGTATTTAATCCAAGGTGGATTGGAGTTTTACAAACAGGTTTAAGAAAGCAAAAGTGCTTGGGTGTGCATAGGTGCACAAGGAGCAAAGGTGCTCAGGAGCAAAAGTGCTCAAGGAATTAATATTTAGATAAACTTGGTTTGTAAAAGCTTAAAGTTGTAATTCAAGTGAATTAATAAAGAGTCTCCAATACTAGTTGGTATTGGACGTGGAGTAGGCTACTAGACTAGAGGTTAGGAGCCGAACCACGTAAAAAATTCCCTGTGTTATTGTGCTTGATTTTGCTTATTTCACTTGCTCTCTAGAAACTATATTTTTACATTGAAAAACATAGTGGATCAAGATTCAATTTGATTATATAAGTAAAAGGTTATAAGCATAAGATATCAGACTTATCAATCTAAAACACAATATAACATTTCACGTGGGCAATTCGGTAAGCTAAATTATTAAATATAGCATACTGTATTCAATAATTCAACATACTGAATTCTTAAAATCAGCATACTGCATTGTCTAATCCGGTAGACTGAATTCATAAATACAGCAGACTGTATTGACAAAAAGAAAAAGAAAAATTGGACATCGTTGGTTCCCACACTTATTCAACCCCCCTTCTAAGTGTGTCTATCTGAATTTCATGATGGTGCCATGAATGCTGAAGGGGCAGGAGCTGGAGCAGTCCTGGTCTCTATCACCGGAGAGCAGTACCCCGTGGCCACTAAATTGCAGTTCAGTAATTCGAAAAACACAGCTGAGTATGAGGGATGTATATTGGGACTCCGTTTTGCCCGCGATATGGGGGTAAAAAGACTAGCAGTGTTCGGGGATTCAAAGCTAGTAATCAGACAGGCGATCGGGGAGTATAGCACTAAGGAGCTCCGGTTACTTCCATACCACCGATGTGTTATCCAATTGATGCGAGAATTTGAAGATATCGCTTTTCGACATATCCCCCGGGGACGGAATGATTTTGCCGATGCATTGGCAACTCTGGCTTCCTTAATCCACACAATCAAAAGCAGGGACGTTCCCCAGATTGCAATAGCGGTACAGAATGCCCCGGCATACGAGGAACATGTGGCAGTATTATCGGAAGAGGTGGTTCTGCCAAAGCAGCCTTGGTATCACGACATAAGGGAGTATCTGAGGGATAGATCCATTCCGGACCAAGCAAGCCGAGCTGAGAGGTTGAGAATCCAAAAGATGGCAATGAAGTTCTATCTGAGCGGGGATTCACTGTACAAGAGGGATGCCGGTTTGGGATTGTTGCGATGTGTAAATGAAACGCAGGCCCAAAAGATTATGGACGAAATACATGGGGGAGTGTGTGGGCTACACCTGAGTGGACCGATGCTGGCCAAAAAGATCTTGAGAACGGGGCATTACTGGTTAACACTGAAAGCCGACTGCGATGATCATGTCAAACGATGTTACCAATGCCAGGCGCACGATAATGTAATCCATGCGCCTCCCAATGAACTGCACTGTATGACCTCCCCTTGGCCATTCTCAATGTGGGGTATGGATGTAATCGGACCAGTAGAGCCCAAGGCAAGCAACAGACACCGATTTATCTTCGTCATGATCGATTACTTCACTAAATGGGTAGAAGCAGGTTCTTTCCCTAAAGTAACTCAGGAGATCATCGTTGGTTTCATCAGGAATAATGTCATTTGCCGATATGGGCAACCTGAGGTCTTAGTCTCCGATAATGCCAAGAATTTGAATAATTCCCTCATGAAGGAATTATGTGACCAGTTTAAGATCAAACACCTCAATTCTGTCATTTACCGTCCTAAGATGAATGGGGCAGTGGAGGCTGCAAATAAGAATATCAAGAAGATCATGGCGAGAATGTCTGCTAATCATTGGGGATGGCCGGATCTGCTACCTCTCACCCTGCTGGCGTACAGAACGTTGGTGCGTACTTCTATAGGGGCAACCCCTTACGTTTTATTATACAGAATGGAGGCTGTTCTGCTAGTTGAGGTTGAGATGGCGTCCCTCAGAATCTTGATCGATGCTCAGATAAGCGAGGAGGATTGGATGCAAAGTCGGTACGACCAATTGGCCCTAATTAATGAAAGAAGGGTGACTGCTGTTTTGCACGGTCAGTTATATCAGCAAAGAATCTCTCGATCGTACGACAAAAAGATAAGACCTCGGAAGTTCAAGGAAAATGACCTAGTGCTGAAGAGAGTCATGCCTTGTCAAGACGAAGCCAAGGGGAAGTTTGCCCCGAACTGGGAAGGACCTTTTGTGATTAAGAAAGTGCTGTCCGGAGGAGCCCTCATATTGCAAGAGATGGACGGTGAGGTGTTTCCACAGCCCATCAATTCTGACTCGGTGAAGCGGTTCTACGCCTAAAAAAAAAATCATCATCATTTTCTCCTCTTTCTTTGAAGCAACGAACTACGTAGGACCTGATTTCCCGACTTGTGGGAGTACGTAGGCAGCCATCATGGCACGGTCCATTTCTTTACAAAATAATACTTTTTCTAACCCCAACCGATTCCCAACAGCCAGAAAGACCTTCCTATACCCTCGAAACCTTCCCGAAACCAGCCACCTACTCAGCTTCATCTCAAATGGCCTAACCCTAACCCAACGAAACAGTTAGCCAAAATCTAAGACTTAATCCGATAAAATCAACAGGGTGTGCGGCAATATCTGTCAAATCTCCATCAAGACTGGAGAAGAGAAAGAAGGTGAAATATCAAAATCGTGGTTAGCTGGATAAAATGAGGATCCAATGAAAGGTAACGATACGACAAAAAAAGGGAAAATGACTAAATTTAAATGCATGTCTATATATATAAGTCATTTTGTTCCAAGATTTCTCTTTCGATAACCGATGAAACTGACATAGTCTATGCAGGAAATAAAATGATCTACAAATCTGAAACTAACTGAAGCAGGATGGATAAGGTGGTGGATAGATCTGAAGCATCGGTATCCCCTGTAATCTGCTGCCCCATCGTGGCGATGCGATCCAATAAAGTAGTGGCTCGGCTAACAGTCTCAGAGTGAGCATCTATAACTGCCCTAGTTTGCAATACAACAGCGTCTCTATCAGCGAGGGCAGCATCTCTGGACAGAATAACAGCATCTCTCTCAACAAGAGCAGCGTCCCTCTCAGCCTCAGTAGTAATCAAGGCCAGTCGGATCCGGCTATCCTCAATAACCCGACTAGGGGCATCATCAGCTGAGATGGAATAAGAAGTATGGGCGGGAGTGGAGAAGCCTCCTAAATCATGTCCGGACATCACCTCTGCAGACTCAGGAGGAACGGATACCTCTGGGGTGGTATCATCTGTGGAAATCACTCGAGAGTCACCAAATACTCTAGTCTGACTCACACCACCCATGTCAGAGTCTCCGTGCAACCATTGCACATAGGCAGGTGTCTGAATGGGGCAACTCTCACTATACTCGGCAAAAACCCTGCGAGACCAAAGATCATATACCCGCAGTAGATCTCTCTCTGTCTGGGGTGATATGAGGAATCGGTAGTCGGCGACACCCGTGAAAAGGTAAAAATCATGTATCTGATCAAACTGCCCCATAACCGCCAAGGGATGATAGGTCGTCACGCCCCTTAAGCCAGAAATAGGGATGAAATCCAAGGTGGGTACATGAGTCGAGAAGCTCATGAAGGAGCAATAACCCGAATAGATCAAAAGGTGAAAGGGCTCCTCAAAAGACGATAAGAATTCTATCCAGGAAACCGCATCAACACAGCTCACAGGACGGAACGAGAATTGCATGGCTATGTCGTGGCTGAAGCAAAACCCATGGCGACGGAAATGGCCGATGGGGCTGAGATGGCTCATAAACCATACATACAACAAAACAGAGCTCCCTCTGAATACTCTGCCTCGGAAAGACTGACAATATGAGGCTGACATGTATGTGTCTGCTAGTATCATAGGGATAATGGTGTGATCCTGCTGAAGGGCTCTAGTGGCCGCAATAACTCGCATATCCAACAGATCGGATCCGGCTGGCAGATACAGAACTGAGATAACACAAGCCATCAAAACATCTACTCTCAAGGCGCCCCAGTGCTCCTCAGATACGAAAAAATCACCAGAGAATAGATGAAAACTGTTGGGTGAACCGAATCAGTCAATCAGGAAATGAAGGGGAACTAGATGGTCTGATGTGATCACCGATAACAGAACTGTCCTCCGCAACCCAGTAAAAGTCAAGAACTGATGGCGCATGGGACCAGCGGTGACCCTGGCACAGGGACCATCCAAAGACCAGCCGGTAAAGCGGGCATACTCCTCGAGAGTAGGGGTCAACTCCACTGTCCCTAGTCTGAACACCTGACGGGCAGGGGCCCAATAGCTCAGAATACCCTCCACAAAACCTGCCGGCACCTGAAAGGATAATAAGGACCAGGAATGTCCCAGAAGACCGTCTGTATTAGCCCTATCGCCCGACGACAAGCTGTCCAGCCAGCGGAAAAGTCTGCCAATCAACCCTGTGGGAGGACCGAGATCAAAACGTACCACATCATCTGGTGACGACATCTGTGAAAAATAGTATCAAAAGACTGTGCAGGGGTCATTATCTATCCATGAATAAAAAGCATGCATCATACAGATAATGATAGAGCAATTGAACTGTCATAATGATAAAGAAGTTGTGCATAAATAAATAAAAGAGTTCAATACATAGTACATGAAATAAAATAAAAAAAAAGAAAAAGGGAAATCGAACAGGTTCAAATACAAAAAAGCCCTATCCTATCATGATCTAATCAAAGATGATGTCATCTATGAAATCGAGGTCCCCAAACTGATCCCCTAGAGTAGAAGTGGAAGTCGAAGCCCCGAATTTAATATCTGGGATATATGGGGGCACTGGGCATCAGATGAGCTCGGGCCGGCATCGTAACCCGCACTGTCAGGGTCGTACGTATAAGCATCCTCTGGGGTTCGGCCTAACACCCGAAGATATAAGGATAACTGGTCCACCTGGCGGGTCAGAGTAGCAATCTGCTCAGCATGTGTAGGAGCCCGAACACAGGCAGCCCAATCCGTCATCATCACCGATCCAGGGACCATATCCCCGAGGAAGAATGTGGCCCGAGTCTGAGGTCCGATAGTGCGGGGCACCCACCAGGTGCGAAAGGCCTCACTCGTGCTGGGACCCGTAGAAAGTGTCCGGCCATCCTCTCCCTCCAACATAATCTCTGAAGGCTGAGAATCCACCGGCCAGGATGTAGTAAGTGGGAGGGAGTGCGGAATACGGATCTCTCCCGTCACGCACCTGAAGGCGCGCTCTCCCAAATACATCACCCATCCTCCAACACTCTGCAAGGTAAGGCGACATGTAGAAAGTGCGAACTCTGGGCCGGAAGGGTAGCCGTCTGTAAACCCCACAGTCAGATGCTCGGAGAGATAAGGAGTCCAAACGGCCTCGACAGCGGTGATCAACTCCAACTGAATACGGCAATGGGCGAAGCTGCCAGACACCGGGACCTCCTCCAAAGTACTATGGTGCCACCGCCGACCCCTGGGATAGGTATCCAGACCAAGAGTCGTAACAGGCCTCAGGCACGGGAGTCGCTCGTACGCCCAAAACAGTGACAAAGACAAGAAACGACATGAGTAACCGGCAGATGCAAAGAAGGGAAACGAAATGATAGGAAGTGCAGTAAGAAAAGAAGACTTACTAGCAGAAAGTGGTAAAATCTAAGCCAAGCATCCGTCTGTCCCTCTGAGCGAAGACGAAGACCATGGAGTAAATAGGCAAAAGTGAAGGACCCCAGTCATAATCACCGATCCGATCCACGTCCCTGATGGCTCCGACGACACTGAAATGAACGGTGGAAGAGTTGTTCCCTAGGAAACAACCCCTCATGATAGTCAGGAACAGACGCCGGAGCAGAACGTCACCAGTAGCTCGGTCTGCTGGGATGGGCGCCGCATAGATACCTCCGACAGCATCGACAGCCAATGCTCCAGACCGAATGCTGCGGGCCTTAAAGACCCGGTCCTCAGCAGCGAAACCCAACAGAGATCGGACCTCCGCTGGAGTAATATCGAGATCTAGGGGAACACGGACCCCGGTGAACTCAATGCCAGTGATGTACCTCCAGTCCCAAGGAGTCAGCACAACCTCGCAGTCCAAGAGATGAAGGGACTGGGTCTGGTGGAACCATCGCTCAGACAAGGCCCTCATATAACCCCACGGGCACTGACGGGGTATGATGGTGAAGAAAGAACGGAAACCCCAGGAATCCACCACCGTGCGGTAATCGGCGTGCAGTGCTGCGTAGAGGGAATAGATGTTGAACCAGTTGCCCCTCGGCTGGGTGAACTCGGGCACCTGTGGCAATCACTAATGGATCAGTCCGGATACGAATAGAGATTGAGAATGAATTCAAAGAAGTAATGAGTGTACCTCAGTAGCGACAAGAGATGCCGAGGGGTGATGACTGAGATCTCGACCCAACAGATCGGGCACCTGAATAGAGGCGCCGGGCAAAACGCGGCGAGTAGAGGGAGCTGGTGTGCCGGAGGAAGGCCCCTCTGCCTCAGTATCTAGAAGAACGGCCTCGTCGACCTCATGATGATCAGGCCGGACGACAGCCTCCGCCAGTCGACGAGCCTGGAGAGTCCGAGGCAAAACCGGGGCAGGTGCAGCCCTACGGCGGCGAACACCCGAAGCACGAGGTGCAGTGGAGCTGCTGGGAGTGTCAGGATCCATAGCTGGAACGACACAGTCAAAAAGGGAGGTACATTATATTTCGAATTGTGTCACAAAATATTTTATCTGCCTATCTTCATCAACAGAAATAATGCAACATGATGCATGGTTGATATATATGCATGAATTAGATTTTTATGGGACTCCAGTTTTTTCGAAATTTCGGCAGAGTTTCGTCTATAAAACAGGCGTCTCATGCACAACCAAGCATGTTTTCCATTAACCCAAGCCACAACAGATCAAAATTGCATTTTATATGGTTAATTGTAGCATAAAAATGACCATAATGCATGTTTTCCTTCAAAAAACGACAAGTATGTATGACCCGCATCATGAACACAAAATATGACTCACACAGTTGAGACATAACATATACATGCAGTGATACATGGCATAGCATTTCAAAGCATATCTTTCTATCTCTAAACATGCAAAATAGCCAAATGTATAGCGAAACATTGACGAAATAAGAAAACAATCGGTCAAAATGTTACCCGTAGCGTGTAGATCGATCTAACCGGAACGGTTTTTGCGAGAAGGTTGAAAAAATTGGCCAAAAGGACGTATGATGTTGAAAAATCGCGAAAAGAAGCGGTGGGTCAAGGCTGAAAACGACATATGGGAAGGGGCGAATCGCTTAAAAATCCCGATCTTGGCCGCAGATCCATCTGCGGCTGGCCGCAGATCCATCTGCGGCTAGGCCCTGTTTCCCTCCTTTTTCCTCCTTTGCAAAACTGATCAATTTCAAATCCTTTTGACTTTAAATTACGAGGTTTCAACCAATCGGGTATGGAACACGACAAGACGATTAACCGGAGACGAAACCTGGTGCAGACGAGTCGACCAATCGGAGACGAGAACCGATACAGTCGAAATAATCAACCGGAGACGAGACCCGGTGCCGACAAGATGATTAACCGGAGACGAAACCCGGTGCAGACGAGTCGACCAATCGGAGACGAGAACCGATACAGTCGAAATCAATCAACCGGAGACGAGACCCGGTGTTGTTGCCTCCTTTTTAGTCTTTAATAAAAGAGCTCTAACTCACGCAAGTATACGTGGTCAACAAGTAATACAGAGGAAGTAGAGTATCGTCCCACAGAGAAAGTGCTAAATTAAATCACTATGCATCAGTCCTATCACTATACTTATTTGCCTAAACTAATGACTTGATTGTGTTGATAAAATTATTCCTAAATCAATTAACAACTAAAAATTCAAATACTAACGGATTATATCAAACTTGGAATTAATGGGATCCTAACTTCATTTAATAGTTCATTTAATTACCACTATCAAGCTAGAAGATTCACATATCACAGAAAAGTAGCCAAGGGCACTAATATAGACATAACCATTTGTCAATGCATTATGACCTACTTACATAATATCCATACTCGATAGACACCATGTAATCACCACTATAATCAAAATCACTATATTTCTATGTGAAATTGCAATTATATTGATTTTAAGCACAAACCCTTATTTTGACTCTTACGACGAAGCAGTATATTTCTATCTGATTCACAAAATATTAAGCTATCCAATTAAGCCTCATATTCGTAAGCTATCATGATTACAATCCATACTTATATATTATTTCTCAATTCCATACAAGCACTAAAATCGAATGGTGATCAAGCATTCATACATGCAAAACAATCATGATAGAAATTCCTTATGATATGCAAATCAATCTAACAATCAAGCTTATAATTAGACTACATATTAAAATCCGTTAGAATCCCATAATGGAGATTAGTTCATGTCTGAACCAAAAGCCATTATGGGATCAAAACTAAACATGGGAAAATAAACAATCAATTGAAGTAAGAAGAATTAGATTGATCAAACCTAATTGAAGAAATAAAATCCAAAGTAAAGTTTAACCCACATCAATATCCAGCACTTAACAATACTAATCCACAGTATAAACTCCACACACCCTCTCTAGAAAAGTAGAATAATAATAATAAAAGTCTCCAAGTTCCTTCTTAGGGTTTCCTTCTCTAAATCTGATCAATAATAACTAGAATCCTCTTCCGAATTGGCTTCCTTTTCCTCCTCCAGCCGCAACTCAGCATCAATTTCCGGTGCAGACGAGTCGACCAATCGGAGACGAGAACCGATACAGTCGAAATCAATCAACCGGAGACGAGACCCGGTGCCGACGAACCAATCAATAGGAGACGAGAACCGATACAGACGAATTAATCAACCGGAGACGAGACCCGGTGCTGACAGGATGATCAACTAGAAATGAGACCCGGTGCAGACAAGTCGACCGATCGAAGACGAGAACCGATACAGACGAGTCAACCAGTCGGAGACGAGAACCGACGAGACGATCAACCGGATACGAGACCCGGTGCTGACGAGACAATCAACCGGAGACGAAACCCGGTACAGACGAGTCGACCAATCGGAGACGAGAATCGATACAGTCGAATCAATCAACCGGAGATGAGACCCGGTGCCGACAAACCAATCAATCAGAGATGAGAACCGATACAGACGAATCAATCAACCGGAAACGAGACCCGGAGCCGACGAGACGATCAACCGGAAACGAGACCCGGTGCAAACGAGTCGACCAATCGGAGACGATAACCGATACGGACAAGTCGACCAATCGGAGACGAGAACCGATACAGGCGAGTCGACCAATCGAAAATGAGAACCGATACAGACGAGATGACCCATCAGAGACCAGACCCTACATCTACGAGACGATCGATCGGATACGAAACCCGACGGTTATAAGACGACGACGATGCCAAGACGACAATGATTACGAGACGGAACATGACATCTGCGATAACGATTATAGCAACGGCCTGTCAAAGACGAAACCCGACAATAACGACGCGATCAGCGATTGACTCCTGTTGAGATCGATACTCACAGTAAATTTACGATGGCATGATGCATTGATGCCTTTATGAATGTTTGCATGCTTTACATTTTGTGTTGCACCATGAACTATATGTGTTGCGTCATGTATGTACTGTCATTCTTATGCACCGGCATTCATGCATCGTGTGTCTACTTCTTTATCATGTTCATTTCATGTAATATTTCATAAACATGATAAAGAGGGTCAGCTGTAGACACCCAAATTTTGCACTTCGTATACTAACCCTGACAGGAGGATAAAATCGTCAATTAACCCAGCCTATGAGAACGAAAGGTGGACATAAGTACGAACACTCAAAGCCACCGCAACAAAGTGCGATCAAAGCCGTCACGACAATGATCAAAGCGGAATGATATGGCACGTTTCCCAGCGGTTCCCGGACTGCAAAATACAAGCCTCTCAGCGAAAACCAACAGTACGACCCGAGAATCGAGGTGCGGTACAAAAATCGAGAAAACAGCCCAGCCAGCCGCGGATTGATCTGCGACCAATGATTAAAATAAACTGAAGTGCGCGGCGGGCTGAGGTGCGCGGCGGGCGCGGAGAAACCGAGGCCAGCCGCAGATCAATCTGCCAATCTGCGGCTGCCTCTGATCAGCCTTTTATTAGCGTATTTCTTCATTTGGCATACAGAGAGTTGAAGCAGCAGCAGAAAAAAGAAAAAAAGAGGAAGAACAGCAGCAAAACAGCAGCGAGAAAGGAGAGAAAAGAGAGAAAAAAGTGAGGATTTATACCCCTTGTGCTAGATTGTATCACATACATTTTCTACTCTATTTAATATACGAGTTTATACGAATCGTGGTATCATTTGCAAGGTGAAAAGCCTTCTTTTATAGCATTTTTGGTATATCATTTTGTTAAGCTTTTGGTCATTTGGGTTACATTAAATGTAATTTTTCTTGTATATTATTGAGGATACATGGATTAGAGATTATTAATGAGGGTTCCAACGGAACACAATTCTTCCTAATGGCCCGATGATATCCATTTGGTGATTTTTAGCTCGTTATGGTAAATATGTTATGTGTAGTGTAGTTAAATTGTTGTCTTGGGGTATTGTGGTGTGTTAAGTAACCCGGTGTCGTGTATTTTTTTGTAATATCCATTTCACGGGTGTGTAGCAATTTTGGATGTGATCCTAGGAACGCGACCCCGGGGTCTAAATCCGATAATGGACATTTTTGGGTGTATGTAATAGGGTCGATATGTCCTTTATTGTAAATGTGTAATCGTCGGGCCTTAAAACGTCATCAAGTTGAAATCGGGTTTAAGGCCCCGTAATAGTGAAATATGCGATTGTGGGCATTTGGGGTTATTTTGATGGCTTACATGCCCATGAATAGCCCCAACGCATTTTAATGCTTGAGATTTTCATAAAATCAATCAAATTAGGCTATTAGCATCACGAAGCTTAGAATTGGAAATGCTAATGAATGTCGATTCCTATTTAACGAGAAGGCAAAAGAAAAAATCATTTTCAAACATCACACAAAATGATTTTATAAGAATAAATGACGTTTTATTAAACCGTTGTGCATAGGATTAAAGAGATCCTAGAAAATTGCCCGCCACTTTATTTATGAAGGCAACGTATAGGTCCCGATTCCTATTTTGACGAAGGTTTAAAAACTCTTGTTTTGCCAAAACGACACCTAATGAAAATCTCACAGCTTTTGACAATTAAAATCAAACCTTTCTCATAATAATAATAAAGCTTTCTCGTGTAAGCCGAGAGACATTCTAAAGCATTCTCAAATTAAAACACGACTTTCCAAAAAACCAAATGGTTCTTTCATACAAACTCACCACAACATTCACATAGGCATACACACACGCGCACATACACATTTTAAGAATTTAAAGGATAGGAAAAGCATCAAGATTGCGGTAACCGTGTTTCACGGAAGTCGGGGGGTGCCTAACACCTTCCCCTCGCTTAAGCAAGCCCCCGAACTCTATGAATCTCGGTTTGCAGACCAATTAATTCGGAGTCACATATGAGCCAGCGATTTACGAAAGAACGAAACTCGGATGAGTTGGTACATCCATTTCAAATATACCAACTGGCGACTCTGGTCAATTGGCTCATCATAAAAAACGATCTTTCAAAAAATCCCGTCGACATTTATGCCGACCTTTTCCAAAAATCATCTAATGAAAAGGCTAAAATTGGAAAGGGTACTAATTAGCATGTAGAAGCGATCCTCCCGGTGTCGACAGGTTTGCTAGTCACTAAAGCATTTGATTCATCAATAAAGTTTGTACAATAGAAATTCTGTTCAAAGTTTGAGTAATGATCAAAGATCGAACAATAAATATCTGGAATAAAGCTTTAGCTCTTAATCATGATGGCAACCTTGCTTGGATAACAATAAGCTAAGGTTTATAATCTTGCTTAATGAAAATAAACTTGCTTTAAATGAAATGACAAGTTTAAGGAAGGAAAACTTGCCTCGTGCGTAGATTACAGATTTAGATTCACGTTCCTTTATCAACCTATACATTCCGATTATAAAATTGTAACAATTATTAGTTACAGAATAATATATGTTTAAGTCTCGTTCTTATCCTATTTTATTATAACATCTCGATTGTTATTTGACAATCATCACATACTTGTTTAACAACCATCGTGGTATCTTATTAGTCATTTTATACCTTAACTTAAGTTTTAAACTTGTTTATAGCATCATAGTAAAACCACAAAGAAAATAAAAATTTTAAAAATATTCAGTACTGTTCCTTCGCCGGGGCGAGGAATTCACTTAACAAAAATCTCGTCGGGGCGAGGTTTTACAGTTCATTATTCTCGCCGGGGCGAGAGGCTCGGCAGACACCTCCTACAGTTCGCGAACCAGTGACATTCTAGGCCTAAATTTTCCTAATTCTACCATCCAATATACAATTTAAACATACCTAGATATCAAATATGATATAAAACAATTACCCATCATGTTTCTACACATTCTAACCATTATAAAACACATAACCAACCAAATTGAACCAAAAATTCTCTATTTAAACCAAATATTCATGTTTTAACCATTTTAATAAAATCAACCACTGTAAACTCATCTTTCAATCATTTTAATACATTCCACTTGCATTCTTTTCGTTTTTCATTATATAATCATAATCAAATGTCAATTTACCGATTAATAATCAAATTAAACATCAATTTTCATACATATATGCCATACATGAATTAAGACTCTGTAAAACCAAAAACTTCACTCTAAAACATGCTTTCATGGTTTAACTCATTCAAATTAATCTATAATCATCACATAATCTCTAATACATGCTTAGAATCAATTATAATCAAATAATTCATGCTTTGAACAACTAACTTCATATACAGTAAAGTAAAAGTAAAAAGAAATATAGTGAAGAACATTATACCTTCTATTGCTTAGAAATACTTGATTAATCTCCTTGCTTGAATTCTTACTTCCAATTCCCAAATTCTTCTTCTCAAACTCTCTCTTCTTCTCTGTATATATTTTCTCTCTTCTTCTTAAACTTAGATAATAGCTGAAAACCTTTTTAGTTTTTAACGTACTCAGCTTTCAATTTGATAGTTAAAGAAAAACAAAGGGTTAGGCCTTGTTTGGCAAACCCAAATACTAAATAATCCATTTTTACCAACCAAAGGTCACAAGACCTTGTTTGGTTTAACAAAAATAAAACATTTCCCATTTATTTTAATAATCCACTTTACTATATAGTTTTAATTGTCACACTTTTAATTTAATTAAACTTATTATTAAATAAATTCAATTAAACCTTACTAAATTAATTAATAATTCCATTTAACAAATAACAATAACACCAAATAAATTATGTTATTGAAATAAATATTTTATTCAAATAAATCATTTAATCATCTAATTTAATTATTATATTAAATTAGAATAATCGCATCAAATCACATTTAAATATCATTTAACATAAATCTTTTCACCATAACTTTATAAATTATTTATTTTACTCAATAAACAAATTAATAAAAATATTTATATAACTCAATAAATATTTTTATTTAATCACAACAATTGCATTCGTTACAGTTCTCGTCTCAATATAGGCGAAGGGTTGAGGTGTTGTGAGCGTTCCACCGTATAACTTGCTGGAAACGATTCGGGCGACAACCACCTCACGCAAGCGTTCCGTGGAGTCTATCAAGTTGGATTAGCATCAAAAGGAGTAATCCCATCACTATCACGTTCAAAACGATGTGTACATCTCACACAACTCATGATTTAGGGAGACCTTATTATTGTTTTAATAGTTCCTTCAAATTTTTATTTTTATTTTTGCCAAATTTCCTTCAAATTGTAAAAGAAAGAGGTGATTAGGAGTCCTATTACTTCGTTCTAGTTTGATTAGCATCAAAAGGAGTAATCCCATCAACATCGCGTTCAAAACGATGTGTACATCTCACACAAGTCATGATTTAGAGAGACCTTCTTATTGTTTCATTAGTTCCTTCAAATTGTCAAAGCAAGAGGTGATTAGGAGTCCTATTACTTCGTTTTAGTTGGACTAGCATCAAAAGGAGTAATCCCATCACTATCATGTTCAAACCGATGTGTGCATCTCACACAAGTAATGATTTAGGGAGACCTTCTTATTGTTTCCTTAGTTCCTTCAATTTATCAAAGAAAGAGGTGATTAGGAGTCCTATTACTTTGTTCTACTTGGATTAGCATCAAAAGGAGTAATCCCATCACTATCACGTTCAAAACGATGTGTACATTTCACACAAGCCATGATTTAGGGACACCTTCTTATTGTTTCATTAGTTCCTTCAAATTGTCAAAGAAAGAGGTGATACTTCGTTCTAGTTTGATTAGCATCAAAAGGAGCAATCACATCACTATCGCGTTCAAAACGATGTTTACATCTCACACGAGACTGGATTTAAGGAGACCTTCTTATTTTTTTCATTAGTTCATTCAAATTGTCAAAAAAAGAGGTGATTAGGAGTCCTATTACTTCGTTCTAGTTTGATTAGCATCAAAAGGAGTAATCCCATTACTATCGCGTTCAAAACGATGTGAACATCTCACACAAGTCATGATTTATGGAGACCTTCTAATTGTTTCATTTGTTCCTTCAAATTGTTAAAGAAATAGGTGATTAGGAATCCTATTACTTCGTTCTACTTTGATTAACATCAAAAGGAGCAATCGCATCACTATCGCGTTCAAAACGATGCGTACATCTCACACGAGACCTGATTTAGGAAGACCTTCTTATTGTTTCCTTAGTTCCTTCAAATTGTCAAAGAAAGAGTAACTAGGAGTCCTATTACTTCGTTCTAGTTTGATTAGCATCAAAAGGAGTAATCCCGTCACTATTGCGTTCAAAACGATGTGTATATCTCACACAAGTCATGATTTAGGGAGACCTTATTATTGTTTTAATAGTTCCTTCAAATTATCAAAGAAAGAGGTGATTAGGAGTCCTATTACTTTGTTCTAGTTGGATTAACATCAAAAGGAGAATTCCCATCACTATCACGTTCAAAACGATGTGTACATCTCACACAAGACTTGATTAGGAGTCCTATTATTTTTTCATTAGTTCCTTCAAATTGTCAAAAAAGAGGTGATTAGGAGTCCTATTACTTCGTTGTAGTTTGATTAGCATCAAAAGGAGTAATCCCATCACTATCGCGTTCAAAACGATGTGTACATCTCACACGGGTCATGATTTTGAGAGACTTTCTTATTGTTTTATTAGTTCCTTCAAATTGTCAAATAAAGAGGTGATACTTCGTTCTAGTTTGATTAGCATTAAAAGGAGCAATCACATCACGATCGCGTTCAAAACGATGCTTACATCTCACACGAGACTTGATTTAGGGAGACTCTCTTATTTTTTAATTAATTCCTTCAAATTGTCAAAATAAGAGGTGATTAGGAGTCCTATTACTTCGTTCTAGTTTGATTAGCATCAAAAGGAGTAATCCCATCACTATCGCGTTCAAAACGATGTGTACATCTCACACAAGTCATGATGTATGGAGACCTTCTTCTTGTTTAATTCGTTCCTTCAAATTGTCCAAGAAAGAGGTGATTAGGAATTCTATTACTTCGTTCTAATTTGATTAGCATCAAAATGAGCAATCGCCTCACTATCGCGTCTAAAACGATGCGTACATCTCCCACGAGACCTGATTTAGGGAGACCTTCTTATTGTTTCCTTAGTTCTTTCAAATTGTCAAAGAAAGAGTAAATAGGAGTCCTATTACTTCTTTCTAGTCTGATTAGTATCTAAAGGACTAATCCCATCACTATTGCATTCAAGATGATATGTACATCTCACACAAGTCATGATTTAGGGAGACCTTATTGTTGTTTTAATAGTTCCTTCAAATTGTCAAAGAAAGAGTAACTAGGAGGCCTATTACTTCGTTCTAGTTTGATTAGCATCAAAAGGAGCAATCGCATCACTATTGCGTTCAAAACGATGTATACATCTCACACAAGTCATGATTTAGGGAGACCTTGTTATTGTTTTAATAGTTCCTTCAAATTATCAAAGAAAGAGGTGATTAGGAGTCCTATTACTTCGTTCGAGTTGGATTAACATCAAAAGAAGTAATCCCATCACTATCACGTTCAAAACGATGTGTACATCTCACACAAGTCATGATTTAGGAAGACCTTCTTATTGTTTCATTCGTTCCTTTAAATTGTTAAAGAAAGAGGTGATTAGGAGTCCTATTACTTCGTTCTAGTTGGATTAGCATCAAAAGGAGTAATCACATCACTATCGCGCTCAAAACAATGTGTACATCTCACACAAGTCATGATTTAGGGAGACCTTCTTATTGTTTCATTAGTTCCTTCTAATTGTCAAAGAAAGAGGTGATTAGGAGTTCTATTACTTCGTTCTAGTTGGATTAGCATCAAAAGGAGCAATCACATCACTATCACGCTCAAAACGATGTGTACATCTCACACAAGTGATGATTTAGGGAGACCTTATTATCGTTTCATTCGTTCCTTTAAATTGTCAAAGAAAGAGGTGATTAGGAATCCTATTACTTCATTCTAGTTGGATTAGCATCAAAAGGAGTAATCCCATCAGTATCACGCTCAAAACGATGTGTACATCTCACGTAAGTCATGATTTAGGGAGACCTTCTTATTGTTTTATTAGTTCCTTTAAATTGTCAAAGAAAGAGGTGATTATGAGTCCTATTACTTCGTTCTAGTTGGACTAGCATCAAAAGGAGTAATCCCATCAATATCACGTTCAAAACGATGTGTACATCTCACACAAGTACTGATTTAGAGAGACTTTCTTATTGTTTCATTAGTTCATTCAAATTGTCAAAGAAAGAGGTGATTAGGAGTCCTATTACTTCATTCTAGTTAGATTAGCATCAAAAGGAGTAATCCCATTACTATCGCGCTCAAAACGATGTGTACATCTCACACAAGTCATGATTTAGGGTGACCTTCTTATTGTTTCATTAGTTCCTTCAAATTGTCAAAGAAAGAGGTGATTAGGAGTCAAATTACTTCGTTCTAGTTGGATTAGCATCAAAAGGAGCAATCACATCACTATCACGTTCAAAACGATGTGTACATCTCACACAAGTCATGATTTAGGGAGACCTTATTATTGTTTTAATAGTTATTTCAAAATATCAAAGAAAGAGGTGATTAGGAGTCCTATTACTTCGTTCGAGTTGGATTAGCATCAAAAGGAGTAATCCCATCACTATCACGTTCAAACAACGCCTACATCTCACGCATGTCTTGCTTTAGGGCGACCTTCTTATTTTTCATTAGTTCTTTCAAATTGTCAAAAAAAGAGGTGATTAGGAGTCCTATTACTTCGTTTTAGTTTGATTAGCATCAAAAGGAGCAATCCCATTAGTATCGCGTTCAAAACGATGAGTACATCTCACACAAGTTATGATTTAGGGAGACCTTATTATTGTTTCATTAGTTCCTACAAATTTTCAAACATGGAGATGATTAGGAGTCCTATTTCTTTGTTCGAGTTTAATTAGCATCAATAGGAGAATTCCCATCACTATTACGTTCAAAACGATGTGTACATATCACACAAGTCGTGATTTGGGGAGACCTTCTTATTGTTTCATTAGTTACTTCAAATTGTCAAAGAAATAGGAGATTAGGAGTCATATTACTTCGTTCTAGTTTGATTAGCATCTAAAGGAGCAATCTCATCACTATCGCGTTCAAAACGATGTGTACATCTCACACAAGTCATGATTTTGGGAGACCTTATTATTGGTTCATTAGTTCCTTCAAATTGTCAACAAAAGAGGTGATTAGGAGTCATATTACTTCGTTCTAGTTTGATTAGCATCAGAAGAGCAATCGCATCACTATCGCGTGCAAAACGATGTGTACATCTCACACAAGTCCTCGATTTAGGGAAGACCTTCTTATTGTTTCGTGTTAGTATCCTTCAAATTGTCAAAGAAAGAGGTGATTAGGAGTTCATATTACTTCGTTTCTAGTTTGATTAGCAACTAAAGGAGCAATCTCATCACTATCGCGTTCAAAACGATGTGTACATCTCACACAAGTCTCGATTTAGGAGACCTTCTTATTGTTTTTAATAGTTTCCTTCAAATTGTCAAAGAAACAGGTGATTAGGAGTCCTATTACTTCGTTCTAGTTTGATTAGCATCTAAAGGTGCAATCTCATCACTATCGCGTTCAAAACGATGTGTACATCTCACACAAGTCTTGATTTAAAGGAGACCTTCTTATTGTTTCATTAGTTTCCTTCAAAATTGTCAAAGAAAGAGGTGATTAGGAGTCATATTACTTCGTTCTAGTTGATTAGCATCAAAGGAGCAATCTCATCACTATTGCGTTCAAAACGATGTGTACATCTCACACAAGTCATGATTTAGGGAGACTTTCTTATTGGTTTATTAGTTTCCTTCAAATTGTCAAAGAAAGAGGTGATTAGGAGTCTTATATACTTCGTTCTAGTTTGATTAGCATCTAAAGGAGCAATCTCATCACTATCGCGTTCAAAACGATGTGTACATCTCACACAAGTCTTGATTTAGGAGACCTTCTTATTGTTTTCATTAGTTTCCTTCAAATTGTCAAAGAAAGAGGTGATTAGGAGTCTTATTACTTCGTTCTAGTTTGACAAGCATCAAAAGGAGCAATCCCATCACTATCGCGTTCAAAACGATGTGTACATCTCACACAAGTCTCGATTTAGGGAGACCTTCTTATTGTTTCCTTAGTTCCTTCAAATTGTCAAAGAAAGAGGTGATTAGGAGTCATATTACTTCGTTCTAGTTTGATTAGCATCTAAATGAGCAATCTCATCACTATCACGTTCAAAACGATGTGTACATCTCACACAAGTCTCGATTTAGGGAGACCTTCTTATTGTTTCGTTAGTTTCCTTCAAATTGTCAAAGAAAGAGGTGATTAGGAGTCTTATTACTTCGTTCTAGTTTGATTAGCATCAAAAGGAGCAATCTCATCACTATCGCGTTCAAAACGATGTGTACATCTCACACAAGTCATGATTTAGGGAGACCTTCTTATTGGTTCATTAGTTCCTTCAAATTGTCAAAGAAAGAGGTGATTAGGAGTCATATTACTTCGTTCTAGTTTGATTAGCATCAAAAGGAGCAATCTCATCACTATCGCGTTCAAAACGATGTGTACATCTCACACAAGTCTTGATTTAGGGAGACCTTCTTATTGTTTCGTTAGTTTCCTTCAAATTGTCAAAGAAAGAGGTGATTAGGAGTCATATTACTTCGTTCTAGTTTGATTAGCATCTAAAGGAGCAATCTCATCACTATCGCATTCAAAACGATGTGTACATCTCACACAAGTCTTGATTTAGGGAGACCTTCTTATTGTTTCGTTAGTTTCCTTCAAATTGTCAAAGAAAGAGGTGATTAGGAGTCATATTACTTCGTTCTAGTTTGATTAGCATCAAAAGGAGCAATCTCATCACTATCGCTTTCAAAACGATGTGTACATCTCACACAAGTCTCGATTTAGGGAGACCTTTCTTATTGGTTCATTAGTTCCTTCAAATTGTCAAAGAAAGAGGTGATTAGGAGTCATATTACTTCGTTCTAGTTTGATTAGCATCTAAAGGAGCAATCTCATCACTATCGCGTTCAAAACGATGTGTACATCTCACACAAGTCTCGATTTAGGGAGACCTTCTTATTGTTTCATTCGTTCCTTCAAATTGTCAAAGAAAGAGGTGATTAGGAGTCATATTACTTCGTTCTAGTTTGATTAGCATCTAAAGGAGCAATCTCATCACTATCGCGTTCAAAACGATGTGTACATCTCACACAAGTCTTGATTTTGGGAGACCTTCTTATTGTTTCATTCGTTCCTTCAAATTGTCAAAGAAAGAGGTGATTAGGAGTCCTATTACTTCGTTCTAGTTTGATTAGCATCAAAAGGAGCAATCTCATCACTATCGCGTTCAAAACGATGTGTACATCTCACACAAGTCTCGATTTAGGGAGACCTTCTTATTGTTTCGTTAGTTTCTTCAAATTGTCAAAGAAAGAGGTGATTAGGAGTCATATTACTTCGTTCTAGTTTGATTAGCATCTAAAGGAGCAATCTCATCACTATCGCGTTCAAAACGATGTGTACATCTCACACAAGTCTCGATTTAGGGAGACCTTCTTATTGTTTCGTTAGTTTCCTTCAAATTGTCAAAGAAAGAGGTGATTAGGAGTCATATTACTTCGTTCTAGTTTGATTAGCATCAAAAGCAGCAATCTCATCACTATCGCGTTCAAAACGATGTGTACATCTCACACAAGTCTCGATTTAGGGAGACCTTCTTATTGTTTCGTTAGTTTCCTTCAAATTGTCAAAGAAAGAGGTGATTAGGAGTCATATTACTTCGTTCTAGTTTGATTAGCATCTAAAGGAGCAAATCTCATCACTATCGCGTTCAAAACGATGTGTACATCTCACACAAGTCTGGGTTTAGGGAGACCTTCTTATTTATTCATTAGTTTCCTTCAAATTGTCAAAGAAAGAGGTGATTAGAAGTCATATTACTGCGTTCTAGTTTGATTAGGATCTAAAGGAGCAATCTCATCACTATCGCGTTCAAAACGATGTGTACATCTCACACAAGTCTCGATTTAGGGAGACCTTCTTATTGTTTCGTTAGTTTCCTTCAAATTGTCAAAGAAAGAGGTGATTAGGAGTCATATTACTTCGTTCTAGTTTGATTAGCATCTAAAGGAGCAATCTCATCACTATCACGTTCAAAACGATGTGTACATCTCACACAAGTCTTGATTTAGGGAGACCTTCTTATTGGTTCATTAGTTCCTTCAAATTGTCAAAGAAAGAGGTGATTAGGAGTCATATTACTTCGTTCTAGTTTGATTAGCATCTAAAGGAGCAATCTCATCACTATCGCATTCAAAATGATGTGTACATCTCACACAAGTCTTGATTTAGGGAGACCTTCTTATTGGTTCATTAGTTCCTTCAAATTGTCAAAGAAAGAGGTGATTAGGAGTCATATTACTTCGTTCTAGTTTGATTAGCATCAAAAGGAGCAATCTCATCACTATCGCGTTCAAAACGATGTGTACATCTCACACAAGTCTTGATTTAGGGAGTCCTTCTTATTGGTTCATTAGTTCCTTCAAATTGTCAAAGAAAGAGGTGATTAGGAGTCATATTACTTCGTTCTAGGTTGATTAGCATCTAAAGGAGCAATCTCATCACTATCGCGCTCAAAACGATGTGTACATCTCACATAAGTCTTGATTTAGGGAGACCTTCTTATTGGTTCATTAGTTGCTTCAAATTGTCAAAGAAATAGGTGATTAGGAGTCTTATTACTTCGTTCTAGTTTGATTAGCATCAAAAGGAGCAATCTCATCACTATCGCGTTCAAAACGATGTGTTCATCTCACACAAGTCTCGATTTAGGGAAGCCTTCTTATTGTTTCGTTAGTTTCTTCAAATTGTCAAAGAAAGAGGTGATTAGGAGTCTTATTACTTCGTTCTAGTTTGATTAGCATCAAAAGGAGCAATCTCATCACTATCGCGTTCAAAACGATGTGTACATCTCACACAAGTCATGATTTAGGGAGACCTTCTTATTGTTTCATTAGTTTCCTTCAAATTGTCAAAGAAAGAGGTGATTAGGAGTCTTATTACTTCGTTCTAGTTTGATTAGCATCTAAAGGAGCAATCTCATCACTATCGCGTTCAAAACGATGTGTACATCTCACACAAGTCTTGATTTAGGGAGACCTTCTTATTGGTTCATTAGTTCCTTCAAATTGTCAAAGAAAGAGGTGATTAGGAGTCATATTACTTCGTTCTAGTTTGATTAGCATCTAAAGGAGCAATCTCATCACTATCGCGTTCAAAACGATGTGTACATCTCACACAAGTCATGATTTAGGGAGACCTTCTTATTTTTTCGTTAGTTTCCTTCAAATTGTCAAAGAAAGAGGTGATTAGGAGTCATATTACTTCGTTCTAGTTGGATTAGCATCTAAAGGAGCAATCTCATCACTATCGCGTTCAAAACGATGTGTACATCTCACACAAGTCTCGATTTAGGGAGACCTTCTTATTTAGTTTCCTTCAAATTGTCAAAAAAGAGGTGATTAGGAGTCATATTACTTCGTTCTAGTTTGATTAGCATCTAAACGAGCAATCTCATCATTATCGCGTTTAAAACGATGTGTACATCTCACACAAGTCTCGATTTAGGGAGACCTTCTTATTGTTTCGTTAGTTTCCTTCAAATTGTCAAAGAAAGAGGTGATTAGGAGTCATATTACTTCGTTCTAGTTTGATTAGCATCTAAAGGTGCAATCTCATCACTATCGCGTTCAAAACGATGTGTACATCTCACACAAGTCTCGATTTAGGGAGACCTTCTTATTGTTTCGTTAGTTCCTTCAAATTGTCAAAGAAAGAGGTGATTAGGAGTCATATTACTTCGTTCTAGTTTGATTAGCATCTAAAGGAGCAATATCATCACTGTCGCGTTCAAAACGATGTGTACATCTCACACAAGTCTTGATTTAGGGAGACCTTCTTATTGGTTCATTAGTTCCTTCAAATTGTCAAAGAAAGAGGTGATTAGGAGTCATATTACTTCGTTCTAGTTTGATTAGCATCTAAAGGAGCAATCTCATCACTATCGCGTTCAAATTCAAAACGATGTGTACATCTCACACAAGTCTTGATTTAGGGAGACCTTCCTATTGGTTCATTAGTTCCTTCAAATTGTCAAAGAATGAGGTGATTAGGAGTCATATTATTTCGTTCTAGTTTGGTTAGCATCTAAAGGAGCAATCTCATCACTATCGCGTTCAAAACGATGTGTACATCTCACACAAGTCTTGATTTAGGGAGACATTCTTATTGGTTCATTATTTCCTTCAAATTGGCAAAGAAAGAGGTGATTAGGAGTCATATTACTTCGTTCTAGTTTGATTAGCATCAAAAGGAGCAATCTCATCACTATCGCGTTCAAAACGATGTGTACATCTCACACAAGTCTCGATTTAGGGAGACCTTCTTATTGTTTCATTAGTTCCTTCAAATTGTCAAAGAAAGAGGTGATTAGGAGTCATATTACTTCGTTCTAGTTTGATTAGCATCTAAAGGAGCAATCTCATCACTATCGCGTTCAAAACGATGTGTACATCTCACACAAGTCTCGATTTAGGGAGACCTTCTTATTGTTTCATTAGTTCCTTCAAATTGTCAAAGAAAGAGGTGATTAGAGTCTTATTACTTCGTTCTAGTTTGATTAGCATCAAAAGCAGCAATCTCATCACTATCGCGTTCAAAACGATGTGTACATCTCACACAAGTCTCGATTTAGGGAGACCTTCTTATTGTTTCGTTAGTTTCCTTCAAATTGTCAAAGAAAGAGGTGATTAGGAGTCTTATTACTTCGTTCTAGTTTTATTAGCATCTAAGGGAGCAATCTCATAACTATCGTGTTCAAAACGATGTGTGCATCTCACACAAGTCTCGATTTAGGGAGACCTTCTTATTGTTTCGTTAGTTTCCTTCAAATTGTCAAAGAAAGAGGTGATTAGGAGTCATATTACTTCGTTCTAGTTTGATTAGCATCTAAAGGAGCAATCTCATCACTATCGCTTTCAAAACGATGTGTACATCTCACACAATTCTTGATTTAGGGAGACCTTCTTATTGCTTCGTTAGTTTCCTTCAAATTGTCAAAGAAAGAGGTGATTAGGAGTCATATTACTTCGTTCTAGTTTGATTAGCATCTAAAGGAGCAATCTCATCACTATCGCGTTCAAAACGATGTGTACATCTCACACAAGTCTCGATTTAGGGAGACCTTCTTATTGTTTCGTTAGTTTCCTTCAAATTGTCAAAGAAAGAGGTGATTAGGAGTCATATTACTTCGTTCTAGTTTGATTAGCATCTAAAGGAGCAATCTCATCACTATCGCGTTCAAAACGATGTGTACATCTCACACAAGTCTCGATTTAGGGAGACCTTCTTATTGTTTCATTAGTTTCCTTCAAATTGTCAAAGAAAGAGGTGATTAGGAGTCTTATTACTTCGTTCTAGTTTGATTAGCATCAGAAGGAGCAATCTCATCACTATCGCGTTCAAAACGATGTGTACATCTCACACAAGTCTTGATTTAGGGAGACCTTCTTATTGGTTCATTAGTTCCTTCAAATTGTCAAAGAAAGAGGTGATTAGGAGTCATATTACTTCGTTCTATTTTGATTAGCATCTAAAGGGGCAATCTCATCACTATGGCGTTCAAAACGATGTGTACATCTCACACAAGTCTTGATTTAGGGAGACCTTCAAATTGTTTCATTAGTTTCCTTCAAATTGTCAAAGAAAGAGGTGATTAGGAGTCTTATTACTTCGTTCTAGTTTGATTAGCATCAGAAGGAGCAATCTCATCACTATGGCGTTCAAAACGATGTGTACATCTCACATAAGTCTTGATTTAGGGAGACCTTCTTATTGGTTCATTAGTTCCTTCAAATTGTCAAAGAAAGAGGTGATTAGGAGTCATATTACTTCGTTCTAGTTTGATTAGCATCTAAAGGAGCAATCTCATCACTATCGCGTTCAAAACGATGTGTACATCTCACACAAGTCTTGATTTAGGGAGACCTTCTTATTGTTTCGTTAGTTTCCTTCAAATTGTCAAAGAAAGAGGTGATTAGGAGTCATATTACTTCGTTCTAGTTTGATTAGCATCTAAAGAAGCAATCTCATCACTATCGCGTTCAAAACGATGTGTACATCTCACACAAGTCTTGATTTAGGGAGACCTTCTTATTGGTTCATTAGTTCCTTCAAATTGTCAAAGAAAGAGGTGATTAGGAGTCATATTACTTCGTTCTAGTTTGATTAGCATCTAAAGGAGCAATCTCATCACTATCGCGTTCAAAACGATGTGTACATCTCACACAAGTCTCGATTTAGGGAGACCTTCTTATTGTTTCATTAGTTTCCTTCAAATTGTCAAAGAAAGAGGTGATTAGGAGTCTTATTACTTCGTTCTAGTTTGATTAGCATCTAAAGGAGCAATATCATCACTATCGCGTTCAAAACGATGTGTACATCTCACACAAGTCTTGATTTAGGGAGACCTTCTTATTGTTTTGCTCGTTTCCTTCAAATTGTCAAAGAAAGAGGTGATTAGGAGTCATATTACTTTGTTCTAGTTTGATTAGCATCTAAAGGAGCAATCTCATCACTATCGCGTTCAAAACGATGTGTACATCTCACACAAGTCTTGATTTAGGGAGACCTTCTTATTGTTTCGTTAGTTCCTTCAAATTGTCAAAGAAAGAGGTGATTAGGAGTCATATTACTTCGTTCTAGTTTGATGATTAGCATCTAAAGGAGCAATCTCATCACTATCGCGTTCAAAACGATGTGTACATCTCACACAAGTCTCGATTTAGGGAGACCTTCTTATTGTTTCATTAGTTCCTTCAAATTGTCAAAGAAAGAGGTGATTAGGAGTCTTATTACTTCGTTCTAGTTTGATTAGCATCAAAAGGAGCAATCTCATCACTATCGCGTTCAAAACGATGTGTACATCTCACACAAGTCTTGATTTAGGGAGACCTTCTTATTGTTTCGTTAGTTTCCTTCAAATTGTCAAAGAAAGAGGTGATTAGGAGTCATATTACTTCGTTCTAGTTTGATTAGCATCTAAAGGAGCAATCTCATCACTATCGCGTTCAAAACGATGTGTACATCTCACACAAGTCTTGATTTAGGGAGACCTTCTTATTGTTTCATTAGTTTCCTTCAAATTGTCAAAGAAAGAGGTGATTAGGAGTCTTATTACTTCGTTCTAGTTTGACTAGCATCAAAAGGTGTAATCTCATCACTATCGCGTTCAAAACGATGTGTACATCTCACACAAGTCTTGGTTTAGGGAGACCTTTTTATTGGTTTGTTAGTTTCCTTCAAATTGTCAAAGAAAGAGGTGATTAGGAGTCATATTACTTCGTTCTAGTTTGATTAGCATCTAAAGGAGCAATCTCATCACTATCGCGTTCAAAACGATGTGTACATCTCACACAAGTCTTGATTTAGGGAGACCTTCTTATTGGTTCATTAATTCCTTCAAATTGTCAAAGAAAGAGGTAATAAGGAGTCATATTAATTCGTTCTAGTTTGATTAGCATCTAAAGGAGCAATCTCATCACTATCGCGTTCAAAACGATGTGTACATCTCACACAAGTCTCGATTTTAGGAGACCTTCTTATTATTTCGTTAGTTTCCTTCAAATTGTCAAAGAAAGAGGTGATTAGGAGTCATATTACTTCGTTCTAGTTTGATTAGCATCTAAAGGAGCAATCTCATCACTATCGCGTTCAAAACGATGTGTACATCACACACAAGTCTTGATTTAGGGAGACCTTCTTATTGGTTCATTAGTTCCTTCAAATTGTCAAAGAAAGAGGTGATTAGGAGTCATATTACTTCGTTCTAGTTTGATTAGCATCTAAAGGAGCAATCTCATCACTATCGCGTTCAAAACGATGTGTACATCTCACACAAGTCTTGATTTAGGGAGACCTTCTTATTGTTTCATTAGTTCCTTCAAATTGTCAAAGAAAGAGGTGATTAGGAGTCATATTACTTCGTTCTAGTTTGATTAGCATCTAAAGGAGCAATCTCATCACTATCGCGTTCAAAACGATGTGTACATCTCACACAAGTCTTGATTTAGGGAGACCTTCTTATTGTTTCATTAGTTCCTTCAAATTGTCAAAGAAAGAGGTGATTAGGAGTCATATTACTTCGTTCTAGTTTGATTAGCATCTAAAGGAGCAATCTCATCACTATCGCGTTCAAAACGATGTGTACATCTCACACAAGTATTGATTTAGGGAGACTTTCTTATTGTTTCATTAGTTTCCTTCAAATTGTCAAAGAAAGAGGTGATTAGGAGTCATATTACTTCGTTCTAGTTTGATTAGCATCTAAAGGAGCAATATCATCACTATCGCATTCAAAACGATGTGTACATCTCACACAAGTCTCGATTTAGGGAGACCTTCTTATTGTTTCGTTAGTTTCTTTCAAATTGTCAAAGAAAGAGGTGATTAGGAGTCATATTACTTCGTTCTAGTTTGATTAGCATCTAAAGGAGCAATCTCATCACTATCGCTTTCAAAACGATGTGTACATCTCACACAAGTCTTGATTTAGGGAGACCTTCTTATTGTTTCGTTAGTTTCCTTCAAATTGTCAAAGAAAGAGGTGATTTGGAGTCTTATTATTTCGTTCTAGTTTGATTAGCATCTAAAGGAGCAATCTCATCACTATCGCGTTCAAAACGATGTGTACATCTCACACAAGTCTTGATTTAGGGAGACCTTCTTATTGTTTCGTTAGTTTCCTTCAAATTGTCAAAGAAAGAGGTGATTAGGAGTCTTATTACTTCGTTCTAGTTTGATTAGCATCAAAAGGAGCAATCTCATCACTATCGCGTTCAAAACAATGTGTACATCTCACACAAGTCTTGATTTAGGGAGACCTTCTTATTGGTTCATTAGTTCCTTCAAATTGTCAAAGAACGAGGTAATTAGGAGTCATATTACTTCGTTCTAGTTTGATTAGCATCTTAAGGAGCAATCTCATCACTATCGCGTTTAAAACGATGTGTACATCTCACACACAATTCTTGATTTAGCGAGACTTTCTTATTGTTTCGTTAGTTTCTTCAAATTGTCAAAGAAAGAGGTGATTAGGAGTCTTATTACTTCGTTCTAGTTTGATTAGCATCAGAAGGAGCAATCTCATCACTATCGCGTTCAAAACGATGTGTACATCTCACACAAGTCTTGATTTAGGGAGACCTTCTTATTGCTTCATTAGTTCCTTCAAATTGTCAAAGAAAGAGGTGATTAGGAGTCATATTACTTCGTTCTAGTTTGATTAGCATCTAAAGGAGCAATCTCATCACTATCGCGTTCAAAACGATGTGTACATCTCACACAAGTCTTGATTTAGGGAGACCTTCTTATTGTTTTTCGTCATTAGTTTCCTTCAAATTGGTCCAAAGAAAGAGGTGATTAGGAGTAATATTACTTCGTTCTAGTTTGATTAGCATCAAAAGGAGCAATCTCATCACTATGGCATTCAAAACAATGTGTACATCTCACAAAAGTCTCGATTTAGGGAGACCTTCTTATTTTTCGGTAGTTTCCTTCAAATTGTCAAAGAAAGAGGTTATTAGGAGTCATATTACTTCGTTCTACATTGATTAGCATCTAAAGGAGCAATCTCATCACTATCGCGTTCAAAACGATGTGTATATCTCACACAAGTCTTGATTTAGCGGGACCTTCTTATTGTTTCGTTAGTTTCCTTCAAATTGTCAAAGATATAGGTCATTAGGAGTCTTATTTCTTCGTTCTAGTTTGATTAGCATCTAAAGGAGCAATCTCATCATTATCGCGTTCAAAACGATGTGTACATCTCACACAAGTCTTGATTTAGGGAGACCTTCTTATTGGTTCATTAGTTCCTTCAAATTGTCAAAGAAAGAGGTGATTAGGAGTCATATTACTTCGTTCTAGTTTGATTAGCATCTAAAGGAGCAATCTCATCACTATCGCGTTCAAAACGATGTGTACATCTCACACAAGTCTTGATTTAGGGAGACCTTCTTATTGTTTCGTTAGTTTCCTTCAAATTGTCAAAAAAAGAGGTGATTAGGAGTCATATTACTTCGTTCTAGTTTGATTAGCATCTAAAGGAGCAATCTCATCACTATCGCGTTCAAAACGATGTGTACATCTCACACAAGTCTCGATTTAGGAGACCTTCTTATTGTTTCGTTAGTTTCCTTCAAATTGTCAAAGAAAGAGGTGATTAGGAGTCATATTACTTCGTTCTAGTTTGATTAGCATCTAAAGGAGCAATCTCATCACTATCGCGTTCAAAACGATGTGTACATCTCACACAAAAATCTCGATTTAGGGAGACCTTCTTATTGTTCGTTTGTTTCCTTCAAATTGTCAAAGAAAGAGGGGATTAGGAGTCATATTACTTCGTTCTAGTTTGATTAGCATCTAAAGGAGCAATATCATCACTATCGCGTTCAAAACGATGTGTACATCTCACACAAGTCTTGATTTAGGGAGACCTTCTTATTGTTTCGTTAGTTCCTTCAAATTGTCAAAGAAAGAGGTGATTAGGAGTCATATTACTTCGTTCTAGTTTGATTAGCATCTAAAGGAGCAATCTCATCACTATCGCGTTCAAAAACGATGTGTACATCTCACACAAGTCTTGATTTAGGGAGACCTTCTTATTGTTTCATTAGTTTCCTTCAAATTGTCAAAGAAAGAGGTGATTAGGAGTCTTATTACTTCGTTCTAGTTTGATAAGCATCAGAAGGAGCAATCTCATCACTATCGCGTTCAAAACGATGTGTACATCTCACACAAGTCTTGATTTAGGGAGACCTTCTTATTGGTTCATTAGTTTCCTTCAAATTGTCAAAGAAAGAGGTGATTAGGAGTCATATTACTTCGTTGTAGTTTGATTAGCAATCAAAAGGAGCAATCTCATCACTATCGCGTTCAAAAACGATGTGTACATCTCACACAAGTCATGATTTAGGGAGACCTTCTTATTCTTTCGTTAGTTTCCTTCAAATTGTCAAAGAAGGAGGTGATTAGGAGTAATATTACTTCCTTCTAGTTTGATTAGCATCGAAAGGAGCAATATCATCACTATCGCGTTCAACACGATGTGTACATCTCATACAAGTCTTGATTTAGGGAGGCCTTCTATTTGTTTCATTAGTTTCCTTCAAATTGTCAAAGAAAGAGGTGATTAGGAGTCTTATTACTTCGTTCTAGTTTGATTAGCATCTAAAGGAGCAATCTCATCACTATCGCGTTCAAAACGATGTGTACATCTCACACAAGTCTCGATTTAGGGAGACCTTCTAATTGTTTCATTAGTTTCCTTCAAATTGTCAAAGAAAGAGGTGATTAGGAGTCTTATTACTTCGTTCTAGTTTGATTAGCATCAAAAGGAGCAATCTCATCACTATCGCGTTCAAAACGATGTGTACATCTCACACAAGTCTTGATTTAGGGAGACCTTCTTATTGTTTCGTTAGTTTCCTTCAAATTGTCAAAGAAAGAGGTGATTAGGAGTCTTATTACTTCGTTCTAGTTTGATTAGCATCTAAAGGAGCAATCTCATCACTATCCGCGTTCAAAACGATGTGTACATCTCACACAAGTCTTGATTTATGGGGACCTTCTTATTTGTTTATTAGTTCATTCAATTTGTCAAAGATTGAGGTGTTTATGAGTCATATTACTCCGTTCTAGTTTTATTAGCATCTAAAGGAGCAATATCATCACTATCGCGTTCAAAACGATGTGTACATCTCACACAAATCTCGATTTAGGGAGACCTTCTTGTTGGTTCATTAGTTCCTTCAAATTGTCAAAGAAAGAGGTAATTAGGAGTCATATAACTTCGTTCTAGTTTGATTAGCATCTAAAGGAGCAATCTCATCACTATCGCGTTCAAAATGATGTGTACATCTCACACAAGTCTCGATTTAGGGAGACCTTCTTATTGGTTCATTAGTTTCCTTCAAATTGTCAAAGAAAGAGGTGATTGAAGTCATATTACTTCGTTCTAGTTTGATTAGCATCAAAAGGAGCAATCTCATCACTATCGCGTTCAAAACGATGTGTACATCTCACACAAGTCTTAATTTATGGAGACCTTCTTATTGGGTCATTAGTTTCATTCAAATTGTCAAAGAAAGAGGTGATTAGGAGTCATATTACTTCGTTCTAGTTTGATTAGCATCTAAAGGAGCAATCTCATCACTATCGCGTTCAAAACGATGTGTACATCTCACACAAGTCTCGATTTAGGGAGACCTTCTTATTGGTTCATTATTTCCTTCAAATTGTCAAAGAAAGAGGTGATTAGGAGTCATATTACTTCGTTCTAGTTTGATTAGCATCTAAAGGAGCAATCTCATCACTATCGCGTTCAAAACGATGTGTACATCTCACATCTCACACAAGTCGGGATTTAGGGAGACATTCTTATTGTTTCGTTAGTTTCCTTCAAATTGTCAAAGAAAGAGGTGATTAGAAGTCTTATTACTTCGTTCTAGTTTGATTAGCATCTAAAGGAGCAATCTCATCACTATCGCGTTCAAAACGATGTGTACATCTCACACAAGTCGTGATTTAGGAGACCTTCTTATTGTTTCTTTAGTCTCATTCAAATTGTCACTTATAGAGGTGATTAGGAGTCTTATTACTTCGTTCTAGTTTTATTACCATGAAAAGGAGCAATCTCATTAATATCGCGTTCAAAACGATGTGTACATCTCACACAATAATCGATTTAGGGACACCTTCTTATTGTTTCGTTAGTTTCCTTCAAATTGTCAAAGAAAGAGGTGATTAGAAGTTTTATTACTTCGTTTTAGTTTCACTAGCATCAAAAGGTGTAATCTCATCACTATCGCGTTCAAAACGATGTGTACATCTCACACAAGTCTTGATTTAGGGAGACCTTTATATTGTTTCGTTAGTTTCCTTCAAATTGTCAAAGAAAGAAGTGATTAGGAGTCATATTACTTCGTTCTAGTTTGATTAGCATCTAAAGGAGCAATCTCATTACTATCGCGTTCAAAACGATGTGTACATCTCACACAAGTCTGATTTAGGGAGACCTTCTTATTGTTTCATTAGTTTCCTTCAAATTGTCAAAGAAAGAGGTGATTAGGAGTCATATTATCTTCGTTCTAGTTGGATTAGCATCTAAAGGAGCAATATCATCACTATCACAATTCAAAACGATGTGTACATCTCACACAAGTCCATGATTTAGGGAGACCTTCTTATTGTTTCATTAGTTCCTTCAAATTGTCAAAGAAAGAGGTGATTAGGAGTCATATTACTTCGTTCTAAGTTGATTAGCATCTAAAGGAGCAATCTAGCATCACTATCGCGTTCAAAACGATGTGTACATCTCACACAAGTCATGATTTAGGGAGACCTTCTTTATTGTTTCATTAGTTTCCTTCAAATTGTCAAAGAAAGAGGTGATTAGGAGTCCATATTACTTCGTTCTAAGTTTGAATTAGCATCTAAAGGAGCAATCTCATCACTATCGCGTTCAAAACGATGTGTAACATCTCACTACAAGTCCTCGATTTAGGGAAGACCTTCTTATTATTTTATTAGTTTCCTTCAAATTATCAAAGAAAGAGGTGATTAGGATACTTCGTTCTAGTTTGATTAGAGTCAAAAAGAGCAATCTCATCACTATTGCGTTCAAAAATATGTGTACATCTCGCACAAGTTATGATTTAGGGAGACCTTCTTATTGTTTCATTAGTTCCTTCAAATTGTCAAAGAAAGAGATGATTAGCAGTCCTATTACTTCGTTCTAGTTGGATTAGCATCTAAAGGAGCAATCTCATCACTATCGCGTTCAAAACGATGTGTACATCTCACACAAGTCTTGATTTAGGAAGACCTTCTTATTGTTTCGTTAGTTTCCTTCAAATTGTCAAAGAAAGAGGTGATTAGGAGTCATATTACTTCGTTCTAGTTTGATTAGCATCTAAAGGAGCAATCGAATCACTATCGCGTTCAAAACGATGTGTATATCTCTTACAAGTCATGAATTAGGGAGACCTTCTTATTGTTTTAAGAGTTTCCTTCAAATTGTCAAAGAAAGAGGTGATTAGGGAGTCCCTATTACTTCGTTCTAGTTTGGATTAGCATCAAAAGGAGCAATCTCAGGTTTGTATAGACGCGAACATGCAATCAAAATTTACATTAATAAAGCGAAGCCGCGATAAAATCAGATTTTAAAATTTTTATACAAACCTTTACCATGATCTTTCTATATGCACAATTATTAATTAAACGAAAGAGATGGAGAATAAGAATTATACCTTCGTTGAAATTCTATGCTTCCTCAGAGGTACAAGTTCACCTCCATTCGTTCGCGTTCTCCTGAATTCCACCCGATTAAATTCCTTCCTTTGATCAAACGTTAGTCACACCAAGTGGTTTGGTCCCTCTAGAGGTGATCCACCAAGAAATAATACTTGTTCAAGAAGATTGGGTGTTGGCAAAACCCTAGTTTCTATCTCTATAGAAAATGGTAAGTACTCCTCTACACAATTCTTATGTAAGAGTGTGTAACCCTAATCTATGATAAGACTTCTCTTATTTATAGATGTAGGAAAACCCTTCCCCTAAACTATTTAGGATTAGGTTTTCTATTCCTAATTAAAACTCCTTTAAATAAATTAAATCGCCTAATACCAATTAGGAATTCAAGTGAGAGTAACTTTCTATTAATTAATTCCCAATCCCTATTAGGAAATTGAAATAATATTAATCAGTACTAATAATAATAAGACTCCCCTCTTATTTTATTTTATATTTAATATTTCTAAAATATTAAATAATAAATATTTAAGCTATTTAATTTATTCTATCACATAGACTAAATTAAATACACTTAACTTATTATCTACAAATATGCCATTTTACTTCTTAAATAAATATTTATTTTCTTTTGCGGTGTGACCCTTTAGGTTCTCCATATTAAACCGTCTGTGAATAAATCAATTAGAACACTTCCTAATCTTATTTAAATAAAATAAATTTAAACTATGTAATTCAATTTAAATAAATAATATTTATTCTACAATAAGTGTAAGCCTCCTTAGCGATCAACGACTTTCCAGATTCAAATATAGATTTCAACATTAATCTAAAAGAAGACCTTTCAGTGCATAGTTACCTTCCTGCGTGAAATGTCAATCCTTCTACCCATACAATGTCCCTAATTAAAATGATAAGACATGGAATTACTGTCGAAGTCTTATTTTATTTTAATTATATGTATTTAGATTCTCAAATGCACAACTCTAATTAATAATGCAAATTAGCAAACTCTTTTCTATTTTCATTATGCTTTGTTGCCAAAGACTTCTGAGATCGTCATTTATACGAATCACATAGGACATTCTCATCCTTTTACTAGAAGTGGTAGATTCTTTATTGATCATCCTCACCTATCTCCATGTATAACTTATTATACCCAAATCATACCCTTTGAAATATCCTAAAGGTCTTAAGGGACATGTCAAAGTATAACCTCATCATACACCAAGATACAATGAGATCTCAAGTCCAAGGATCACTTGTACTACTATCACTAGATGAAATTCCTATTGACATGCGAGTAAAAACGCCATTAAAAGGTATTCCTTAAGCGCGAGCCACGTTCAGTGAACTTATTCTCTAAAAAGCAACCTACATAACTTGCTTTTAGTGTCTCCACACAAGATGATTATAGAGATCAATCATTCTCTTCATAAGAGCAAGCCACGTATGTACTAATCTATCCGGAATTCACTTAATCCCCTTTTTAGTAACCATGCGATTTAGGAACAATTTTAAGTTTGTGAGATATCTAGAATTTAGATCTCATAGCATGATCCCCATCATGATTCTAAAAGCATTGCTCCAAAACTATGGGTTTATCCCACATTTAATATAACAGCACCATGTAGATAAATATGGTAAAATGCCTTTTAATACAACCGAATAAGATTACAAAGTATATGCTACATTCAAATATCAAATATGCTTGGCTTGTGTGCATCTACTTCAGTAATCCCATCACTATCACGATCAATAACGATGTGTACATCTCACCCAAGTCATGATTTAGGGAGACCCTTCTTATTGTATCACTTCGCTGCTTTAAATAGTCAAAGAAAAAGTTGATTAAGAGTCCTATTAATTCGTTCTAGTTGGATTAAGTATCAAAATGAGGTTTCCCTCCATCACTAGCGCATTCAAACCGATGTGTACATCTCACACAAGACTCAAGTCAGATTTTGAGAGACTTTCTTATTGTTTTTTAATAGTTTCCATTCAAATTGTCAAAGAAAGAGGTGATACTTTCTTTCTAGTTGTGATTAGCATCAAAATGAGCAATCTCATCACTATCCGCGTTCAAAACGATGCTTACAACTCTCACCACGGAGACTGGATTTAGGGAGACCTTCTTATTTTTTTATTAATTCCTTCAAATTGTCGAAAAAAAGAGGTGCTTAGGAGTCCTATTACTTCGTTCTAGTTTGATTAGGCATCAAAAGGAGTAATCCCATCACTAACGCGTTCAAAATGAATGTGTACATCTCACACAAGTCCATGATTTCTTGAGAGACTTTTCTTATTGTTTTTATTAGTTTCCTTCAAAATTGTCAAAGAAAGAGGTGATACTATTCGTTCTAGTTTGATTAGCAGCAAATGGAGCAATCTCATCACTATCGACGCGTTCAAAAGGATGCTTACAATCTCCACACGAGACTGATTTTTTAGGGAGACCTTTTTATTTTTTTCATTAATTCCTTCAAATTGTCAAAAAAAGAGGTGATTAGGAGTCCTATTACTTCGTTCTAGTTTGATTAGCATCAAAAGGAGTAATCCCATCACTAACGCGTTCAAAACAATGTGTACATCTCACACAAGTCGTGATTTATGGAGACCTTCTTATTGTTTCATTCGTTCCTTCAAATTGTCAAAGAAATAGGTGATTAGGAATCCTATTACTTCGTTCAACTTTGATAAGCATCAAAAGGAGCAATCGCATTACTATCACGTTCAAAACGATGCGTACATCTCACACGAGACCTGATTTAGGAAGACCTTCTTATAGTTTCCTTTGTTCCTTCAAATTGTCAAAGAAAGAGTAACTAGGAGTCCTATTACTTCGTTCTAGTTTGGTTAGCATCAAAAGGAGTAATCCCATCACTATTGCATTCAAAACGATGTGTACATCTCACACAAGTCATGATTTAGGGAGACCTTATTATTGTTTTAATAGTTCCTTCAAATTATCAAAGAAAGAGGTGATTAGGAGTCCTATTACTTTGTTCTAAGTTGGATTAGCAATCAAAAGGAGTAATCCCCATCACAATCACATTCAAAACGATGTGTAACATCTCACCCAAGTTCATGATTTAGGGAGACCTTCTTAAGTCTTTCATTCGTTCCTTCATATTGTCAAAGAAAAAAGAGGTGATTTAAGGAGTACGTATTCACTTCGTGTTCTAGTTGGACCTAGCATCAAAAGGACAGTAATTCCCATCACAGGGGGGGGGGGGGGGGGGGGGGGGGGGGGGGGGGGCCATAACGTTCAAATCACGATGTGTACATCACACAAATCAAAAAGCCAAACGATGTGTACATCTCACACAAGTCATGATTTTTTTAAGAGAGACCATCTTATTGTTTCATTAGGTCCATCAAAATTGTCCAAAAGAAAGAGGTGATTAGGTGTCCTATTACTTCGTTCTAGTTGGACTAGCAATCAAAAGGACTACTCCCATCAATATCACGTTCAAAACGATTTGTACATCGCACACAATGTCATGAATTTTAGAGAGACATTCTTATCGTTTCCCCGCCCAACCCCCCCCCACCCTCTACAAACAATTAGATTCCTTCAAAATTGTCAAAGAAAGAGGTGATTAGGAGTCCTATTACTTCGTTCTAGTTGGAAAAATATCAAAAGGACAAATCCCATCAGAAATCGATAGAAAAAAGAAACAAAAAAAAAAAAAAAAAAATTTGAAAGCACAAAATATTGTTTTAATTAGTTCCTTCAAAAAGCAAAGAAAAAAGTGATTAGGAAGTACCTATTACTTCGTTCTACGTCTGGAATTAGAATCAAAACAGGAGCGAATCACAAAATCATCCACCTCAACATATCGCATGTTCAAAAGAACGATGTGTACATCTCACACAAGTCATGAGTTTTGAGAGACTTTTTTATTGTTTCATTATTGGTTCCTTCAAATTATCAAAGGTTAATGACACACAGGAAAGAAGGTGATACCTTCGTTCCTCTTTACTGCCTATGATCTCTTTCTTAAAAGTTTGATTAGCATACAAAAGGAGTAATCCCCATCACTATCGCCCTGTTTCCAAAACGATGTGTACATCTCACACAAGTCAGGACACACACATGTAGGTGGTGGGGATGATGAGTTGGGGGGGGGGCAAATTGGCGGGGGGGGGGGGTGGGGCGGGGGTGTGGTGGGGTTAGCATGGGGGGGTGGGGTCCCAAAACTCAACCGTAACCAATACGATGCTTACATCTCACACGAGACTGGATTTAGGGAGACCTTCTTATTTTTTCATTCGTTCCTTCAAAATTGTATCAAATAAATAGGACTGATTAGGAATCCAATTACTTTCGTTCTAACTTTGATTAGCATCAAAAGGAAGCAATCGCATCACTATTACCATCGCCCCGTTAAAAAAAATGTGTACAAAAAACACCCCTTCAAAAGAAATTGTACCAAATAAAAAGGTGATTTGATTCTAGAAGACAACCAACCAACACTATCCGCGTTATTGTTAGGAAGACCTTCTTATTGTTTCCTTAGTTCCTTCAAATTGTCAAAAAAAGAGGATTAGCTGTCGATTACATCGAAGTTTGAAAAACATCAAAAAAAAAAAACAAATAACAAACGATGTGTACATCTTCCAATCACCCCAAGATGCACACGAACATCTCACACGAGAACCTGATTTAGGAAAGAGCCATTAAACAAACGCAAACCACTTCTTATTGTTTCCTTAGTTCCTTCAAATTGTCAAAGAAGCAAAGAGTAACTATTAGCAGTACCTATGTTACTTCGTTTCTAGTTTGGTTAGCATCAAAAGGAGTAATCCCAATCATTATTGCATTCATCAAAAACGATGTTTTTGTATGTACATCTCACACAAGTCATGATT